>CM074727.1:69555946-70103446 GCA_037306005.1 Rhinophrynus dorsalis
GATGATCCTGCTCCGTGATTGACCCGGTTCCGGCTGACGCTCCTGCTCCGTGATTGACCCGGTTCCGGCTGATGATCCTGCTCCGTGATTTACAGATACTGGCTGATGTTCCTGCTTCGTGATTCCTCCAGTCTGCGTTCCTCTTCTGCTTGGCGACATTGTGAGCCTGCTCGCAGCTAGCACCAACTGTTCTCAATTTCGACTCTGTGGCCTCCGTTTCTGAGTCTGTTGGTTTCCTCCATTACTGAGCCGAGAGATTACTGCTGAGCCGTACCTTTGTGTCAGTGCCTGGCTTAACACTGCTGTGCCGGTTGCTTCCGTTTATACCGAGCCTTTGCTTTCACCTGCCAAGCTTGTTGCCTCCGTTACTGATCCTCTCTTACACTGATTGAGCATTCCCCGGTATACCGAGCCTAGCTATCATTGCAGAGTCATTATCCATTGCATTGCACCGCATGGTGCAAAGGGCATTCCTATACTCTGGCAGTGTAGCTCTGTGTCAGCACCGGGAGGGTGCTTGGCTCCGGTTCTATTCGCTCATTGTGTATGTGTCCATCCATCCACACTCATCTGTGCGCGGCTCAATAGTCTGCTTGGGCAGTGCTTCCTCCATTACAGCACCTAAGGGGTGCGAGGCTCCGGTTCCATTGGCATTCGCAGTGTATACTACTACTACGCCCCAGGGGTGCTCCCTATTCTGGCTCCTTTGGCTCAGGCAGTATCTCTCCGTGTCGCTCACCCCTATAGGGGCATTGGCTCATATTACAGTTGGTTACCCAATACCCATGGGCATCTCCAGACCGAGATCTGGCCGTGATTCAGTTGGTCGATCTGCTTGAGATAGCTGCTACATCTTCTCCTGGGACTGTTGTATACCGGGCGTTGGCTAATCACCATCACAGAGACTGACTACAGCTTGGGTATTAACCCTATATTGTGCTTGCCATACTGTTCCTGCTCTTGTTATATCAAGCCTGTATTCCCTCAGTATTGTATTACCGATTGTGGTCCTTAGGGGCGCTGTTTCTCATTTTTTTATTTTTAATAAAACTGTGTTTTATCTCTAACTCTGTCTGAGTGTCAGAAAATCATAACAGAGGGACACTAGAATTTTATTAGTGTGTCATGTTAAGTGGATTCCACACCGTTAGTAGAAATATAATGTGCCATTTTGCTAAATAATAGTTTTATCTCCTTAAATGCTAAAGGGGACAAAAAATATTGCTCTGCAATGCACTGGAACACGCACATTTAACATATTAATAGCCTTGTTAAATCAGTGGGAATTGTGTTCTCCTATGGTGCAACTGACCTACTCAGCCTTTTTGGGCATATGGCCCTTACTAAGGGCTATACACAAAAAGGTGGAACAATTCTATTGCAAAGCAACACTATCAAACTGACAAAAATCTTATCCCATTGGGGTACCAATTTACTTACGAGCCATCAAGTTACTTAAGATATATTTCTTTCCATGGTTCTCAAATATGAAAATATGTATGTACCTATGAATTATTGAAAAGGTTAAAACAAATTAAATTAAATGATTGCAATCATAATAGAAATATGGCGCTCCAGTCTTGGTAAAAGCTCAAATCACACTTTTGGGGGTATATAAAATGTTTTTGAAATTTATGTTTAAATTTATGTTTAAATTCCAAGCCCAGTACACCAATCTCTGAAAATCCTTGTATTGACCTCGCATATACATACAGTGTAACAAGATCTCCTCGAATTCATCTTTTCTCTAGAGTAAATTAACAAGTTTGTCTAGATGTTCAAGTCCTCTATTCCCTTAATTTTGTTGCTCTTTGCTGTACTCTTTCCAGTTCTATAACCTTTTTTAGAACTGGCGCCCAAAACGGCACAGCATATTTGAGGTGAGGTCTTACCAACGATTTGTACAGTGGCAAAATCATGTTATCCACTCTTACTTCAATATTTCACATTATACAAGACAGGACTTTGTTTGCCTTTGCTACTGCTGTTTCACTCTGGCTACCATTTCCAAGTTTGTAGTTTACACGGAATCTCAGATCCTTCTCTAGCAACGATACTCAAAAATGATTCCATTACTTCCTAAGACGCATGGAGATTTTTTCTTCCCAAATGCATAAATTTACACTTTCCCACATTAAACTTCATATTCCATTTGTTTGCCCAATCTGACAGGTTATGTCCTGTTCTGAATTTATTACACTGAATAATTTAGTATCATCTGCAAATATCAAAATTTTGCTTTCTACACCTATTTTAATTTTTTTCCAGCTACAAAGGTTATCCTCTAACCCCAATTTCCTTATTATATACATCAAGTGTCACAGTATCATATACCTTGATATGCTACTTCTACTGCTTTACCACTAAGTAGGTTGTTACTTACGTCTTCATAGAGGCTTAAGACATTTGCTTGCAAGAACTATTCCTCATGAAACCATGTTGCTTCCTGTTAGTAATCAAAGTGTAGTCCTCACTATAATCCCTTATTATCTCTTTTAGTAGTTTTCCCACTAAAGAGGTCAAACTCACAGGTCTAACTCCCAGATTATGTTTCAGTTCCCTTCTTAAAGCTGAACTACCACCTCTTAAACACTAACTTTAATAACTCCCCATCTGGCGACTAGCAGCTTAGTAGCGCTAGTCTCCAGAATTATTACCTTATTCAAAATAAATATGCATTCTTACCGGGCTGACAGCAGACATCTTACCACAGTGACATCTGCACGCCTGCGCTGTCAGTCCCAAACAGATCTAGGAGGCATTGCTAGGAGCTGTCCAGCTCCAAAAGGGACTGACAGCACAGGCGCACAGACGTCACTATGGGAAGATGTCTGCCCTCTGTGCTGCTATCAGCAAGGTAAGAATGCATATTTCTTCTGAATAAGGTAATAATTCTGGCAACTAGCGCTACTAAGCTGCTAGTCGCCAGATGGGGAGTTATTGAAGTTAAAGTGTTTGGGAGGTGGTAGTTCAGCTTTAAATTAAGGAAGTCCATTGGCTTTATGACTGTCTTCTGGCAGTGAGCCTGTGGTGAGAGAATATTTAAAGAGTAAAGAGTGGTTTTGCTAACATTGCACCAAGTTCTTGAAGAACCCATGGATGTTTACCACCAGGACCAGGTGCTTTCTCAGTCTTCATTTTGTCCAGATTTGCCTTGACTTCTTGTTGTGTTAATCCTATAGCCTAATCCTGATAATGATATGTTTTTACTTGTTACCTTTTGAGGCTCTTCTACCATTTCTTGGAAAGCCAATCGTTTCCTTATCCTCCCTAATCAACTCATTCATATCATTTTTGAAAAGTCCAGTACACACCTTTTTAAGTTGTTTGCTACTTATGTATTTGAAAAAACATTTTTGTTTTAGCCTTGCTCTACCTTGCAAATCTTGATTCTTTTTTTGCTAACCTAATTTGCCTTTTTGCAGTCTTTGTTAAACTCCTTATATTTTAAGAAATAATTTTCTGTTCCATCAAATAACTTAAATGCCTTTTTTACATTTGCATTTAACCACATTGGTTGTGATCTACTTTTTCTACATTTGTTCCACAAGGGTATATACTGTTGAATAAATTACTGCAGCCTAAATTTAACCCCTTCGCGACACAGGACCTGTGTGGCTGTCACTTAGTGACAGAGGACGTACATGTACGTCCCGGAAATCCGGCTCCCCGCGCGGCTGCACGCCGTTCGGGGACGCCGGATTCTTTTAGAAAAAAAAAAAGTTAGACGGACGTTAAGTGATGGCCGCGTCTGCACGCGGCCGTCACTAAGGGGTTAAATTCTGTCAATATTTCCTCAGTATTTGCTTGCTTTTTGTCTATGTTATTTGTTATCACTAGGTCCGATACATTGTTATTCCTTGTCAGCACTTCCACCATTTGTGACAAGTAGCTATTCCTAAAGCATGCTCGCAAACCTGCTTCACTTACTATACAGACAGGTCTCATTTCTCCAATTTGTATCTGGATATTTAAAAATCACCCAAGATGTGCAGCTTTTTTTCAGTTCCAATAACAGTAGGGCCTCATCAATATTTGGTGGTTTGTACCATTTTGTTACCTTTTAAGCTACAGCTAGACTCCACATTATCTTGTTTACTAACACCCCTTAAACTTGGATTTAGATCTGGTATCAAATAGAGGCACACACTATCTCCTTGTCTGTTAATCCGGTTCCTCTGAAAGAGGGAATAGCCCTCAATATTTATATCCCAATCATGTGTATCATTCCACCATGTTTCAGTTGTCCAAATGTTCATTAACTGCAGCAATCCCTGTTCTCCCATTTTGTCTACCATACTTCTTGCAATCTCCAACATGCAATTAATTTTGTCATCATTATGTATTATACCCTCTACATGCCTTTTTTCTACATCTTCATTTAATAGGAGTTCCTTCCTAAATCTACATTTAGCCTTACCCTTTCTCTATTCTCATGATCCCTTACTTGTACCCAGTTCCTACCGTCCCCATTTAACTAGCTATACCCTCCCCTCCCTTTCCTAGTTTAAAAGTGCTTATGACCTAAGAATTCTATCCCCTAGCACAGCAGCACCCTTTTCTATTAAAATTTAGGTGCAACCCATCACTACCATGCAGACTGTACCCAGGATCAAATTCAGCCCAGCGATCTAAAAAAACATCAAACCCTCCTTCTTACACTAATACTTAAGCCATGCATTCAGCTCCCTGAGCTCCCTTGGCCGACATGCATTGGGGCATGGCGCTGGTAGTATTTCAGAAAATACTACCCTGGGGGTCCTTGCCTTCAGATTGCACCCTAAATCCCTGAAATCATATTTTTAGTGACCTCCAGCTTCCTCCAACTTTGTCATTGTTACCAACCAACCAATAATCTGTCTGCCCTGTCCACTTATTCCTGAGTTGTTCGATCGAGTAAAAGGGTCCAAAGTGTTTACCAAGCTCGACTTGCGTGGGGCATACAATTTGGTAAGGATAAAGGAGGGCCAAGAATAATACCAGGAGAAGACATTACGAATACCTCATAATGCCCTTAGGTTTCTGCAATGCTCCCGCGGCTTTCCAAAATTCTTAAGTGATGTCCTCCAGGACATGCTCCAACAATACATGGTGGTGTACCTAGATGACATTCTGATCCATTCTGCCTCCATGGAAAGCCACCACGCAGATTTAGGCCGAGTTCTGCAAAGGTTAAGAAAGAATAACCGGTTTTGCAAATTGGAGAAGTGTGAGTTCCACAGCAAACAGGTCACCTTCCTGGGATACGCAATCTCAGAGGCTGGTTTCGCTATGAACCCTGAGAAACTCTCGGCAGTAGGAGTGGCCACAACCCATAGGTCTCTGGTCCCTCCAACGTTTCTTTGGGTTCACTAACTACTATAGGAAATTTAGCCGCAATTTTTCCTCTATGGTGAAACCCCTTACCGACATGACCAAAAAAGATGGTGACTCCACTAACTGGTCCCTGGAGGCCATCAGAGCATTTGAGTCATAGAAAGCCACTTTTTCCAGCAGCACCCATTTTGGCATACCCAAAACCAGAGATTCCATTTGTACTTGAGGTTGATGCATCTGAGACAGAAGTAGGTGACCTCCTATCTCAACGTCCTACTCCTGAGAGCCAGTTGCACCCGTGTGGGTATTTCTCTAAGAAGCTAAGTCCTGCTGAGTTCAATTATGAAACTGGCGACCGTGAGCATCTGGCGATAATACTGGCTCTCAAAGAATGCAGGCATTTGCTCGAGGGAACTTCCATGCCAGTCCTAATCCTCACGGATCATAAAAACCTTACCTACTTGCCTGAAGCCAATCGCTTGTCTCCAAGACAGGCCAGATGGGCCTTATTCTTGTCTCGTTTTAATTATGTGGTCTCATACCTGCCTGGTACCAAAAATGTCTGGGCTGATGCCCTATGCAGACAGTTTTTGGGTACTAAAGAGGAGAGTCCTCCTAGTCCTATTATTCCTCAGGACAAAGTACTGGCCACCATACGTACCAGCATAACATCTCCCCTTGGGGAGAAAATACAGGCTGCCCAAATAGATGCACCTGCTGAGACTCCCACTGGGTGCTGTTTTGTACCTATTAACCTCTGTACTAAGGTACCTTCTACCTACCATAATACTAAGTTAGCAGGTCATGGAAAGAACCAACTTCTCTGGTCGGTTTCCCGTCTCTTTTGGTGGCCAGCACTTAGCAAAGATATTGCTGCCTTTGTCTCTTCCTGTCCAGTCTGTGCACAGACTAAATCACCCCGTCACCTTCCAGTGGGCTTTCTCCAACCTATACCCAATGAGGAGAAGCCATGGTCACACCTTGACATAGACTTCATTGTAGATCTTCCTTTGTCTAATGTTAACACTGTCATCCTCATGGTCGTTGACCGATTTTCTAAGATGATACATTTCATACCATTCAAAAAACTTCCATCCGCTAAAGAGTTGGCTATGGTCTTTGTCAAAGAGGTCTACTGGATACACGGGGTTGCCAAAGTCATAGTTTCCAACTGGGGTGGCCAGTTTGTCTCGAGATTCTGGAGGCATTCTGTGTACAACTAGGTATCCAACTCTCCTTCTCCTTAGCCTATCATCCGCAGTCGAATGGGGCAGCAGAAAGGGCTAACCAGGCCTTGGAGCAATTCATGCGGTGTTACATTTCAGACGGACCTGCTACCTTGGGCGGAGTTTGCTCATAACAGTCCTGTCTCGGCTTCAACACAGCTTTCCCCTTTCATGATGAATTATGGGTATTAAACCTCCATGACTCCAGATTCATTCGCTCCCCAGGGGATCCCGGCATTGGAGGATTATCTCCATCAAATCCGTTCCACATGGGTGCAGGTCCAAGAATCGTTGCAATGCTCACAACAATCCCAGAAGCCCCAGGCTAATCGTAAACGCCTACCTACACCCTCCTACCAGGTCGGGGAGAGGGCCTAGTTGTCCTCCAGAAATCACCTCCGAGTGCCCTCTCAGAAACTGGCTCACCGTTTTGTGGAGTCTTTCCGTATCCTCCAACGTGTCAACCCAGTGGCCTATGCCCTAGACCTTCCTCCCAATATGTAGATACACAATGTGTTCCAAGTCTCGCTGCTGAAACCTTTGGTATGTAATTGTTTCACTATGGTCACTCCACGACGTTGTTCGGTGCCCATTAATAGCCAAGAGGAGTACGAGGTCCGATCCATAGTTGACTATTGTAGGTTCCGAGGAAGCCTTCAATATTTGCTTGACTGGAAGGTTTACGGTCTAGAAGAGCGCCCATGGGTTCCAGCCGCAGATGTGTCATCTATAAACATGTTAAAAAGCAGTGGACCAAGTACTGAACCCTGAGGTGCTCCACTCTCAACTTTAATTGTATTGGAGAATTGCCCATTTATAACCGCACATTGTTTTATTGCCAGTTGCAAAGGTTATCCCCCAGCCCCGATTTCCTTAGTTTATACCCCATCCTTCTGTGTGGCATTGTATCAAATGCCTCTGCAAAATCTATAAACAATATATCAGCTGCTTTACCATTATCTAGGTTGATACTTAATTTTTCATAGAAGCTGAAAAAGATTTGTTTGGCAGTTTGGTGCCAGTGCATATAAAGATGAGGTGATGAATACTCAAAGATAATCACTTCCCAACATAAAAGTATATGGCTTTAACTGTTAACCCTGGGTATATGTACACAGTGTAGGCAATAGGTCTTTCGGTTTTGTTGGGACTTTATGAAGAAGTACATATAGCTTTTACTGTTTTTTCTTAAATAGGGTAATTTATTGGATTCAATATTTTGTGTTATACAGAGTCAATATATGTATGCACCAAGTATTATATATATATATATATATATATATATATATATATATATATATATATATACACACACACACACACACCCAAACACACACACAAACACACACACACACCAATGCAGTACTGTGCAAAAGTTTTATGCAGGTATGAAATATGATGTACAGTAAGAATGCTTTCAAAAATGGACATGTTAATGGTTTATTTTTCTCAATTAAACAAAATGATAGTGAGTGAACAAAATCTAAATCAAATCAATATTTGGTGTCACCACCCTTTGCATTCAAAACAGCATCAATTCTTCTAGGTACACTTTCAAACAGTTTGTTAAGGAACTCAGCAGGTAGGTTGTGACAAACATCTTGAAGAACTAACTACAGTTCTTCTGTGGATTCAGGCTGCCTCAGTTGCTTTTCTTTCTTTATGTAATCCCAGACAGATTCAATGATATTGAGATCATGGCTCTCTGCGGACCATACCATCACTTCCAAGACTCTTTGTTCTTCTTGGCTATAGTTCGTAATGACGTCGGGTGTAAGTTTATGGTCGTTGTCATGCGGCAGAATACATTTGGGGCCAATCAGATGCCTCCCTGATGGTACTGCATGATGGATAAATATCTGCCTGTACTTCTCAGCATTGAGGAGACCATTAATTGTGACCAAATACCCAAATCCATTTGCAGAAATGCAGCCCCAAACTTGCTTCACTGTGGCCTGCAGACACTCATTCTTGTACCACTCTCCAGCTCTTCAGTGAACAAACCGCCTTCTGCTATAGCCAAATATTTCAAATTTTGACTCATCAGTCCAGAGCACCTACTGCCATTTTTCTGCACCCCCCAGTTCCTGTGTTTTCTTGCATAATGGAGTCCCTTGGCCTTGTTTCCATGTCGGAGTTGTGGCTTTCTGGCCGCAATTCTTCCACAAAGACCATTTCTGACCAGATTTCTCTGGACAGTTGATGGGTGTACCAGGGCCCCACTGTTTTCTGCCAATTCTGAACTGATATCACTGCTGAACATATTCCGATTGTGAAGGGAAATATGCATGATATGTCTCATCTGCTGCACTAAGTTTGGCCAACCACTGCATCTACAGTCTTCAACATTGCCCGTTTCTTTGTGTTTCTTCAAAAGAGCTTGGACAGCACATCTGGAAACCCCTATATGCCTTGAAATTCCTGCCTGGGCGAGACCTTGCTGATGCAGTATAACTACATTGTGTTTTGTTGCTGTGCTCAGTCTTGCCAAGGTGTATGATTTTTGACATTAAACTGTATTCAGCAACTTCACCTTGTTAGCGGGGTTTGGCTGTTCCTCAACCAGTTTTATTCCTCCTACACAGCTGTTTCTGTTTCAGTTAATGATTGTGTTTCAACCCACATATTACATTGATGATCATTAGCAAAATCCCTGACCTGTGCAAGTATATATAAAAGAATTGAAATTGTTTTGAAGGCAAAGAGTGGCCACACCAAATATTGATTTGATTTTTCTTCTAGTCACTCATTATGTATATTGTTTACTTTTGAAAGCACTTTTACTTTATAATCATTTTTTCACACCTGCCTAAGATTCAATCCATGGGAGTGTCAATGCCTTATTGTGGTGGGAGTGTTTGCTTGTGTCAATGAAACTGAGAACTATGGCATTGGGAGGGCACGGTCACCCAAGGTGGACAGATCAAAGCTATAACACCAAATTAAATTGATCCAAAATTTGACAATGCACACTGGACCAACATGAGAGATAATGGTATATTACCTTAGAAAAAAAAAGGCCATTATTCCTCGGAGGCTTGCAAGTTACCTCCTACTGTAGCGGGAAGACCAGCTCAATGACAGAGGGTGTTAAGAATCACCAGGTTCTCTTAGGCTGCCTTTGGTCTTTAGACATTGGAAAGCTTAACATTTGATCTAAGAGTATAATTTCACATTTAGAACTAGTACAAGAACTGAATAACATCAGTTGGGACATTATATGCTTATGTGAGACTTATAAAAAATAGACCAAGACCAAATTATAAGATGTACACTGGCTATACAATGAAGGATCCAAAAGATGGATGATGTGGAGGAATCGGATCATTGATTACAAAAGATTGACAAACTCAACTGTAAAAGTAGAGAGCATTTTCAAAAGAATTGGTTCCTGTGCTAATCAAACTAAACATGATATTTTCTTCAAATCTATGAAGTTTATGCCCCTGTATGTAGCCACAGTAATGATGAAGAAATGTATCACAATTTATTTCTCCTCTACAAACAAAACAATTACCACTACACATTAATAATGGTAGATTTCAGTGCAAGAATTGGTAAGATCCAAAATGGTGAAAAATCAATCAGAACACAAGGAACTGGAAAGACAGAGGCAACCAACTGATCGAATTTGCAGAAGAAAGATATTTGTACATCATGAATTCATTCTACAGGGAAAAAGGCCCAGAGAAAATAGAATGGAAAACCCTTAATGGTAATACAATGAACTGGACGTCATATTTGGAAATAATATAACATTATTAATTGACTGTCTTAATCCATTTTAAAATTAGAAGTGACCATAGACTAGCGAGAACAAAAATAAGAAAAAAACGATGATGAAGTCAAATCTGAAGACCATCAGTAGCCAAAGATTGAAAAAGCATAAGAATTTTGAGTTACCACTGTCTAATCGCTTTCGGTGTGCCGCAAAACTTTCCAGACATTCAACCCACAATGAAAAGGTTGAGAAACCCGCAATGAAAAGGTTGAAACTATTGTAGACACTGGCCATGGCCTTGCACCTACTACAAAACAAGAGAAAAGAGCCCGAATATCAAACGAAACAGTTGCCATGATACAAACAGCACATAGAAGCCAAATAAAGCTTGAAGACGGTACAACAGCAAAAACAAATATTAAAACAAGTGAACACATTTTATTCAAACAAGCAGGTTTCAGTACAATGGACCATACTCAGATAGTGCAACAACTTACAAAGTTCCCTTATGCAGAGTCTTCATTGCCTATAAAAAGGCCTTTGACTCTGCGAAAAAACAAGCAATAATAGATGCCCTGATCAACCCAGGAATAGAGAGAGCTTACATCAATATCCTCCAATCAATACATGAAAATGCAACTGCATCGATACAGGTCAACAATGATAAAGTCAAGATCAACATAGAAACAGGCATCTGACAAGGAGACAAAATCTCCCCAAAACTATTTTCTGCTTGTTTAGAATAAATTTTCCGCAAACCAAATTGAGACAAAAAAGGACTTAAGATCAATGGAGACTACCTACATCACTTACATTGTGCAAACGATATCATATGCTTTGCCAGTAGTCCTCAAGAACTGCAAGAACCCATTGAAAAGCTATAACAGGAAAGCATAATTTTTGGTCTGAAGATGAGTATCAAAGCATAAGTCATGTTTAACAATTTTACCATACCAAGGAAAATCACAGTAGATGGACAAGAGCTAGAAGAAGTTGACAAGTATGTTTACCTTGTACAGAAAATGTCAACAGATGGACACTCTACAGTCCTACTTTTCACCTGTTTTATCCCCATTCTCCCTTTTGCAACTACTCCTCCCCTCGGTCACTTTTGCCATTTGATACTTCACTTTACCTTCAATGTTCACACTTCACAGCTCTGACTCTTATGACCACCCACCTTCCCTTTCACTGCACCCACTTCCTACCTTCTGTTTTTCCATACAATACATAGCTGCATGTATGTACTCAACTCCCTTTCATCTCACCTAACTACTCAATACTGCACAGAGCATAATTTTCATAACGGAGTGATGATGCATGTTTGTTTTTTTTTCTTTTAAACACATTGCAACACCATGCCATCATTGTATATAGTGGACTACTGTATGAAGGACACTTCTAATTGACTCTTAATTTGCTTTAGTTCTTCTTTAAATAGGGTCTTAGCTACTTTTAGTGCTTTATATAGAATCTAAAATTTCATTTTAAAATGCATTGTACCAGTGGTTTAAAAATCTCTCCTGAGAAACTACTAACAGGCAAAGGTAAGACAAACACAGGTTCAGTCACACACTAATTCATTCAGTTTGATGTCACGAGTCTCAGCACACTTTATTCTCAGACACAAATACTGAAGAAGACCGGGTGGCAAATTCAAACTTGTCAGCGGATCTGATCTTCAGGAATTAGGAGCTGGAGACAGCCTGAGCACTGCTGTCAAAATTATGCCCCCCTCCCCATAGCTTCTGGAGAGGCAGCAAGTAGAAGATTAGTGATTAGTATATGTCCTCCTTACTGCTGCCCCCTGGTGTGTCTGTCAAGGAAGGAGAATTTTGTTCATGTGTCAGCATTTTTCTTTTATTAATATAGATAAATTAGAGCAAGAGAATGTGTGTGTGTGTGTGTGTGTGTGTGTGTGTGTGTGTGTAATATAAAACATATGAAAAGCCTTTGTGTCCTTGTGTTGCTGCTCTTCACACCCTGGGGGGGGGGGGGGGTCAGCAGGGAAGAGTTATGCAAATTCATCCCTACTGACGCCTATCCCATGCCTGGTGGTGGTACATTTCACAGGATTCGCCAGGGGTTAAATCTGATCCTGTCAAAATAACTGCAGGAACCTTGTCACCCCATGAATTGTCACAGGATCCCCGGACTTGCTCAGTTGTGGGAATACATGCCCTGCACTGCCAAGTTTGGGGTGGATGCTGATAGAAGGGAGAGAGAAGCTGGGAGGGATTACAGAGGTACAGGAACAAGTGGACTGACTTACAAGCAAAGAGGGAAATTCTGGAAGTGGGGGAGGAGAAGCTGAGAACAGGGAGGGAGTAGCTGGGATCAGGGAAGAATACTTGGGTCAGTTATACCATGTGTGTGTGTGTGTGTGTGTGTGAATGTCTAGAAAAAGTTAGACTGGCTCTACACCAAGCTGGTGTGGGAAATGCTGGGAGAAATTGTGAGGGATCTTTGAACAACATTGGCTGTAAACAAACAACCTCTGTGGGGGCACATGGTCAATACAATGCTTTACTTGTTGGTAACATTTTATATAAGGATTTTGTGCACTTACTGATAAATCATTTTCTCTTAGTCCATGTCAGACACAGGAACCATGGGGTAAAGTGTCTTCAATGATATAGAAACATAGATTTTGACAGCAGATAAGAACCATTTGTCCCTTTCGGTCTGTCCATTTTTTTCTACAGTAAAAAACTCAAACCTTATTTAGTCCTTGGTCTTGTCTTATGTTCAAGACATGCCTACCCCATACATGCTCAAATTCTGTCATGGTATTAACTTCTAACACTTCTGCTGTTAGGCTATTCCACTTATCTACTACCCTCTCGTGAAGTAAAATTTTTTTACATTACATCTAAACCTCTGTCCTTCTAGTTTTAGACTATGGCCTTTTTTCCTAATATTTTAACTCCTTTGAAACATACGTCCTAAAAGCACTTTGTTGAATCCCTTCATGTATTTGAATTTTTCAATTATATCCTCTCTTCTCTTCTCCAAGCTATACATGTTCAGATCATTTAGTCTATCCAGATATTTCTTTTTCCTGTAAAAATGTTTGACATCTTTGAAGAGACAACCATATCACAGCCTTAAAAAGCTGTTCAGCAGAGGCCTGATTCTTGGCGGCCCCAGAGAAAGGCACCAGCTTTTACTTGAGAACATAGGCCTGTGAATTGGCAGCCTTATTCAAAGAAGCCTGGCCTGCACGAGGGCCCTAGGGAATAATAAAGTGAATCAGATTTTTGAAAAGGCTGCATCCAGTGTTCATAATACTTCAAGCACCTAACCACATCCAAAAGATGAAGCTTCTGGTCTTGTCTGTTAGATAGCGCAGGACAGAAACCCTTAGGGAGAAACCCTACAAGACTCAGAAAACCACCCCATCAAAGTAAAGAAGCAGAAAGGGAGGCTTACAAGGAAAGCCTGAATTTCAGCCACCCACCGAAAAGACACAATTGCCAGCAGAAAGGCTGTCTTGAGCACCAACAAAAACAATGAAACTGAAGACAAAGGCTCAAAAGCAGCCTATTGAAGCATTTCCAAAACAAAGTTATATGAAGAAGTAGGATCCTGATGGACTGGGTAGGCAAGAGTCACCCCTTGCACAAAAGTCTGTATATCTGGCAGTATGGTGATATCACCAACAAAGTAATGTCCAGGCATAAATTACATCAGACCTCTTAAAGGGATAGTAATACTTAAAATGTAAAAAGATTTATGTTGTAGGATTTAACCCCTTGAGTAAAACAAGGGTACTCCCACTGCTGAGAGATATTTTATTAAAAAATTATAAAAGCTCAAACTTGAATTTTTTATGTGCAATATCACAGTGGCCTGAAAATTTACAGTGGAGCTACTGCTACACCATCCTATGGACTGATCTGGTCTGTAGACCATAAATCTCCACAGGATGGTGCAGCAACAGAGCCACTGTAAAGTTTCAGGCCACTGTGATATTGCATCTAAAAATTCAAGTTTGAGCTGTTATTTTTTAATAAAATATCTCACAGCAGTGGGAGTACCCATGTTTTATTCGGGGACATAAACCCTATAACATATTTTTTTACATCTTAAGTATTACTATCCCTTTAAGATGTTGAGCACTTAATTGATCTGCACCTCTAATCACCACTGCCCTGACCTCCCACCCACTCCGAAGCAACATGCACTATGCTTGAATTGGCAGCAGAGAGCTGTTTCCCCTGGGGAGGGCTGAAGGGTTCAGTCTATTATGTCATACGGATGTCAGATGGATCTTTAATCTAGACAGTACAGCACCTAAAGGGTTAAATATAGTGTTTTATGTAAGTCATTATGTAATCATAATTTGCCTATTTTTGGTATCTATACATCATCCAGATTAATTATGTGCTTAATTACTGTATGTCCTCAATGTGAGCTATGTATTTGTTTACTTGTAGTGAGTTTAATAGCACAGGGTTAGTCATGGGACCAAATCAAGCCTGTGCTGTTTTAGCCAGCTACTACCCCATTTGGAGGAGTGTCTCATACAAGGCCTTTTCAAACATGTTTGGACAGCCTATGATTAAATACCAAGACACATTACAGCTATTTGCCTTGTTTTGTTAACAGAAAGATGGAATACAAGCGATCAATTGTCTGCTCGAGTTTTATCTGAATGAAGGAGGTCTCTGGGACTGTTTGTAATTATCATTCTCCACCATGGTAACTTTTTAAAGGGATAGCAATACTTAAGATGTAAAAAAATATATGTTGTAGGGTTTATGCCCCCGAATAAAACACGGGTACTCCCACTGCTGTGAGATATTTTATTAAAAAATTATAACAGCTCAAACTTGAATTTTTAGGTGCAATATAACAGTGGCCTGAACATTTACAGTTGTGCTGTTGCTACACCATCCTATAGAGATTTATGGTCTACAAACCAGAACATTCCATAGGATGTTGTAGCAACAGCACCACTGTAAATTGTCAGGCCACTGTGATACTGCACCTAAAAAATTTTGAGCTGTTATTTGAGCTGTTATAATTTTTAAATAAAATATCTCTTAGAAGTGGGTGTACCCTTGTTTTACTCAAGGGGCTAAACCCTATAACATTTTTTTTTTACATTTTAAGTATTACTATCTCTTTAGTGTTTTTTCTTACCACTTCTTACCTTACATTTCCCCCCACCATCTCTTCTTTCTCTCTTTTCTTCTTGGTTTCATTGTTACTTTATAGGACTGTAGCAGACTGGCTAAACCTTTATAGTCTGACCTGTTAAGCCCAATTTCACCTGGAATAAAACCACATGGCCTATACTGCTATTTTCTTGGGCCCTTGTTCACAGACTACCAAATGTTCTTCCTTATTGGAGGAACTTGGGGTAATATTATTACGTGGATATCACGTTAGTAGAAGATTAGTGATTAGTATATGTCCTCCTTACTGCTACCCCCTGGTGTCTCTGTCAAGGAAGGAGAATTTTGTTCATGTGTCAGCATTTTTCTTTCATTAATATAGATAAATTAGAGCAAGAGAATGTGTGTGTGTGTGTGTGTGTGTGTGTGTGTGTGTGTGTGTGTGTGTGTGTGTGTGTGTGTGTGTAATATAAAACATGTGAAAAGCCTTTGTGTCCTTGTGTTGCTGCTCTTCACACCCGGGGGGGGGGGGGGGTCAGCAGGGAAGAGTTATGCAAATTCATCCCTACTGACGCCTATCCCATGCCTGGTGGTGGTACATTTCACAGGATTCGCCAGGGGTTAAATCTGATCCTGTCAAAATAACTGCAAGAACCTTGTCACCCCATGAATTGTCACAGGGTCTCCAGACTTGCTCCGTTGTGGGAATACATGCCCTGCACTGCCAAGTTTGGGGTGGATGCTGATAGAAGGGAGAGAGAAGCTGGGAGGGATTACAGAGGTACAGGAACAAGTGGGCTGACTTACAAGCAAAGAGGGAAATTCTGGAAGTGGGGGAGGAGAAGCTGAGAACAGGGAGGGAGTAGCTGGGATCGGGGAAGAATACTTGGGTCAGTTATACCATGTGTGTGTGTGTGAATGTCTAGAAAAAGTTAGACTGGCTCTACACCAAGCTGGTGTGGGAAATGCTGGGAGAAATTGTGAGGGATCTTTGAACAACATTGGCTGTAAACAAACAACCTCTGTGGGGGCACATGGTCAACACAATGCTTTACTTGTTGGTAACATTTTATATAAGGATTTTGTGCACTTACTGATGGCCTATACTGCTATTTTCTTGGGCCCTTGTTCACAGACTACCAAATGTTCTTCCTTATTGGAGGATCTTGGGGTAATATTATTAAGTGGATATCATTTATAGATAAATAAGATTTTGGCCTAAATCCTGACAGTGTAAAACTGTACTGCTTATAATTAACTGCAATTAACTGTCTTATAATTAACTGCAAATATGCTACAATTAGGATGTTCTATAGGGCAATATCTGTGGTCTATGTAACTCATATACACATATATACATACATACATACATACAGGGCTTAAAATTTGAAGTCCTTTGCTACTAGCCAGACCTGAAAAGTTACTCGCCACAGCAAGCCATAACATACCCACCATGGCTGAATTTCTACTCGCCAGGGCTAAATTTTCACTTGCCATTGGCTAGTGGAAATTTTGAGCCCTGTATATATATTATATACACTAGGATTCTTGAATGCACTAATTTATTATATGGTCATTTATATCCATTCACTATAGCTAGTTTGAGTAGCCTGGGATTTAGCATCACGCAGTCCCCTTTTTCACCCTCCATATTAACCGGTTACCTTTCATTTATATGAGCATAAAGGTTTACAATCTAAGCACTCATGTCAGGTTTTTGGAAGGCTAAATTGTTTTTTTCTGTTCAGTATACTTAAACCCTATCTGTATTTGATGTTTTAGTGATAAGTTATTGTAAGGAACGTAGTCAAGCTCCCCCCTGAATTGCCTGTTCCCAGGGTCACAGGACTAAAGTCCATGATTATTTTTACATTACCTTCTTTCCTAAGTGTTTCCCCCTCATCTGCACATCTGGCCCACTTTCCATCTTCTATGCCAGGGATTTGTACTTATTGCCAAACAGTAAAATTTAGTACATAAAGATTTTGGCTAAAATTCTTGTTTTTTTTCCACCTCACCTGATTCATTTGAGGTTAGTTTTGTTCCTACAAGACAAACATCAGAGAGGTATAATCTTTATAAATCTCTTTACTATCATGGGAATATTTTGCACAAACAGGGCTTTCAACCTGGATTTGCTCTTTCTACACATGCCTTCAAGCTAGAACCAAAACAAACATTCTGGTTTCTCTTCTGACTGCTCTTCAATTGAAAACACACAAAAGCAGGGCTATTACCTTTAATAATTTACTTTAGCCATCAAAATTTTAGCTACACTAATTCATACTGACATTAATATAACTGGCCTTGAAACTGCCACTTCCAGTCACATATGTTGCCTTTTGCAGAGGACCTCTTCCCTATAATTAGAAATTCAATGGTCTCACTCCCTACATTATATTGAATCAAACATTTCTGTTCCAGTTCCATGTCTCTTAGAACAACTGACTACATGAAAACAGTCGCACTTCTTCAGGTCAGTTTTGAATGTAGATGACAACATAAGTATATTAGTTAGGTATCAATCTAACTGCTGTAAATTTCTTATCTGGACATATGGAGAATTCTAAGGGGTGGAATGTATACTATATATCCTGGATAGGTAGGATTCACTCAATCAAAATCAAAGATCTCTACCTTTTCCATAGGGACCTACAATGCTTGTAACATAACATTTTACAATTTATATGGTCCTATAATTGGGTTACAGTTAGCCGTTAAATTATTTTCTTACATACATGTGAAGGAGGACTAGGGGGTCTTGAATCTAACCAGGAATTATCAAAAAACACAAGATGCCCACTCGACTTTGTTTCACTCATGCAATGACAGGCCCAGATGGCTGGTTATGGAACAATCAAACAAACTTCAAGCTCTTTTATGGATAGCTCCTTTCCCAAGACCACCCCAATTAGCGCTTGCTATGGCCCAGTCTCTTAAAGAGATTGTAACGCCTTTGATATATATAAAGTAATATTGTAGAGAATAAAAAAAGAAATCCATCGATGTCATTCCTATCTCTCAAACCTTTATGGTTTGAGAGAAAGAACATTTTAAAGTTACCCACTCCCTCCCCTTTCCCTGATGTCAGCTGTAAGCTGACAGCAGGAGATCCTGGTCCCGGGACTGGCAGGCTGCTCTTCAGCAGATCCAAAATAGTGATATTTAAAAAGAACTATTTTATTGGAACGGTCTACAAAGTGTGCTTGGTTTGCAAACACACTTTGTAAACTGTTCCAATGAAGTAGTTATTTTTAAATATCGCTATTTCGGCTTTGCTGAAGAGCCTCAGGTCGGCTGACACGGATTTCCTTCCATCAGCTTTACTGCTGACATCAGGGAGGGGACAAAATTTAAATGTTCTATCTCTCAAACCATAAAGATAGGAATTATATTGATGGATTTCTTTTTTATTCTCTACAATATTACTTTTTATATATCTAAGACATTACTATCCCTTTATGATTTGGGACTACAAGGAACAAATCACTTAGTTTTGACATGCTTACTAATGGCACAGTTAGTAGGATAATCCATTCCCTCCAGGACTTTCTGTGTCATATAATTTCTGGGGTTGACTAAATTTAACGCACCAGATTCTGAATTCTGAGCAATTAAGCTATACCCAGTCAGCCAATTTCAGTTCATTTTTCATTCAGTTACTGAAAAAGAACCCCTAACCTGCTAGTGCTTTTGAGACTAGACCTAGGACAGGGAGTTTGACCTCTATGGTATATATTAGAATGCAATTAAATTATTCTGACATATACATTCAATAGCATATAAGCAGGGCTTGCCTTGTATGTGAGCTATAAAATGGGTAGATTGCTATACCAAAGACTGGGATAGGCACCTTTAACCCTTGATGAAGTAGACTGGAACCTGATTTGGCTTAATGAAGCAGTGCCTGAAATTGGTATCATGACTGAGAGAATCCTGCAATTATAGCACCAAAGCCGTACACAGAAACAAAAGAACAAAAGAAAACAAAAAAACAAACTCAGCATGCCAATGCGAGCAATTATGCAGAGGTGGCAGTGGTGTAAGTAAAGTTTGACAAAGCCCGGGTGCAAGGTGACCATGGAGACTAGGAAAAGCGATCTGTAGCGTAGCTATATATTGTATATTTTTTCTCTTCCTGTACACAACTATTGCAATTAAATGAACATACCTTTGGCATTCAAGAGATTAACCCTTTCAGTGCCAGATGGGTATGCAACACATTGCAAAGCAAGGAGTGGCGTTCTTCTCTGGCACTAAAAGTGTTAAGAAGTCATACTCTACCATTGTATTTGCTCCTTGTCAATAGGTTTTCAATTTGCCTCTTCAGGATATGTCTGAATTTGCTTATGAAAAACAGCACACAACAATGCATTGTCTACATATGCTGACTCAGTCAGCGTGGGATGACAGAATGCAGTGCAGTAATGCAGTCTGTCAGAAGCAAATTAATGCAAAATATAAGAGAGGTGGGCAAAGTATGTATGTATATACATGCATCTTTATTGGTATTGCCCCATAAATGTATGTACACAGCACATTACAGAAATAATAGTACAAAACAAAAATACAGGACAAGGATAAGAGCATCAGTATAAAGAGTGATCACTGCATTAATAGCGGGGAAAACTGCAGCAAAGGGAATCCTACTCTGGGAAGTGGACCCTGTCCCAAGGAGCTTACAATATAATTAAAGAGCCAAAATAGTTTAGAGATCACAAAATTAGACCACGTTAAAAACTGTGGAGATTCCAGTAACAGATCATGCCATACTGTGAAAGGGAAACCACATGCCTACATTTCCTCCGCCAATATGGCCACACACACACCGCAGATAGACGTTGCAGTCAGATGCTACAGCAGAGACACTGTTTGGCATACATCATCAAGGAGCAGTCTTATCCTTCTCTCCTGTTGAAAAGCTCACAATTACCGACTTTCAAATAAGGGTAGAGCTGCACCACAATTTTCATCTGTTTAAACAGATCACACAATATTACCTGGGACTGCATTAGAATGTCCCTGGATGTGACACTGGCTCTTCTTTCCTGAACTGAAATAAGAGCACACTCATACCAGCTTTGTTTTTTTCCCTTTTCACTCTATTTTCTATCCTTCTTTCTGAGCTTCTATAAAGACTATTATTGATCATACATTATTTTTATTTAAATTACTAATTTAAGCCAGTATCATTTTACTATTTTCACTCCATCCTACTCAGTTGTTTGTCTACCTTAGGTATCTTTAGTGAACTCCAGACAGACATCAAAGAGGCAAAGTGATAAACTATTGACAAGGGACAAATAGGATATTTATTAACCAATGGTTAACACCTTGAGTGCCAAAGGGGTGTACAACTTTCCAGTGTATTGCGCACACCCCTAGTAGTGAAAGGCAGGGCCTCTTAACAGGTGACATTGAAGACAGGAAAGGATCAGACTAGCAACCTACCATGTAGCTCTCTTGCCACTGACTGGCAACAATATTTATATATGCTAGAGAGGTTTATAGCACTATGAGGTTAAGGCTTTTAATTGTGGTTCACTATATAACAATCATGTGGGTCTCGTAAAATGGTCCCCTCTTCTTGGAAAAAAATCCCCATTTTTAAACCCATGGGGAAATGCTTCCTTATAAAAGTTCGATCAATGTTAACTATAAAATTTATTTGTTGATGGTATCAGGTCCTGGTCAGGCTGAGCAAGATATAGCCCACAACTAACCCACTAGGTTTTAGGCACCATGGGGAATTGAGATCTCTTCCATATTTGCAAAGGCATAACTAGAAGTCACCAGGCCCTGTTGCAAAAAGGGCCATTGCCCCCCCAACCACATTGCCCCCATTGACCACCTTCCCACATTGCCCCCAACTTTCCACATTGTCCCCCAATGTCCAACTCTCCAAATTGCCCCCAACTCTCAACATTGCCCCCAGTGACCATCTCCTACCTCCCTGGTGGTCCAGCGGTGTGGCAAGAGAGGTCTGTGCCTCCTTCTATTAAAAGTTGGAGCTCCCACGCACTGCAGAGCACTGGGAGATGTCATCAGGGAGCGGCCTGGCCACTGGAGTGATTGGCCCGGTCGCAGGTGTGACCCCTGCGACCTATTGCTACGCCACTGCATATTTGATAATCCTGTCCCAGGAAACTAGTTTGAGGTATTTAGTATTATAAGTTATGCTAAGATGTGCCATGCATCTATTTTAGTCAAACATTACCTCAACGACTCACTGACATCACTGAAAGGGTTAACTGCCTGTGTGTGTGGGAGGTAATGTAAGATAAAATAGGAACAACCTGCACATCATGCCTCAATTAGTATAAGTAACTCAAAAACTAACTTTCCAAATAAATGATGCCTAAACCAGTGCATAGGTGATTTTGAAAGAACCAAAGTTGCTTAAGTGAGTGTCCCTTTAAACGTGATATTTTTGTATGCAAATTGTTACATAATTTTTATTCAGTCACAAGCCAAAAAAAAGTTGGCAGCAGTTAATCTTGATGAGCCAGATCTAAAGAGAGAGATTTGACTACGCCTTTTCATGGCTATTTCTCAATCAAAAAACTTAACTCAATTACTATTTGCTTTGTCCACACCCTACACCCTTATGGATAGCAAATATGAGTTTCTGTGTAGTTACTGCTTCAGAAATTAGTGATAACATGGGGAATATAAAGGATGCATACATTTTCTTTGGCAACAGAGCAGATATTTTCAACTCCGAACTTCAAGTAGGGTTACCATCATTACATTTAGTCCCCTTTTCATTACGGTACATGTGAAATTAAGGCAAAGGGCTTTGTTAGTGCTTACAGTATGCATAAGCATTCCCAAAAGAGAATTTCCCTTTGACAAGTCTCCATTTGCAGTCCCACACTGTACCCATAAAGAAAACTGACCTCAGATGCCAAAGCAGTAACATTTTGGCTTGTGAACACATACAAGTGAGGGCGATGACTTTAGTCTTTCCTGAAACAAAAAAATTATTGTATCTATTTACCGAATTAAAAGATCAGGGGGAAGCTGCACAGTACAACTCCAGGCTAGTTATCAATTAGGTAAATCATAAAATAAAAATAAATAAATAAAGGGTCTTGCAAGTAATAGTTCAGTGTTGTCTGTAAAAAAAGAGAGTGTTAGAGTAAAACCTTTCTGAATATAAGAGGTGTGCATTCTTATCACAATAATTAATTTCCCAAAATCATGCCACTCATTGTGAGCTTGCATAAACAAAACAAAGTTTCCTGTTTTGTATAATAATGGAGCTCTATACAGCATTAGAAAAGAAAGTTTAGGATTTTCAGAATTTAGAAGTACATTTCTTTTCCTACAGATAGAGGTCCATTATATTTTAAATTTACGTAATTCCAATTTTGGTGTTTAAAATAAGCGTGGTAATATATAGTCACTTTATACATTCATTTTTCACACACTTTATAGTGACTACCATATTTTATTTTGTTAAATACTGTCTAGGACAGGTAATATTTTCAGGTTAAGGTGATATTGTCACTTTAAAGGGTAGCTATTGAGATAATAGTTGCCCTATTGCAGGCCTGTTGCTATGAAGACCTTCGAGCAGCCAGAATGGCATTGTGTACCTCAGTTCATCAGCCAAAGGTTCAGCAGAGCCTATGAAAGTGACAATGTGGGCATCTGGCCAATACCAGGAGTATAAAGTTTTACAGTACAGTATATGAGACTGCAAGGTATACAAACTGACAACTGGTGCCTATCGGGGATGACAGTGTAGTGCATTAAGCGAATGTTTACTGTTTCACTTATTTAGACAAATATACCTGCCAGTTTTCGGACTCCAAATGGCTAAAATAAGCCATTTTTGGAACTACACAGATCAGCCCTGTGCTTTTTACTAAGGATTTCATAAGAAGTGATAGTTTTCATAATACTGTAGTACTACACAGCTTAATAAATACATATCACCTATAATGGCCTTCCAGTTTTGAATACATTTTTGTTATTACATATAGATTTTGAAGACAGTGTCACTTAGATATATGCCATGTGAATACTGCCCTAGACCAGATGCCATTAGTGAACTGTGACATGCCATATATGATCACAAAAAAAAAAAAATCTAAACTTCCCTGCTATCAACAAAACCTGGCTTTCCTCGTCAGACACTGCCTCCATTGCTGAATATTCATAGAGTGCAGAGGCCTTCACTCACACATAGAAACATCCAAGATTGCTACAAGTGGCAACAATGTATCTTCAAGTTAGGTTTGTTAGATCATTGACAAGGTATTGGCAAATTCACTCACCCAGACCTAGGTATAGCGTCCTCCATTGCTCTAAGACACAAAACATCACAATGAAGCTTGTGCAGATATCCAGAGTCTCTCCACTTAAAAGATCAATATCAATACGCAAACAGAATTCGCAACTTAGCCACTTGTAATAAAAAAAATCCACAAACTTTATTTCTTGAGTATACAAACTTGTCAAGAAAATACAAAGACAGAGGACCAGACACGATAAAAAATTGTCAAAAATACAGACTACCAGACACGATAATCCTCTACACCTTATGAGTTTCAGACAAAGAAGTCCTTAAAGGGGATCTATCACCACTTTACGAGTTTTGATCAATATGTAGAATAGTTACCGAATAATTATAAAACGTTATTTAAAAAAAAAAGCAAAAGCAAAAAAAAAAAAAAAACCTTATTTGAGAGAAAATTACATTTTACAGTATGCCCAGCAGCCTCCTTCCGGGTACACGGCTCTTGCCGCTCTGCCTCTGCTCCCGTTACTCTCCCCAGCATCCTCAGATGACAGAGGCGTTCTTTTAGTAAGCTGGAGCAATCTCATTGGCAGAGATTGATATCTAGCCAATGAGATTGCTCCAGCTTACTAACAGAACACCTCCGTCATCGGAGGATGCTGGGGGAAAGTGACGGAAGCAGAGGCTGTGTGGCAAAAGCAGTTTAGCCAGAAGTAGGCTGCTTGGTATACTTTAAAATATAATTTTTTCGCAAATAAGATTTTTTTTAAAAAAATAATAACGTTTTATAATTATTCGCTAACTATTCTACATATTGATCAAAACTCGTAAAGCGGTGATAGATTCACTTTAATCATAACAAAAATGAAGAACTTGTTTTCTTTTAAAAGCATAGAGGTGTAGAAAATTATCGTGTCTAATGGTCTGTATTTTCTGACAAATTTTTATACATAAAAATATCCACAAAAAAAATCTGCTGAGTTGCGGATTCTATTTGTGTGCCTTCAATCACACACCTAGACCGGACAACAAACAGTGGAGTCAAGCAGGCACCATATTTCCTCCAACTAGAAGTTTGTCGCCCCCTCTCTTTCCTTTCCCACCTTTGAAGAACATACAATTCATCTCTTACTCCCCACTCTCCATGCAAGTCCACATCTATCACCAAGTTCATTGATCACTTTATTTCCTTGCTCCCACATTTTATGTCTTCTAATGTCTCCACTCATCCTGTGGGGGGGATCAACATTCCTACAAATATGATAAGCCCCCTCTGCCATTAAACTCCATATCCATGATCAAGATCTTAGGGGGAAGTTGCGTACCCTTGATCTGTGTAAAAAAAGCACGCTCACATAATCCCTTGACAAAGCTGTACCTGCAACATTTTATCATCCCCCCAGAACCCAATTACAACCTTGTCACAAAACCTACACTCAATAGATCCACATAAACCATTAAGAGGCACAGGAGAAAAGCACACTCCATTGCAAACTTTGTATAGTACAAATCAATTCTTGACTCCTGCAGCTTTGCTTTCTCCATGGCCAAACAGGCATACTTTTTCTCCTTAATATATAATCTGATAGCCAACCCCAACGCCTGCTCTGTAACTTTAGATCGGTTCTGTGTTCTGCAACACAGTTCCCTTCAACTAAATTCTTTGCCCAACATCCTTCCATCCACTTCAAGGGCAAGACTGACTGACGATCAGATGTAAAATTGTATCACTTCCACTCTGACAGCTTAGCCACACTACCTTCTCCTGCATATATACAATTCCTTTTCACCTATGACAGAGGATGCGGATTCCCCTCTTCCATACAGGCTCATACTCAACCACATTCCCTATCAGTTCAATCCAATCACAGCTCATTGAGGAACTCCTACACTAACTCCAACCCTTACTACATTATACAACCTCTTTCACAACCAGCACCTTCCCATTTTCGTTTAAGCATGCACTAATCACATCCACCTTAAAAAAAAAATCCTAACTATACCCGAACTCACTTTGCAACCACTGTCCCATTTCACTATTCCCCTTCATGTCCAAATCTGTAGAAGGTCTTGTTTAGAACCATGTAACACAATTTCTGTACTCTCACATGTTAGACCCCCACCTATCTGGATTCCACCCTCATAATTCCACTAAGACTGCTCTCACTAAAGTGGCCAATGACTTGTTCTCTGCAAAGGCATACGGCCATTACTCTCTACTCATTCTCCTGGCACTGTCAGTTGTTTTTCATAAAATAGATCACCCACTCCTCCTTGATGCCTTCTGCTCCCTTGACATCTCTGACACCACCCTCTCTTGGTTCTCATTCTACCTCTTTAGTATGTCCCACTCTGTCTTCACTTCTTCACTGTTCCCTTAACTCATGTCTCTCTGCATGTCCTCCTTCCACTTAAAAGACAAGCTAACTAAAACAGAACATATAATACCCACCACACTTTCAACCTGCCTTTCCCCTATTTCCATCACTGTCAACATCACAATCACCCCAACCTTCAAGGCATGCTACTTGGAGTCACTTTTTACTCTTCTTTATCCTCTATCTACACAATATCTCTAGAATATCAACCTTATTTCATCCATGAGACCAAAATGCTAATTCTAATACTCACTATGTCCCATCTGGACTACTGCAGCTCCCTCTTAATTGGCCTTCCCCTCACCTGATTATAATAATTTACTCTTGACACCAGATAAATCTACTTCTCAAATCATTCTAATAATGCTGCTTCTCTTTGCCAGATCTTACACCAACTTATTCTTCAGAATTAATTTCAAAGTACTGGTGCTAGTTTACGGAGACTGCACCCTTCTACATGTCATCAATTGTTTGCAAATACAGTCCCACTTGCCATATTCACTCTGCTCTAGATCTTCTTCTCTGTCTTTCATTCAATTTTCTCATCCCCTACTGCAGAAAACTTCTCACATCCTGAACAATTCTCTTTGCCATCCCATCATATGCTCTCCCAGCCCTCAGATTTTCAGAATCTCCCTGAACAAATTCACCTTTTAAAAGGAAGACTATTGGCTGTCCCTATAACTGTTATAAACAAGACCATATCAATGAGTCCTCTGCTTGCTCTTGCGCAAGCTTTATGACCCTCAACCCCATCACTGCTCACACAGAGCCTTTTCTTCCCTAACTTGTGCGTCTCCTAACTGAAAAGCACTTATCTCCCATGCACTGACCTGCATTTAACAAAACACTTAGTCCCTGTAACGCCTACACCTTTTGTGTCCCAACCAAACTTTCTCTAAGCTGTAAGTTCTCATGAGCAAGCCCTCTGATACTTTTGTATTCTCTGTACTGTCTGCCTGTCCTGTTTTAGGGGTCTGAATATCTATCCCCTGTTGTACAATAATGTTGAATAAGTTGGAGCTTTATAAATAAAGAATAAAAATAAATCACAGAGCAGCCTTGATATATTTACAAGACTGTCTGAATTATGTTGTAGACAGAAAAGTATCCATTACTATACAACTAGGTTCAAATATGAATGAATATCTTCAATTTTATCAATTTACAGTAAGGGATTTCGATAAAATAGGAAATTAGACAAACAAATGAGATTTAAATTATCAATGAAGATTTAAAAAAAAATAAATACAATAATAATAATAAAATAATAACAACAATCCATGTGGACAATGTAAAACTGGGATATATCTACTAGAGAGACAAGAAGTAGCACAGTTCTCCTACGAAAACATGGAAATAGACCAGCCACAGATTCAGGCTCGAGTAAAGAACTGAGCAAAGTGAATTAGACAGAAAAAAGAGCTCAGAGGAAACGTGTTACATAGAAGAGGATCCCAAGAGAGGATACCAATAGAAATAGCCAGGACCCCAGGCAATTCTACTTTATATGGTGAGCAACACCAGTGGTTCTGGAAAGAAAGGGGTGAAGGTCACCCTCTCTGTTTATTTGTTTCTCTCCCTAACATTCTCCAGGTCTCATCCCTGATGTCTATCCCCCTTATCTCTTCAGGTCTCTCTCTTAATCCCCCCCCCCCCTTATCTGGGTCTCCCTCCCAATGCCTCTTAGAATCAATGGTAATTTTCAGTACACTTGGTTTGCTCCAGAACTGCAGGGTAGTGGGACATAGTCTTTGCTAGTACAGATTCACAGATAGAAACATATGACACATAATAAATAGCAATCTTATAGAATACACTGCTTACTCAATTTCCAGAGTGTGCATCTCAATTCAAATCACCCTGACTGAACTGCTCAGCTATTATAGCTCATGTGCATAAATACTATCATAACCAATTAGCGATAATTAATCATTGTTCGCTCTCCCATGGAGGGCGCCAAGTCCAGCAGCACAAGTTATAAACTGAAGTACTTACATGTTGTTTCCAAGGTCCTGCCCCACTGCACTCACCTGGTGGTAATGCAAAAACCATAAAATTATAGCAGTTACTCCCATGAGGTTATATACACACCCCAGATGAAAACAATCTACTATTATGGATCCCCCTTTTTACCAGTAGAAGAGGGTCTCTATGTTGTAATTCTCAAAGACAGGTGGCAGGCAGATTATATCAGATACAACACAGTAAACACCCAAGCAAAGCTACCCCCAAACGTAAACTAGTAAGTCCCCAAACATGAGATGAACAAGGGGACCGTTAAAGCGGAACTTTCAGTTCATCTTTAGTCGTCATGCATTCATTAAACACATGGCAACTAGCTTTGAAATAGATGTTTTACCTTTAAAAAATAGCCCAGCGTAAAGGAATCCTTCCAGTTTGGGGACTGACGGGCAGGTTAGTGCAGTCCGCATGCCTGCGCCATCCATCCCTTCCGGTAACCATATGGTGCACTGCAGTGCTACTCAATGGAGACTGGGACTGACAGCGCAAGTGCACAGACAAGATGTCTGTGCTGTAGCCTGGGTTCCGGTCTCTAAATGGGAAGGATTCCTTTACACTGGGCTATTTTTAAAGGTAACACATCTATTTTAAAGCTAGTCGCCATGCGTTTAATGAATGCACAGCGACTAAGTATGAACTGAAACTTCTGCTTTAAACTTTATTTTTATTTGGGTGGGTGGTTGAAATGCCTTTTATGTATCAACAATTCTGTGCTGTAAATATCCCAACACAGTCCTAAGTACTCCATTGTGCTTTTTCACTTGTGTAACACCCTCAAAGAATGAGATTGAGTTCCTAACTGTCTAATGCATTACAATGCACTGCTGATTTCTCTACTAGTCAATGAATTAAAACTGCCATTTAAAATCAATGGTAGTTTGGGGAATTTGTATTAATTCCCTATGGTAAACTTGGATTATAACAAGATTGCACAACTGTCTGAGAACATCAGACCTAGTGACAATACAGAACTTAAAAAGCTCCAAAAAAAACTGTAGGCCATGATAAAGAAATTAGGAAGATGCTGGGCTGTAGGGCATTTAAAAAGTGTTTTTTCTATGGAGGGCCACATGTTTGACAAGTTTAGTCTAATTCATCAGACTTCTCTAACAGGCGATTCCCTCTGACAACGTTTCTCAATCGATAGTTGCTCAATAATCATGCATTTTGATTATATCATTGTGTACTTGGCTTGTTCAAAGTACCTGATCATTGGATTAACACTGAAGTCACTTTTTAATACATCTATTATTGACTGTTGTGATTGTTAAAGGATAGTAATACTTATTTTTACAAAAGTTGAATATTGTTCCTATTAAAAAAAAAAAAATTAAATTATGTAAGTCCCGTTCTTTAAAGTTTTATAGTTTTTGATTTATAAACGTATAAAGTTCCCCCCTCTTGCCCCTTTTATAGACATCAGCGCTTCTCCCAGGCACACTTTGTAGACTGTTCTAATGAAGTATTTATTTGTAGATAACGCTACTTTGGCTCTGTTGAAGAGCCGTCTGGTCCAAGGACCAGGATCTCAATCTCTCAGCTAGATCGCTGACATCTGTAAAAAGGCGGGAGGGAGAGAAATGTATATGTTTATAACTCAAAAGCTATAAAAAAAAATGTAAGAAATGGGACTTACATCATTTATTTTTTTAAATAGGAACAATATTCAACTTTTGTAAAAATAAGTATTACTATTCCTTTAATGCATTCACCGCATGCTGTAAGTTTTTCCCATTTACATACTTACAAGAGGAAAAAAAAAAAAACAAAAAAAAAAAACTGACAAAGCCATCAATTTCAATGTTTTCTATAATATATCCCTGAAAATGAGAGCTACATAATCTTCAGTGACTTCAAGACAGGAGTTAGTATAATTTTGCATGTCCCCTGCTGTTAAAAGAATGTACCTAATGTTCTCAGTATATCTACATTCCACAATGTAACAGGTCTTACTGTAAAGAACCCATTCCTCCCATTTCCTCTAACCTTAAGGGGTGGCCTCTTGTTATCTGTCCAGTCCTAGGAATGAATACTTCAATTGAGAAATCATTCTACTGACCTCACATGTACTTGTATAATATAATAAAAGTGCCTCATGTGTGCCTTTTCTCTAGATTAAACAAATCATAACTGATAAATGTTCTTCATATTGCATTTCCTCTATCCCTTTAACCTTGTAGTGCCTTGGGTAAATGTCAGTAGAGTTGTCAAATGAATTTTCAGAATTTTGCTCTCTGTCTCAAAGCTTCTTTTGAATAACTTTCTGTAAACATGTGCAAGTTTTTTTCTACACCCCAGTTCCTGTGTTTTTGTGCATAGTTGTGTCGCTCGGCCTTGTTTCCACGTGGGGAGTATGGCTTTTTGGCCGCATGTATGTATTTTATTTAGCATAAGTTGTTTTTTGCATTCGTATCTTTCTTGAATGTATTATAATATGCATATAACTGAAATATATGTCACAAAAACTCTAGGTATTTCTGGCCTGTCAGGGGCATGGCAATCCAAATGGTGATTGGCTGAAGCAGAAGCAGGGGGCAAAGCTCAATCAAAAATAAAGTGCTTATATACACCTCCCAGCCAATCAGCTTCTAGTGTGGGTGATGACGAACCCCGCTGTGCCGGTCCAAATGCCTTCCACCCACAGCGGAGACGGCAGCTGAGGCAAGGGGTTAAATGGCTTTCAACTTTACATGCATATGAACACTGAAAATGGAAAAATAAAATGTGTATTTAATATAAACATTAAGATGACACCAATAGTAACCCAGTGAGCGCCGAAGGGCTACCCCTCTGGCGCTCAAAGAGTTACAGGTAGCATCTTTGGGGGATTCTTTTTTCAAAGAAGAAAAAAACACTAATGACCACCCATCTACTGTTCAGAGAAGCATGGTCAGAACTGGTCTTCATGGGACACTTGCGGTCAAAAAGCCATACCTCCCACGTGGAAACAAGGCCGAGCGATATAACTATGAACAAAAACACAGGAACTGGGGTGTAGAAAAATGGAAGCAGGTGCTCTGGACTGATGAGCCACAATTTGAAATATTTTGCTGTAGCAGAAGGCAGTTTTTCCCCCGAAGGGCTGGACAGCGGTACAAGAATGAATGTCTGCAGGCAACAGTGAAGCATGGTGGAGGTTCCTTTCAAGTTTGTGGCTGCATTTCTGCAAATGAAGTTGGGGATTTGGACAGAATTAATGGTCTCCTCAATGCAATACCTTCAGGGAGGCATCTGATTGGCCCCAAATGTATTCTGAAGCATGATAACCCCAAGCATACAGCCAAAGTCTTTAAGAACTATCTTCAGCGTAAAGCAGAACAAGTAGACCTGGAAGTGATGGTATGGTCCCCACAGAGTCCTGATCTCAACATTATTGAGGGATAACACGAAGAGAGAGAAGCAACTGAGGCTGCCTAAATCTACAGAAGAACCGTGGTTATTTTTCAAAGATGTTTGGAATAACCTACCTACCAAGTTCCTTAAAAAACTGTGTGCAGGTGTACCTAGAAGAAATGATGCTGTTTTGAAGGTAAAGGGTGGTCATACCAAATATTAATTTGATTGAATTCTGTTCACTCATTATGCATTTTGTTAACTGATAAAAATAAACTATTAACATGTCTAGTTTTGCATTCTTACTTTAAAACATTTTTCCACACCTGCCTAAGACTTTAGCACAGTACTATAGATGTACAGGTTAGGCTGTTTAATCAACCCAGAAAAACAGAGCGTGTGCTTTTCTGGTTCTGTCTGCCACCTCCAGAGACAGAAGAAAGGAGGAGGTCATGCAAAACGGTTCATTCTGTGTCCAATGGGATGGCTGAGGGTAGGGATTCTGCACATTGCTCTTTCACAATCTCAGAGGCCATGAGGACAAAACCACAGTAAGTATGGTATGGGCCACAGGTAACACTAACACACATACACCATTATATTATATAAATATATATCTATATGTATCAATTTATACATACACTATATACAGAGGTATGTGCCTAACACCATGCTACCTATGCTAGTATATTTTAAAAAATTTAAACAGTGCAGCTCCCAGCAGTGTGTGTACCCTTCTTTAACTCAGGAGTAAATTCCCTGCAATATGTTTTTATAATCAAGATTTACTGATTGTTTAATGTAGAAAAATGTAAAGTTATACATTTGGGACATACAAATAAGCATGCCATTTTAGGAGTATTTATGCTATAGCGGACAGCATAATTTTCTCACTGCTATACATTTGGGACATACAAATAAGCATGCCCTGAAGGTACTTAATAGGTACATTTTAGCAGTATTTATGCCATAGTGGACAGAATAATTTTCCTCACTGCACAAGTCATTGCAAAGACCTCACCTATAGTATGCATCATTTGTTCTTAAGAATGGTTGAACTGAAATACGAAGAATAAGATATGAATGGGCCACACTTTTACACTAGAAAAAAATGTACTATGTGGTAAAGGTATAATATAGTTGCAATGAACAACATAACGTACCAATCAGTAGAGGAGTCACCTAGGAATGAGGCATTGGGAGACTTTGTGACCTCAATTAATTCAAAAACAGTATAATGTATGGCAGGGGAGTCTAACATGCGGCCTTCCTGGCTCAAGAGATGCTGCCTGCTTGAGTTTTTTTTTTTTTTTTTTACATAATTAACTAGCACGGATGAAATAGTAGGTCAGTAAAGCATAATTCCCAACCTGCCAGTACTGTATATTTCAAGAACAGAGGGTTTTAACAAACATCTGACTGCCAGAGAGGTATCCAATGCATTGTAACACAATACATTGGATACCACTCAGACACTCAGAAAGTTAAATATCAGTACTGTCATTGACTATCAATAACAGGATTTTAGTCTTACTTGTTAAATCCTTTTCTCTTAGTCCATACAGGTTACTGGTAACTTTGGGTAGGCAATCCACCCTTTAAACTAGGCAGGAACAATTCTAGAAGTGAATGCAGGGGGTGGAGCCTACCTTCCCTCCTTGGCTACAGCTAGCCAATCAACTCCAGGGAAAGAAGACTCCTGTGATCATGACCCCGAAGGACCCCACGGTCTGCCACAGGAGAGCCAAGAATGTTCCCTTGACAGGGTGGGAGACCAGTAACCTGTATGGACTAAGAGAAGAGGATTTAACAGGTAAGACTGAAATACTCTTTTCTCTGTCATCCAGTACTGGTTACTGGTAACTCTGAGATGTCCAACCATTGAGTTTCCCAGAGGCAGGAAGTAAGGCAATGACCAGGCACAAGGCCACCAAAGTCACCAGAGCAGATATGAACCATCAAATCAGAGATAGCCCAACAAAACAAATGAAGTGTCAACGGACACTGAACAGTGGTAACAACACCCCAGGAACTGTTACACAGCACACTGAACTACAGCCAACAGGCTCAAAAGTGAAGGAAGCACAAAAAAAGATCGTAGACACGATCTTCCTCCCAAAACTGGAGTCAGCCGATGCCAGCACATCAACACAGTAGTGCTTCGAAAAGGTGTGCACAGACGACCAAGTGGCCGCCTTGCACAACTGATCAGTGGAGGCCTGATTCTTGTAAGCCCAAGAAGCCCCAATAGATCTAGTGGAATGAGCCGTGACCCGAAAGGGAACAGGGTTCTTTCTTAGCTCGTAAGCCTTACGAATAGTGGACTTGATCCAAGACGCAATAGTCACTTTGGATGCAGGCCCTGGGGCCCTCAGGAATGACAAACAGCGCGTCAGATTGCCTGATAGACTCAGTGCGATGTACATAAAACTTGAGACAATGCACCACATCTAACAAGTGGAGATCCCTCTCCTTGTCAGAGGTAGGGTCAGGACAGAAAGAAGGCACCACAATCTCCTGATTAATGTGGAACTCAGAGACCACCTTTGGGAGAAATTCCTGTAAAGTGCAAAGCACCGCCTTGTCTTTGTGAAACACCAAAAAGGGTGGTTTACAAGACAGAGCATGTAACTCCGTGACACGGCGAACAGATACGATCGCCAGGAGAAAGGCCATTTTCCACGTCAGCAGGTGTAAAGGAATAGAAGCCAAGGACTCAAAGGGACGGCGCTGAAGAACGCCCAAAACCAAGTTAAGATCTCACTGAGGAGCGGGAGTCTTAAAAGCAGGACGAGTATGAGCAACGCCCTGGAAGAAAACCTTGACATCAGGAAGAATAGCAATGCGTCTCTGAAAGAGAACAGAGAAAGCAGAAGTCTGAACCTTAAGGGAACTCAAGCTGAGGCCGTTATCCACACCATCCTGCAAGAACGCCAGGACCGTAGGCAGATCAAATTCCTGAGAAAGGTCCCTATCAGCACACCAAGATAGAAAGGTCAACCAGACACAATGGTAGGCCTTAGAAGAAACAGGTTTGCGTGCACGGAGCATAGTAGCCACCACCCCAGAAGAAAAACCCTTCAATATTGAGGATTCAATTTCCAAGCTGTCAAAGCTAGACCATGAACATCCTCCTTCCACAGGTAGACCTGTAGAAGAAAATCCGGACAGCAAGGGAGCCGGAATGACTCCGCCACTGACAGATACAGAAGCTCTGGAAACCAAGCCTGTCAAGGCCAATACTGAGCAATCAGAATGACTGGACAGGCTTCCAGTCTCAATTTCCGTAACACCCTGTGCAACATGGGAAGGGAAGGAAAGATATAAGCCAGAAGAAATAACCAAGGAATGGACATGGCATCCACCGCTAGAGCTAGAGGATCCCTCCAGCAAGAGCAGAACCTTGGAATCTTCCAGTTGTGTTCTGTCGCCATCAGGTCATGCAAGGAAGACCCCACTTCTGACCAAGCATTGAGACTTCTTGTTCCACCCTGCTTGTTGATGTAAGCCACAGCCGTGGCGTTGTCAGACTGGGCATTCTTCCAGCTGGGGTGTCCAATGACGAAGGGCATGAAATATCGCCCGAAGCTACAATACGTTTATGGGAAGGAGAGATTCATCTGGAGACCACCGACCCTGAGCCCTCAGGCGACCAAGGACCACTCCCCAGCTGGAGAGGCTGGCATCCGTCGTCACCGTGGTCCAGAAGGATACCAGGAAGGACTTGCCCTTCAGCAGATTGGAGAGGTCGAGTCACCATGACAAAATCAGTTCCACATGAAGAGGGAGGGATACTGATGTCTTCAGAAGGTCCGGCTGACCCCTGCACACCTGGATCACAAACCTCTGGAGTTCCCTGGTGTGAGCCATGGCAAATGGGACAGCTTCTATGTGTCACGGTTTATTATGACTCTCAGACACAAGTTTTAGGTAAAAATCAATTTTATTGAAATAATAAATTGATAACGTAGGATGACAAACACATACATACAGATATATACAGAATCGTATAGCCGATAGGCTGTGGAGCAAACCAGTGACCACACACTGGAGTAACAAGCAATGTCACCGATGCGACCAGGCAGGAGGTCGCCAGGATACAGGAGACAGGCGATGCGATGACAGGAACCAGCAACGATCAGTCAGGTCAGGAAACCGCAGAGAAGAAGTTCATCAGGAACTGCAACATCAGAGACTAGGCCGGAACCAGGACTGGAATTACTCAGCATGCAGGAAACACTGGAACAGTAGAGATCAGGAACTCAGGAACACATGAGAACAGGAACTCAGGAACACTGGAACAGAGGCCCAGCTATCACTGGCATAGTGATAGCAAGAAGGTCAGAAACAACACGAAAGGGCACTCAAAGGGTGCCCAATCCAGGTTTAAATAGGCAATAAGAGGTGGGCTATCTGCAGACAGCCAATAGAAGCCCCCTACTGGTGACAGACAAGGAACTGCAGCAATCACGGGCACCGTGATAGTACCCCTCCCCCCCTTCAAAGACCCCCTCTCCTAGAATAGGGTCTAGGTTTCTGTGGGTAATTGGCATGAAAGGCCCTAGTTAGCCTAAGTGCATGAAGGTCCGTACTATCCACCCATGATCGATCCTCAGGACCATACCCTTTCCAATGTACCAGGTACTGTACCCTTCCTCTAAGCCTATGGGAATCAATAATGCTCTGAACCTCGTACTCCTCCTGGCCCTCGACCTCAACAGGTCCTGGCACCACAGGTGTGGTAGTATAGCGATTGCAAACCAGAGGCTTAAGAAGGGACACATGGAACACATTATGGATACGCATGGATGCAGGTAGGTCTAGCGCATAGGAGACAGGGTTAATTTTGCGAATAACTCTGTATGGACCAATAAACCGGGGAGCCAACTTATTAGACGGAACCTGCAGCTTGAGATTTCTGGAGGAAAGCCATACTCTATCCCCAACCTGAAAGGAAACCGCTGGAAGCCTTCTGCGATTAGCATGGCGCTGATGACGCTGAAATGACTGACCAAGTGCCCTCTGAACTTGTGCCCATGTGGAACGGAGTTGCTCGATATGCTCATCCAGAGCTGGAATCTGTTGCGTCTGAAATGAGTCTGGAAGCAAACAGGGCTAGAACCCATAATTAATCAGAAACGGAGAGCTCCCAGATGAAGAATTGACCGCACAGTTCCTGGCGAACTCTGCCCAAGGCAACAAGTCGGACCAATTATCATGATGGTCAGTAACGAAACAACGGAGAAATTGTTCCAAGCCCTGATTAGCACGTTCAGCGGCTCCATTGGTCTGGGGATGGTAGAGGAGAAGGACAGCTGTATGCCCATCTGTTGGCAAAATGCCCTCCAAAATCTAGACACAAACTGGCTCCCCCTGTCAGACACCAGTACCCTAGGCACTCCATGCAACCGGAATACTTCTCTGGCGAACACCATTGCCAATTCCTTAGCTGAAGGAACGCCACGGAGGGGCACGAAATGAGCCATTTTAGAAAACCTGTCCACCACCATGAATATAAAGGAATACCCCTTAGACATAGGCAATTCTCCCATAAAATCAATGGAAACATGAGACCAGGGGCATTCGCCATTAGGCACCGGTTGAAGCAAGCCCACTGGGAGATGTCTCGGGGTCTTAGCGCGGGCGCAGGTGGCACAGGCATTCGTAAATTCGGCACAATCGTTTCTCATGGAAGGCCACCAAAATAACTGAGAAAGGGACCATAACAATTGGTCTCTACCAATATGTCCCGCAGCCCTAGAGGAATGGTAGGTTTCGAGCAACCTAGTACGAAATGGTTCAGCGACAAAACATTTGCCCATTGGGGTTTCATGAGGAGCGGACCCCTGAGAGGCCAGGATCTCGTCCCCTAAAGGAGAAGTAATACTCGTGCGTATAGTAGCCAGTATTCTATCAGGTTGGATGATAGGTGATGGTGCTTCCACTCTGTCACTGTCGGCCTCAAATTGTCTTGACAGTGCATCAGCCCCGATATTCTTTGACCCCGGTAAATATGATACAATGAAATTAAATCGAGACAGGAACAGTGCCCACCTGGCCTGACGAGAGGACAATCTCTTGGCCTCCGAGAGATAAGTCAGATTTTTATGATCTGTTAGAATTAAGACAGGATTCTTAGTACCTTCAAGCAAATGACGCCATTCCTTAAGAGCGAGGATAATGGCCAATAATTCTCTGTCACCTATCTCATAGTGGCTTTGAGTGACAGTCAACTTTTTTGAGAAAAACCCACAAGGTCTGAGAGTTCCACCTTTATCGTGTCGTTGCGAAAGTACTGCCCCGACCCCAATATCTGAGGCATCAACCTCTAACGTAAATGGAAGTAGAGGATTGGGGTGGGATAACACAGGAGCCGCAGCAAATGCCAGCTTCAAATTGTCAAAGGCATTCTCAGCAGCTAGCGGCCAACAAGAAGGATTAGCACCCTTGTGCGTAAGATCGGACAGAGGTTTGACAATGGAAGAAAAGTTCTTAATAAACCTCCTATAATAATTATCGAAACCCAGGAAACGTTGTATGGCTTTAAGACCCTTGGGTTTTGGCCATTGTAGGACAGCTGACAACTTTTCTTTGTCCATGGCAATGCCATCATTGCCAATAATGAACCCCAAGAATGGCACACTGGTTCTATGAAACTCACATTTTTCCAATTTACAAAATAATTTGTTCTCACGGAGTCGTAGCAATACTGCGGATACATCTTTGATGTGCTGTGCCATGTTTTGGGAGTAAATCAGTATATCGTCAAGGTACACCACAACACATGTCTAACATCTCTCAGAACATCGTTTATCAGTTCCTGGAAAACTGCGGGGGCATTACACAGCCCAAATGGCATTACTAGATACTCGTAGTGCCCAGCTCGAGTATTAAAGGCAGTTTTCCACTCATCACCTGCTCGAATGCGAACCAGATTGTAAGCGGCCCTTAGGTCCAATTTGGTAAAAATCGAAGCGCCCTTAAGCCTGTCAAAAAGCTCGGTGATGAGTGGTATTGGGTATGCGTTTTTTGCCATTAGTTTATTCAAGCCCCGGTAGTCAATGCATGGTCTTAATTCGCCATTTTTCTTTTTTACGAAAAAGAACCCAGCCCCAGCTGGAGAGGTAGATTTTCGTATGATCCCTCTAGCAAGGGCATCAGAAATGTAATCCTCCATAGCCTTATTTTCCTCACAAGATAATGGATAAGTGCGTCCTTTTGGAGGTACTGCCCCAGGCTGCAATTCGATGCAACAATCATAAGGTCTATGCTGGGGTAGCAAACTAGCCTCTCCTTTGCTAAAAACATTGCCAAACTGTTGGTACACATCCGGTATAGCCGAGGAGGTGCACAGAACCTTAATAGGCTGGATGACGCACTTGTCCATACAAAACTGGGACCAAGCAGCAATTTCACACTTTTTCCAATCAAATTGTGGGTTATGTAACTGTAACCACGGAAACCCCAATATTACCGCATGGTGCGGAGAATTAATCAGTTGAAACTGCTGCTCTTCTCTGTGAAGTGCCCCAATAGTCATAGACAGTGGCATAGTTTCAAATATAACCTGAGGCGGTTCTAAGGGTCTGCCATCAATCGCTTCAACAGTCAAGGGGTTTTCTCTTTCAATGCGTGGAACTCCGTGCAATTCAGCAAAGGTATTATCCATAAAATACCCTGCTGCACCAGAGTCAACCAAGGCCAAAACCTCCACAGAGCGTTGTGCCCAAGATAATACCACCTGTATGGTGGGTTTCATTGTGCCCGACACTGGGCACGATTGTACACCACCTAGGGCCTGTCCCCCAAGGTACCCTAGGTGTGTGCGTTTCCCGGACGTACCGGACAGGAATTTAGCAAATGCCCTTTTTTACCGCAGTAAAAACACAACCCTTGTTTTTTGCGATATAGTCTCTCAGCCTTGGTTAGTCTAGTGAAGCCTATTTGCATAGGTTCACTTGTCTCCCGTACAGGTTCACTAGACTTCAATGCCAGGGGAGGGATGGGTGGGCAAAACATGCTACTAGGCTCATTATTTTTTGACCGTATCTTACGATCTCTGGCAATTGATCTCTCACGTATTCTGGAGTCAATTATCATAACATACTCAATATAGTCATCTAGATCAATAGGTAGATCTTTAGCAGCGATTTGGTCCTTAATGTGGTTATTCATGTATTGAGAAAAAGCTGCCAATAATGCCTCGTTATTCCAACCTACCTCTGCTGCCAATGTGCGGAATTCGATGGCATAGTCGCCCACTGTACGCCTGCCCTGATGTATCTCCATAAGGCGTTTGGCAGCAGAGGTGGTTCTACCAGGAGGCTCAAACACTCTTCGAAAGGATTGCACAAATTCTCTAAAGTTCTTAGTACAAGGTTTAGCATTCTCCCACAATGGGTTAGCCCAAGCCAAAGCTCTGCCAGTGAGCAATGATATCGTGAACCCCACTTTACTACGATCATTGGGAAATGCGTGTGCCGTCAATTCCATAAAGATTTCGAGTTGGTTGATGAACCCTCTGCAGAGACTAGGGTCACCATCATATCTTAGTGGCAAGGGTGCAGAAGCAGTTAACCCTTTAACAGTACCCCCTAGGGGTCTGGTATCACTTTCCGGTGTCTGACTTGGCGAGACCACCGGGCTAGAGCTAGATTTGTCAGCAAGTACCGTGCGTTCAAGGATCGTTTGAATTGCAACTGCCAACTGATCCAAACGTTGCTCGTGCACATCCATCCTCCAATGGATATTCTGTGCGTTATCTTCACCTTTGCTGTCTGAGGTCATGGCCCTTTCGTACTGTCACGGTTTATTATGACTCTCAGACACAAGTTTTAGGTAAAAATCAATTTTATTGAAATAATAAATTGATAACGTAGGATGACAAACACATACATACAGATATATACAGAATCGTATAGCCGATAGGCTGTGGAGCAAACCAGTGACCACACACTGGAGTAACAAGCAATGTCACCGATGCGACCAGGCAGGAGGTCGCCAGGATACAGGAGACAGGCGATGCGATGACAGGAACCAGCAACGATCAGTCAGGTCAGGAAACCGCAGAGAAGAAGTTCATCAGGAACTGCAACACCAGAGACTAGGCCGGAACCAGGACTGGAATTACTCAGCATGCAGGAAACACTGGAACAGTAGAGATCAGGAACTCAGGAACACATGAGAACAGGAACTCAGGAACACTGGAACAGAGGCCCAGCTATCACTGGCATAGTGATAGCAAGAAGGTCAGAAACAACACGAAAGGGCACTCAAAGGGTGCCCAATCCAGGTTTAAATAGGCAATAAGAGGCGGGCTATCTGCAGACAGCCAATAGAAGCCCCCTACTGGTGACAGACAAGGAACTGCAGCAATCACGGGCACTGTGATACTATGGTGAAGATGAATTCCCCCACTAGAGAGGACAGCTTCTTGGCTGGAACTGGATTGTGAGCCAGAACAGCAGAAACCCTGTGGATGATCTGGTGAGCCATCTCGTCCGTGAGAAGGCCCAGGAAGACCAGACGCTGGGATGGGACAAGATCTGACTTGTCCATGTTGATGATCCACCCGTGATGGGTGAGAGCATGAATGCACTCCTGAACCTGCTGATAAAGAAGTTCCGCAGAAGAGGCTTTCAGAAGCAGGTCATCCATGTATGGGGTAACTCTGATGCCGTCCTGATGGAGGACAGATACTAAAGCTACCAGGGCACGGTTGAAGACTTGAGGAGCTGTAGTCAAACCAAAGGGAAGAGCTGAAAAATGAAAGTGCCCTTGGTCGCAGGCAAATCTGAGATACTGCTGACTCTCTGGATGAATGGTGATGTGTAGATAAGCGTCCTGAAGATCCAGAGAGGAAAGTGATTCCCCCGGGGACATAGCAGCAATCACAGTCCTTAGGGACTCCTAGTGATACTGAGTCTTGATCACAAAGGAATTGATATTTGTGAAATACAAAATGGAACGACAGCCTCCATCCTTCTCGGAGACCACAAAGAGGTTTGAGTAAAAACCCATACATCTGTCCCGAACTGGAACAGGCTCCAGAACTTCATTGTCCAGAAGGGCCTGGATAGCGCCATTGAAGAGATGGTGTTTCTCTGTGCCCTGGGGCGTATGAGAGGGGGAAAATCAAAAGGGAGTAAGAGAGAAGAAAGGGATCCTGTACCCTTCTGCCACCACCTGTAAAACCCACGGGTACGCCACTGAATCCTCCCAGACGCTGGGGTAGTGACGCAGATGGCCACCCACAGCCGAGTGGGGACCTAGGTTCAGAGAGTCATGCCAAAGAAGGCTTGGAAGCCTTAGGCTTGTAGGAGATTTTGGGCTTCCATTGCTGTTTGGGCTTGGAGGAGGAACGTGGAGCTGAGGGAACCGACTGGTTCGCCGGACGTGTCTCAGTCTGGAAGGCGTGAAAAAGCCGATTACGCTTGAAAGTCTTTTTCCTGGGGACCACAGGCAGAAGAGTACTCAGATCCTTAAGATCTGACCCAAACAAAGAGGTGCCTTGAAAAGGCAATGAGAGCAAAGCTTTCTTGGAAGCAGTGTCAGCAGACCAGATCTTGAGCCAAGAGCTCGTCTAGCAACCACAGACATGGTGGAAACCAAACGGATGGCATCAAATAAGGCAGCAGAAACATAGTGCTGGGCCTCAGAAATGTTGGCAAGAAGCCGCAACATATCCGAAGTAGGAGCACCCTGACGGACAGCCAGGGTGAGCTGTTCAGTCCAGACCGCAATGGCCCGGTTCACTCATGCCGCAGCAAACGCTGGATGCATGGCAGTACCAGCAGTGTCAAAAATGAACTTGAGGGAGACCTCAACTTTCTTGTCAGTCCAGGCTTTCAGAGCGGACGCATCAGCAACTGGCAAGGCAGTGGACTTAGATAGCCTGGAGATAGGGGGATCCACTTTGGGGGGGGGGTGAACCCACTGAGCAAGCGCTGCCTCAGAGAAGGGGTAAAGCTTGGCAAATTTCCTGGAAAAAGAAGGTTTCCTGTCCGGAGACTTCCACTCATCAGACACAAGGCGGTCAAGAGGGGGATTAGATGGAAAACAAGTATAGGGCCTTTTAGGCTCCTGAAATACATTAGAGAAGAAACCTCCTGAAATAAGGGAATGTTTAGGGTAGTTAAGACGGATCTGATCTAGCCCTCAGCAGAGGGATCAGGATCAGCCTCAAAGGGGGCCCCAAAAAACTGAGAGGAGCCCACAGCAGAACATTCCTCAACATCCGAATCCACCAACAGTTCTTCCTCAGAGGAATCTGATACGTCAGGTACTCCCTGCAGTTTCGGCAGGGAAGATCTGACGGAAGAAGGGGTCTGCCAGGAGTGGAAGACCCCCTGTAACTGGGATGGAAAGGGTTGCACTGTAGACCGGAGGTCTCTAGTAGCAGCCTTGAACTCCTGCATTCAAATTGGCTCTCATGCATGGCTGGAGGTCCATGGGAGAGACTCAGGGACATCAGAACATCCTGGGCATAAATGACCTGAGAATTCTCTAAGTAACCCTGAATGACATGAGGAGCAATGCGCAATAGGGGACAAAGAGACCCCAGCGTCCTCAGTCTTAGGCCTGGCCCCAAGCACTAACGGATTAGACATTCTCACAGTGTCAGAATGTTTAAAGTATAAGGAATCACCCAAATACAGTGTGTAAGATTAAAATTTCACCCCAGAAATCACTAAAGTGCACGTATCTGGCAGGCTAGGGGGTTAATCTTCAGAGGAGAGAAGGAGAGTCCAAGCCCTGAGTAGGATACTCGTTCAGGAAAAAAGCACAAAATGGCTGCAGTGGCGGGAGCCAATCAGAAACGAGAGCACGAAGCGAGCTGACAGGAGTTTTCCCAGAAAATGTACCCCAACAGTACCCGAAGTGCCCTGAGCCCCCAACACACATAAAACGTTAACCGAATGACACAGCAATGGCAGACAATTAAAATGAGCCATCTCTGAAGTTGCTACGTTGAGCGATTGCAGAGATATATCCCAAACTGTACAGTCCCATAGAAGTGAATGGAGCAATGGCGTCTATGCGGTAAAACACACCTTAAAGGTGCGGAACACAAATTTTGCAAAATTGAAACTATGAATTAAAATTACATTAAACATCACTAGAACATGTTAGCAGATCCAAAAAACACCGAATCCGGTAGGGAAAGTGCCAATAAACCCCCAAAAGATGCAAAACCAGCATCTAAAGGGTTAAGTTACCATAGAAACTTGCTTCAAAACACCCAACAGACATACAGATAAACCCAATGAATGCAGGAGTGTGCAATAGGAACTCCAAAGGAAAACACCTGTGCGGAGGGGCACTGTGGGACATGTGGACCTGCAGCACTCAAGGGGTTGCTCACCTTTCCTGCAGATCTTCTGTACTCAGATAACAATTTATTAAGAAGAAGCCTCAGTGGGCAACTCCTGAGGAAAGAACTTGAACCCAAGATTTTCCTCACAGGGCTTAAGGTCCACAAAAAGCACCTGGATACTGAGCTAGCCACATCTAAGGGCATTGTCAGTTATGGTAATCCGCCTAATGGTGGTATTCCATTTCTAACAGAAAAATAAAAAATTAGCTAAAACTATAGCAGAACTTTTCTCTTGCCTGTGTCTTTACCAAGGAACAAATCTTACTGGAACTGATTGGCTAGCTGCAGCCAAGGAGGGAAGGTAGGCTCCAGCCTCTGCATTCACTTCTAGAATTGTTCCTACATAGTTAAAGGGGAGGATCACCTACCCAGAGCTACCAGTAACCTGTATTGGACGACAGAGAAAAGTAAATCTATACTTTTTAATAGCAGACAGGCTTGATTTCACATCTTTATAAAAATACATAAATATGCAGACTTCACACTTGTGGATTTCTGATCACGTGGGCCACAACTGAAAAAACTTGGATGCCCCTGATATACAGTTAAGAAGAAAAGCAAAGTATGGACTTAATAGTTAAATTTTAGTTGCTCGTGATTTTTCTACCCTAGTATAAAAGGATATTTTTGTGGCTATTGCACACTAATATTTGGTAAAATTCTTTTGAGTTTTTGTGTCACAAAAGGTTAATGCGTACAGTAAAAGAGATTATGCTTGGTGTGAGAAGCTGCTCTCAAAAGTCCTCTGAAATTACCTGCAGTTCTGGTTGCCAACCTGGGCATGCCCCATTGGCCCATTTGAGTGAACTATAAACAAGCCACAATCAGCTTACAAAGTGTTTATATTAACTACAGATCTTGAGCCTTGTATCCTGAATCTCATGTGGACCCTTGCTGTGAACAACTACTTATTTGGCCTACCTCTACTCTTGTCTATTAAAAGACTTTAGACTGCTAAACAAGCATCATTATGGTCTACCACCAGTCCACAACTTCAGTCTGCTGAAGACTACCACTATGATTTGCTATGAGCCCTCCACTACACTTTTATTGACCAATGCTACCTTGCCTCTGCTCTGTGCATATTATATTTAAATTATTAGTCACCGCACACCACAGCATTTACAGTAGCAATCAAATAACCACCTCTACTCCTGAGCTTCTTATTCAAAGTATTAGTCCCACTGCTCCAGGGGCATCTACTGTAAAATAGGCAAAGGATTAATCAGCATCACTCTCTGTTGTGGCCATCACATGCCAGTAGTACCAGCTTATGCTGCAACATAGAGGACTGGCACAGTAGGAACAGCTGTCCAAGCTCAAACATTGTACAGACATGGCTGTCTGTGGATTAAATTTCAAGAAACCATTGATTTCTTAATTTATTTATTTTTGTTTAACCTTAGATCTAAATTTACTAGAGACAAGTATAAAAGTAACTGAATGTGTAGAAGAAATATTAGCTCTAAATACATAATTATCAGTGACCAATGTTTTTGTAACATATCCCTTATTTCTGTATGTCTTGAATTATACCTGTTGATAAAACTAACCATATTTTCCAATTGGCCATCTAATTTTGGTCTAGATTTGAGAAACTCAGATCTGTTTAGGTTCCTTGTTTTCACATAGGCCTCTTTAATCAGGTCTGCTGGATACACTTTCTCCAAAGAACATTTTTTTTTTTCTATATGGGACTGTATGTAATAATCTCAAATACTACAGTTTCACGTAATCCTGCAGATTTGGCTAAATGACTGTTCTTAAACTAGCCCTTACAATGGCAGCTTGAATAAACTATTAGCATCGACTTTCTAAAAAAAATTCTCTTTGATTGAACTTCCTAGACCATCATCATTTTCAACAAACAATTTTACATCTAAATATCAGATTACAGATTTGTGTATATTGGTGGGAAAATAAATATTCCACAAAATTGTTAATTCCAATCACCTCACTAAACCATAATATCAATATAATGCTTATAGTGAACCAGGCTGCTTACGTCAAACACTGCACTCCCACAGATGTTTTAGTTTTTTTGTTGTTTTTTTAATCCAAGTACAAAATAAAAAGGTTTGTGAAACTTGGCACAAACCTGGTTCCCATAGCTGTCTGTGCCCTTGGTCTGGCAGAAACAAAACAAATTATGTTCTAATATGAACCTAATGGCTTAAAATACATTCTGATTGCTTATATAGCATTAAAGAGTCTTGAGCCATGAAAAATCTAACTGCCTCAATGCCAAAATCATGTTCAATATTCAAATATAGTGAAATGACATGTAAAGTTACCAACAAATATTTTTCTGCTGTTCTATCAGTCTTATTTCTAAATACGATGTGTATCCTTCAGGTAAGACCTAAAACTTAACTCTGTAGATGGAAGTCTAAAAATGCTGACAAATTAGAGGGGAATCCCCACAAGAAGTAGACTGCTGATTTGATATAAACACAATATACAATGACAGGAGACAATATGGAATACTTACTAGGTAGGCCCCAGTGAGTCAGGAGCTAGAGGTCGCAGGTTAGAGAATAGTGCTAGAGAATAGTCGGTGGCTGCTCCCAGGAGGTCTTGTCGGGTAGAGGTGCAGGCCGTGAAGTCTGATAGCAGGATAACCACCTAGGACACAGACAGCTACTGACCAGGTCAGGAATTAAAGTATTAAACCTACCAGAAGTATAGCTGCCTCCGTCGAACACTGAATCAGCAGCAATGGGGGTCACACGGTTACCTTGTGATGGGAGGTTGAACCGAGGATGATCAAAAGTGTCAAACTCGACTGGAAAGTCGGCGACGTTGAACACAACACACTGTGAACAGAGAACCTTTTGAGGTCGAAAGGAGGGTGGTTGACAATCTGGGTCAGTAACTGGCAGGCAAAGACAGTATCCAGGATAAGACAGAAGGATAGTCGAAAAAGCCATGGTCAAAACCAGTCAAGCTGCATGGTACAAAATAAGCAGGAAGAAGAATAGTCGAATAACAGGCTGAGGTCAAAACCAACACAGGAGTCATAGCAGAATCAGGAGACAAGACACGCATTCGGAGGAAAGCCCGGTCAAACACTGGAAACATTGGAACAATAACTTGAAAGACTTGATACTCAGAACGCTTTGATCGGGCACTGACACAAGAATGTCAGTGCTTGATATAGGCCCAAACAAGGGCATCACTAGAACAAGGTGGGGAAAACAAGAGACAGGTAAGAGAACCAGAATACCTGGTAAAGACAGGAAAACCCAGAGATTCATGATAATGGGTCATCCATGAGGAGAGTCCAGAGATTTATCTATCTTAGGTGGGTGGTAATAAATAGCCACTTGAATGTCCTTAATGTACATAAATTTGCCCCTCGTAATTCCATTTTTATACACACCATATGTAAATTCACAAAACCTTGAGAAGGATCATTCAGAATTCCATAATAATTCATATCCACATGGTTGACTTTAGCCTTTTTAATATAATATTCAATATTTTGGATGAGATTCCCTTCACCCTTGCCTGCTAGTTTAATAACAACAATATCTGCTATTTTCCACTTTTTAAGGATGGCCATGTCTTTTCTATTCATATTTAACTGACAATTTTTTGTGAATTATCACCATAACCCTTAGACTACTCCATAAAAAATAACGAATATAATTCTATCTAGTGTCTGTGGGGTTTAAAATGGTGGTTGGTTTAAAACTGGAAATAAAACAGCCATCTAATTTAAAATCAGTTAAATCATAACCTACTCTATTATCAATCCCCCCTAACTTTTTAAACTGTATTGTAAAGAACAGCATCCTGACAACTTATTGAGATCTACCAAGAGGTTAGGGGAAGAAGAGGAGCAAAAGGAGAAACCAAGAAAAAAAACATATTGACATTAAACCTGCTGAAGTCATTTCCAATTAAGCTCTTACTCCCAAAAGGCAGTAAGACGTTTACATGAATCATCATCCTATCTGCACTGAAACCAAACGACGTAATTCTCAATACTGCTCTGAGCTACAAAAGGTATCCAATATGTTTTGTTAATCTTACTGCCCTGAAAGTACCTTCCCTCTATAGTCTTATAGGTTGTGTTTGTTTTTTCTTGCTCAGTGCTGAGTAATAAGTTCCCCAGATTGTTCAAGGCCAGTACCCAAAACTTACTTGTCAACAGTAATCATACCCGCTTTAGAAGGCTCTTCTCTCATGAAAAAAGTTTAGCTATGGCTAGTCTCTCTTTATAATTACAGTCTTCCAATCCCATCAGTTTAGTAACACATACCTGTATTTTTTCCCACTGAAAACTATACTCCATTTTCTAGATGAGGCCTTACCAAGGATTTAAAAAAAGAGGTACAGTTATATTCCCATCATATACATCTAGTGGAGCAACTCATGACAAATATGGCTATTTTGAAATAGCTTTTAAAACTTATGTTAGACATTTTTTTAGATCAAAAAACATTGTGTGTTCTTCACCACTATTTGTCAGTTTATGCAAATTAGCTAGTTCTGTCTGGCAAAGTGGCAGTTTGACGGGACAGTAAAACATTAAGTTAGTATCTGGCTGACACCCATCTCACCAAATTTAACTCTGAAATGGACTTTATGGTAGAGTATTCATTTTCACTTGCCACTTGTAGATCAGTGGTACAGTTCAAGATACAGAGTTTTGAATAACATGCTTTGCCTGTATGCAGTTAACACTGTCTTGGGCAGCTCTGATCTGCTACAGCTGGTGTTGGCTCAATGAAGAAACTGATTTAAATGGAGCATTATTACAGAATAGAGCATTTGTTAACTGTGCATTCTCGATCAAAGAAAACATTATGGTTTAATAACCATGATTGAGTGAACAAAACAAGTTTTGAAAAACATTGATTATGCATGAAGTGCACTATCAGATTATACATTTCACATACAAACATACAGTAATGTGCAAAAGTTCTAGGTAGATGTGAAAAAATGCTGTAAAGTAAAAATGCTGTCAAAAAATAGACATGTTAATGGTTTATTATTTATCAGTTAACAACATGCATATAGAGTTAACAGAAGAGAAATCTAAATCAAACCAATATTTGGTGTGACCTCCCTTTGCCTTCAAAACAGCATCAATTCTTCCTAGTACACTTGCACACGGTTTAAGGAACTTAGCAGGTAGGTTGTTCCAAACATCTTGGAGAACTAACCACAGTTCTTCTGTGGATTTAGGCAGCCTCAGTTGCCTCTCTCTCTTCATGTAATCCCAGACAGACTTGATGATGTGGAGATCAGGGCTCTGTGGCGGGAAAACAACTAAGGATTTGTCATTGGTTAATGTTTTTAGTACCCTTTGTACTGCAGTGGTGAGATTCTGGCAGACTTTGGGTACACTGATTGACTGGGCTTCACTTATGATGCTATGAAGCCTTAATGGAAGGGTTAATGTTAGTGGACCTAGGGCAGGTATTTGGGTGCTCTTTGTGTCTTTAAAGAAGTCCTTTAAATGGAGTGTTCGTTGGAACCTATGGGCATAGATCTCAAATTGGAAGAGGGTAGGCCTAGTGGTGGAAACCAAAGGTAAACCTTTACCTAAAAGGGACATTTCTGCTTCTGATAAAGGTTTCTTGCTAAGGTTAAACACTAGGTCCTGGGCATGACCGGTGGTCTTCCAGTGCTCCTCATGTCTTGAGTGCAGGTGCCTGTGACCCTTCCCCCTCTTACCCCTAAAAAAAGTTTTTCTGTAGGGGTGTTGGTGGTGTTATTGGTAGTTTGAGTTAAGGTAGTTGGTTCCTCTGTTTCAGAGGTGGAATTCCCTAAACTCAAGTCGTCTGTTGTGAGATTCTGTGGTTTGGTGTTTTTTCTAGGATTTCTTCTAGGGTTTAAAGGGGAGAGTTTTGCGTCCTAATAGCCAACTATAAACCCTTTTTTTCTTTATAGTCTTCTTGTACCTTGTGTAGTTTACGGTTTTTAAATGTCACTAGTTCATAATAAATGGCTATCGCAGTTTTGAGTTTACCATACAAATAAGTTGTTGTGTCATTAATTAAGGTATCATTGTAGGATATATGAAAGGTCTGTATGTCCTGTCTCACTTGTTTTAAAATTGTTCCTACATCTTCAACCACTAATACCATTAAGTCGAAAGAGCACTTGTTCAATATCCCACACCAGCAGCGACAACATTCTGGGTTAGTGTGACCGATGGTGGGGATATTGCGTATCCTAAAACCTCTGGGGATTTGTCCACTGTGATGATAATCCCATAGGTAAAGTCCATGCAGGTAAAGATCAGTCTCTATTTTGTTTAATTTAAGCAGATGAAAATATAGATTTAAAGGGGACTCACCAGTCCTAGTCTCCTCTGGTGATGCTTTGAAGAATATACCTTGGATCTGTTTGTTAGTAAATTGTAGCCTGTTGTCATCAGCTGTGGCTTGGTTGTAAATGGCACTGTCATTCTCCACAATAACAAACTATGAGTGTAGGAAAATGCAGGTTCAAAGTCAAAGAAGATTATTCATCCTGGGTTAAGGCTTATGGGTGCATTGTCCTGTAATTGTTTCTCTACTGGAAACCTCTCACGTTGCAGTTGGAGGTTTTGCTTGGGTGCTGCTACTGTGGCATAAATGTGTAATCCAGAAACACTCTCAGGATTTCAAGATGTAAAGAAAAAAGTCATTGTATCAATGTTTCGGATGTCTACACGACACCCGTCATCAGGGCAACTAGCTTGAAAACAAGTGATCCCTTTTAAACCCCCCCCCACACACACACACACACAGTGTTCAGGTGCCCAGAAACACGGTATCCCATACTCACAATTCCTGAGAGTGATACGCAACAACAATGAATGACACAAAGTGATCATGCAACATAAGAACATAAAGAAATTTCAGAATGAGGGTATATGATGAGAAAATCTTGAACCTAAAGCTTGGAAGAGCATTAGGACAACAACAACATGACTTATTTAGCAAACAACCTAAGACGGATGACAACAGACTAGCAGTCGTGATGGATTATACGCCCGGATCTGAAAGAATGGCAAAATCAATATGCCAACAAGATCCCACCATACCTTTTTTTAGGTAGTCCTCCTCTACACATAGACATCGCAGAGGCAAAAAACACTACAGGATCTTCTAATGCAACCAGACAGACTGTCTGTGTCTTCCAAGGACAATACAAACACGACAAAGGGGAATTGGTTACGGGGAGCACAAAACAAAAATAATGGCTGTTTTAAATGTGCTAACTGCACTACATGCAAGAGCATGCTGAGTGGAACATCTTTTCCTCACCCACATACAAATGCCAAAATCAACATCAAGCATAAAGTAACCTGTACCAGTGACTATGTTGTATACACACTAATATGCCGATGTGGACTGCTTTATGTCCAGAAAGCCGAAACCACGTTCCATGTACATATGGCCAACCATCGCTCATAAATCATATCAGCCCTTACTACTGGTAATACTGAGAAGCCCATCCCAATACATTTTTTTAAAGCTCCACCATCCATTACCATCCATAAAAACCATGATCATTGATCATGTACCAGTCACCAGAAGGGGAGGCAACCACAAGATCAAACTCCTACAACAAGAGACATACACAAGAGAAATACTGGATGCATTATCTAGATATGGTGGCACCAGGGGGTCTGAATGAAAAATTGACCTAATCTTCTTTTTTTCTATGGACACCTAGCCTTTAGGATGCGGACCTCCATGTATCATAGGACTTTGGTTCAGCATGATAGGTTCCACAAGATAAGTGTTCCTGAAATCCGATAGATCCAATTCTTCTTCAAGACCACCACATTAATCTACACTAAAGGGAAGGACCAGTGATCTCTGTCACTATTCCAACATCAGGGCAAAACGCTCATGGGGACTATTCTCCAGTATCCTGGCACCACCAAACTATATATCTACAGTTGCCTTGATGACTATAAACTACCCCCATGGACTGTGCTGGCTATCTATTGTCATAACATTGTGGGACTGTGACCACAGGAACTTAACTTACTCACTGTTTACTTTTTGTCACTTGAATCCCTCTTGATTGAGGAGCTGGATATATGCAATGGCTCCCTTATGCACCAAGACAGCCATTCATCTGTGGAAGGGTGTAAAGTTTATGACCTTATCAGCCCCCACATGGACTGGACTACGCTCTTTGAAGATGTTTGCAGTATCTGATGAGAACTTAGATCTTCACCTGCACCAAAGAAATGTCAGAGAATTATGTATGAACTGATACAGGCACCCATGATAAAAGGACTATACCTGATGGGGCATTATGGTTCACCTCCAATAATCCTATCTTTATTTTATACTTTATATGTTGGACTTATACCTTGTTTACATGTATGGTATACATATATTACGTGTTTAATGGTTTATGTGTAGGATTATGTTCACTTTGATCTATTCCCCAATTGGGACTAGGCCACAAACCCATATTCTTCTCCCTACTGCAAGAACTATAGGATATCTCAATATGATCAAGTATTACTTGCATTCAGTGGCTGAATAGTTCCAGGAGTATCTTTGGTAGTTGGTACACTGTTACGTTGCATCATCTATTAGAACCACTTGCTGCAACAATACAGCTTCCATAGCTGCTCTAAATGGTGGACCTAGTTATCTAGCCTAGTTAGGTTACCTCTGTTTCATTCTACTTAATTTTCCTTTATGTACATCTATACTTCCTATGAACAATTTACAGTTGTCTTTAGTCCCTTCTTTTCTTGTATTAGTACCACTGTCCCATGAGTCTCCTTTTAGCCACCTTGGTCTCAGCTTTTGCTACAATGCAGCTACGTGTCTGCAGATACTTGATTACATCCAAACTCTATTAACCTTTATACACTAATCATACATTGTTGATACTTCATATTAACCAGATCTGAACTCACACTGAGCTGCAGACTACTATTCCTAAACTCTGTCATGAACTAGATAACCAATACCATATATATGTAACTCAAACTTATAGACAGTGACCACCATTCTCACTCTGCTAGTACTCTGTGTCTTCCACACATTGCAAAGCACTGCTCATTTTTTCTAACTAAGGAGATGGAAAAAACTGAGAGTCTGAAGTTAAATTCACCTTCCCTGTAAACTTTAATACACACGTGGTTCCTTTCCCCCATTCCAATACAGCTATATGAACTATAACTTAAGGTACACTACTTGCCATGTCCCGCATTTTCCCAAGAACACACTTGTAGGTTCACCATCTGAGCATCCTACTAAACCTATCACTACTATGACATGTATACAAATTCCCTATATAGCTATGCATATAGTCTCCAATCTGTAGCTAGGTCTCCGATGAATTCCGCAGCACTTCGGTGTACTCCATGCTCGATCACTGTACACTAGATGCAATGTTAATTTAATATACAATCTTTTGGTTATCTTTGTCTCTTATTATGGCTGCGTATGCTCTTAGTAGTATCATATAACCCTGAATTGCCCACAAATTTAAGATTGTTGACGATAACTTCTTTGTACAAACTTTAATACGAGATCTTATTCTTACATTTCGCAATAACAGTAGCAATTTACACACTATGTATTATGCTGTGAGAGATGATAATGACACTGCTTATTTATTTAGTCACTAATTTCTGATTCTTATTTCAGATGTAGAATACGCTATTCACTTGATTACACAGAAATAATTAACATTAATTAATTGATGTTAACAGACGCCTGATTTTGGCACCTGAACACTGTTTGGGGGTCTAAAAGGGATCACTTATTTTCACTCTAGTTATCCTGATGAAGGGTGTCATGTAGACATCTGAAACTTCGAAACAATAAAATTTGACACTTTCTTTACATCTTGAAGTCTTAAAGGGATAGTAATACTTCGTTTTATCTTTATTTTATTTTGTAGGCATTAAAAAAAACATGAAGAACGATATAAGTCTTATCTCTCAAACCTTTATGGTTTAAGAGATAATCACAAGCAAAGTATCCCCCCCGTTCAGCCAGATCAGAAAGGAGGTGCCCAGGTAGACTGCAGAGAGGGACAATATTCAATTAAGATAAGGGAAAAAGCTGAAAAACTTGTCAAGGGGGGGGAAGGGCTTTCATTGTTTTCATACAAAGAAGATTGTCCCCTGCTGTTATCTGTCTGATCTTACAACCAGATTCACATCTGAGAAGAGATGGCTTACACTAGGAAAAAGGGGGCGGGAGGGGGAAACTTTGCTTGTGAATATCTCTTAAACCATAAAGGTTTGAGAGATAAGACATATCTTTCTTCGTGTTTTTTTAATGCCTACAAAATAAAATAAAGATAAAACGAAGTATTACTATCCCTTTAAGAGTGCTTCTGTTCATTTTTTTTTTTATTATATAAATAAAATGTACTCAGCCTGGGGTGAAACAGCACACAGCTGTAGTAATGAATTGTCAAAAATGTATTCCAGCATCATCATCATCAAAAGAGGCCTTCTTGCCCCAGGCAGAGTACATTTATGTATCTATTCCTATAGGATGTGCACCATGCTTTAACTAAACTATCAGATTTTTGCTGCATTTGTTTGCCTTAGTGTGTGGCATTGACTACCATATTTTTGCCATTATACACATACAAGCAACGCTTGCCCAGTGTTGCCCATTTGGCAAGTCCCATGACACAGGTGCAGGTAGTGTCTGTGATTTTGTTCAAAGACACACACATTAAGTCCTAAATACACAGTTAGTAAATCTCATACACAAAGTTACACATAGTGAATAGTTGATACACACAGTAACAAATAATCATTACCTCATAAACATAGATACACATTCTCAGTAACAAGCACACACATACACTGAGACCTTTACATACATACAGACACCACTCATGGAGAAAACAGCTTTTATAGTGTACGTAGCTGGTCTGATTTGAGCAGAGCTTCTGTAAAAGTTTTGTACAATGGAAGTAAGACCCAGTGTGAAACAGTTTTGCTCCTAGCAATAGCCCGCCACAAGGCAACGGGATGCTCTCCAAGAACTCAGCAAGAGATGTAGGGCAGGCAGTGATTTGTGAGGACTGGATAGTGGCAGAGCAGGAGGGAGAGATAGATACACAATGCCAGTCTCTGTATGCCTCCTTGTCCCTCCAGTAGCCTAAGAATTTGCTGCATCATCGGGGATGTGCTAAGTTGTCTGGGAACTTAGGAGGACATGAGGAGCAGGAGATGATGTTAGTGGAGGGAAAAAAATGTAGGTAGAGTTTGTGAGATGACTTTGCAAGCTGGGCACCAGAAAGGAAGGAATCCAAAGTGGGAGTGAGTTTGAGTTGATAAGGCAAGGGGAAGGAGATGAAGGGGAGGGTGGGATCATCGATCCATGGTAAGTCCCTGCAGTGATTTTTACAGGAGCGGCCAAGGGGGCTGTCCCTCATTGTCCACTCCTGTCAAAATCACAATGCATACAATGAGAGCTAACTCTGCCTTCCGGATGCCCCAGGGCATAGTTACCAGCGAACCAGAAACTGGTCCCATATTATACAGTAGGGGTTTCTTGATGTGTATAATAAGGGCTCCAAATGCTGAGAGATGCAAATTTTCAGAATTATTACAGTTTAAACTCTTGGATTTTACATTAGTGCCCTCTAAAGAGCAGATTCCAATTTAGATATTCTGTTGCTTTTCTCTATGAGACATGAGTCACTGACTAACAGTTTACTGCTCCTTTAACCCCTTGAATGCATGATGGGTGAGCAATTAATTGCTCTGCAATATGTTACTTACCCAACTGGCTCTCAGAGTAAAATGACAACTATTGCTCTAATAACACTGATGGGCAGATCTGCTCCCCTGAAATCTGACCTGCCCAGGAAGCCAAAAAGCCGGGACTGCATTACAAGTCCCAGTAGACCAAAAGGGAAAGCACAACAAGTATCTGAAAAGAGAAAATGGACAACTTGTTGGATGCCGGTCCCCACAGACATTCTGTATCAGACTTTAAAGCCTGACAGAGGATCTAAGGGGCTTTGCACATAAAGTGAAGTTTGTTGATGAAAGCCACATACTACTGCTCTGTAGTCCAATGGAAGCAGTCATTTTTCCAATTCAGACAGGCTGATAGGATGCATTTTGGATATGCACAGTGCAGCTCTAGGCTTGTTACTAAGTATACTACAACAGAAGAAGACTTCAAAAAACATGATAATTAACAGGGAGAGCTTTTTGATAGAATAGGAAGACAAAATAAGCATAGACCATCTTACTCTATTTCTATCTAACAGCAGGATCAGCTACTGCAAACAGCTTCCTCAATAATTCCAGTAGCTTGCACCTCTTGTCGACATCCCCTGCACATCCCACATTGTGATTCATGCTCACCCACCTTATTCTGACTGCAGAACACTTGGCATTGACTTAAGTAGTAACCAGGTATTAATGGGAACACCTTCATGTTTAATACTTGTAATATATTTGACTTAATATACACTTTATTTTCACATTCTTAAATTTGTATATACATATTAGTCATATTAACGTAATTAGCACTAGCTATTCTTATCCAGGCATTTGCTTTGTTCTCGAGTGAAGACCAAAGTGTTTCTATACAGGTCTGGGAATTTCCACAATTGTGACTAATTGAAATATATAAAGTTGACCTTGCATAATCTATTCAAGGTCAATACAAAGAACTCTCCCATTAATTATGTACTGAAAGAGCTGAGTTAAGAACGAGAAGCCCTCCATTAAGACTAGAAGAACGGCATTTTCGACTAAAACAAAGGCAGAGATTTTTTTATTGTAAGGGTGATAAAGCTATGGTATTCTTTGTCTCAGAGTGCTGTGCTTGCAGATACTGCAACTGCTTTCAAAAACATAAAGGATACCCATCTAGCACAGAATAATATTGAGAATTAAGACCACTGGCTTCAAAGTAGATAGAATGTTGATCCAGTGAACTATCTGACTGCCATTTGGCGGCAGAAAGGCTTTTTTTTACCCACTTGGGTTTTTTTTTCTTGCCCTCCTCTGGATCATTTGTCAGGGAAAAAATAGATAGAAAAAGGTCCTAAATTACTATTGTCATCGAACAAGAAAAGATCCATTCAACACTGTATAGGAATTTATCCTACTGGGTCTCTAATATGTGAGCTACACCTCATAAAAACACCAAACTTTATTAGTATCCAACATAAAATTTCACATGTTAATACCTGCTAACAATACACTTATTGCGCGTATTGGTTATAAAACTAGCCTCACTATTATGTAGGCTTAGGGGACGGAGATAGTTATATTCAAAGCTCAGATTAATATACTCTGATATTGTTTATTAAGAATCATGGATGATCTACTGATATTACACTCTCAGTCTTAAGGCACTTTATAATAGATTACTGAATCTATTGCATCTTTTGATCATTACACACATATGGCTTGGCTTTGTCGCTCCTTAGTGTGTTACCAAGTGCAAGGTTTTTTAATTAGAGACAATTTATTATGTCAATGTTACAGGATCATAAGGCGTCATAAATGTTTATATTACCACATTCGGACTTCAGTTCTATCAGTACATTTATGATTCAATGTCCTGATCCTCATTTGACAACATGTCAATGTTCATTGTGTATTTGATATGTATTATCAATTATGTAAAATCATACACGTTTTAAAATAAAGCACCTTGTCATTTATTGTCCACTTAACTTTTACAGAAAATTGAGAATATACATCTCAGATTAAAATATTAACATCAATCATTTTAAATCAAATTGAGGGCTATTTTTATATATGAAATACTTTATATAGGTCTTACATATATTATAACCCTCAGCCTGTATTTTTGTCTGTATATTCCCTCACTTTTACAAATGTTCTCAGGGATTGGTACATTATCTTATACTGTTGGGCACTCTGTTGCAATTATTGCAACCTAGAAGTATGTTGCATACAATACTCTTTGTATATTAATCTAGAGCATCAAAATCTCACGGATTATACAAAATTACTTCTCTTAACCCTTGCTACACCACAACAAATCGGTTCAAATTAAAGTGTTAGTAATGTCTAAAAAAAAAACGTTTTTTGCATTTAGAAGAGCTTAAAAAGCTGATCTAAATGCAAAAAAAGTATCTCTCAAACCGCTATGGTTTAAGAGATACGGGCGTTTAAAGTATGATTTCTCCTACTGACAGCTGTAAAGCTGTCAGCAGGAGATCCGTGTCGTTCGACACGGAGGCGCTTGAGAAGTGCCGAGATCTCATTACTTACACTGAATCCCGTCATTGGAATGGTCTAAAACGTGTGCCTAGCAATGAAAACTGACTATTATATATCGCATTCACTAGCTCTAAATCAAGCTGATAATTAGGAAGATACAAATGAAAATTGTTGTTCAAACAAAATAGCAGTGAGTGGTCTCCCTGAACATCACATGTATTGCCCTACGTGTTTTGCCAGACACAGCCAGCTTTGTCAGGGGCACTATGCACTAGCATCATTAACATGAATGGTCTACCAGCATCCCCAAAGCCTGCTGTGCAGATCTGACCTGCTGCATCTATACTGCATTTCCTACAAACACAGTAAAGGTGCAGATTTCTGTCATTTGTTACGTTCATGAAAATACAGTCTCCAATGTGAATGGCACCCAGAGGTGCAGCGGCCACACAGTCTGCTCAGGTCTTGCTATTTGGATTACGGACCCCCACAGACCTGTTGGCATTGCCCCAGAAGAGTCTAGGTGCACCTTGGGACTTTGCATTCCTGTCCTTCCACAGGATTTTTCCTGGACACAAAGGGTGCAGTACAAACCACCTATGGATCTGAGGGGGTATTAAGGTGCAGCAACTACAAGGTTTAGGAACCTTTGACAGAATTTATCGGGAGGGCAGTATTAGCAGGGACAAATAATGGGCACAATGGTGACTGATAAAACTAAAGAATCTGTCCAGAGCTGTCTCTGAGGAAAGAGGAACTTAATCAGAGACAATGAATAATTGATTGAAGGAGTCATGAGTAAACAGCCATTTCCCCTAGAGATAATCTGTTTTAAGAAAGACAGTGATTGTGTAACCATGTGCTTCTAAATCCTTTTTTTGCTCCAGGCACCCTAACCTGTAGTCTGAAATTTTCTAGGCACAAAACAGGAAAATAAAATGTATATATTCTTGGTTCTCAGAAAAAGAATGACAAAAATGAACATATCGTGCTAAACAAATTCCATCAATATACATCTGAAACTCAGCATTCACATTTTTCTTAAAGTCTTTATAGAAACAAATGGGCACCCTAAGTGAGTGTCAGAGACACACCAAAGTGCCAAAGCAGCCTGGTTGAGAACCACTAGTCTAACCATCCTCTTAATCCTGCCACATCTTATCTTTCTGGCAATTGTTCTCCATTCCCCATTGGTTAGTTTATGGTGTGCAACCTTATCAGGTAAAAATTGTAAAAAAAGAGATGAACTGTTTGGAGTTCTTGATCTGAAAATCTCTGTGTTGTGAATTTATTTTGCTGAACCATCTCTGTTTTTTGGTTTTGGACATCCGCTGGGCTTGCAGGTTGACTGCTCTCCTCCAGTAGTGCAATAAATCCAGTCTTGGGCAAAATGGTGGCCTTTACGCTCTGGGGGAACCCCTTTTCATCACAGGCACCATAGTTTACAAGTTTATCTTCCTTCATTGGTTACAATCAGTGCAGGGTTGATGAAATTGTGTTGCACGTGTTGGAGGATTATTATTTCAAGGGTATAGATCCTCTTAGAATAGAAAATATATAAGAACCCTTCTTTCTCAGTACACTGGGGGTCTTGTCTCCTATTTCAACTCAGTCATAACATATATTGCATTTATTGAAAGCCTGAATAAACAAGAGTTAAATGATTATGCATAGCTAGATACATACATAGGAAAAACATGTTTATCACATATTTTGGGGCTTAGGCAAAAATTTTTGTTTTTTAAAAATACAATATTTAAAAAGGTACTGAAAATAACTGTTAAGTGATATGTTCCCTAAATGGCAGCAGTCCTTTTCATCTTCTTTTGCAGTCATAAAAGTACCATTAAAGGAACAGTATCACCTAAAATATAATTCATAACCCTTAAATAACAATCCTTGCTAGCATTAGAAAAAAATTTACACAGCCATCTCTTGTCTGTTGCACTAGTTTTCTTACTTCTTTGCGCATTTCATTTCCAGGCATAGAATATCAAAATGGAGACTATAAAAAAAAAATTAAAACACAGTTCCGGTCCTCTGGGCACATCAAAAAGGCTTTCAGGAAATCACAAATTAATCTCACCACCACTGATTACTCACCTTTGATTATGCAGGAATGTATTGAAAAGCTGACAGGTTGGGTGTGCCCCTAAGACTAACAATGGAAAAACAGTGCACTTCAGAGTGATACAATTTTGCTTTATTGGATGTAGTTGATGGCAACATTTGCTATATGGTGTTTTATCCTCCCCTTTCAAAATGAAGGATAGAGGACAAGTCAAACAAAATTCAAACAGTTTAAGAGAGGACCCCATACCCTTCCACCTGCTGTCACAAAAAAACAAACTAAACAAGCATTTACCATATGGTTAAGTACCCAAGCAGTGAGACACAAATATAGAATATGTCTCCAAAACAGTCAAATCAAGAAGTCCAAACAATAATTTATCTATTAAATGCATGTTCTTGCACTCAGGAAACTGAAAGATCCTCTATGGAAGAGGATTCATACAAAGTGCTTCCATCACCATAGGACTTCTTTAACAGAGATTCATCAGTGACGCACTGGCACTGTGTTACGGATTTGTACACTCAGAAATGGAAGGTTTTGTTAAAACACAGTTTTATTAGCACACAAGAAATGACAGTAACCCTCGCGGGTCCAGCATACAGAAAAATGGTAAACTGACACAGGACAGGTTACAATGATATGATTAACCCACACAGGTCCAGTATGAAGATACACAATACAGTACTGACACAGGTCAGGTAAATCTCATATGATACAGTGTAAATATGACAGAATAATAGTTATTAGGCCAAGGACAGTAGTTGGCCCTAATAGTGGAAAGTCCAATGTAGCTCTCTACGCAGAGAGAAACAATAGCGACTGGAATCACAATGAACAGGTAAAGCCAGAACAGGACTGGCTACAAGGCACCATAGGAAGGTGACTGTCAGTGATGTAGTAACGCCCACCGGAGACTGCAAGGATAACGTGACTCAGTGCTATAGCACCGTAAGGGGCAACGTACGCCAAACTGAGACTACCGACACTGAATGAGTGCCCAGCACCACCCCGCAAGGGGTTAACGAACGCTCCGGTCTGCAGATGGAACGTAGCCTGAGGCGCCCAACAGTAACACAACCTCAGGGACAGCAGTAACAGACCAAGCGATCATGGTGCAACCGGAAACGAGCAACAGGCACAACGAGCAAGCGGATCACAGACTGGACTACTGCACAGAACCGAGGCCACTGGAAGTCTGGTAGGACCACAGAGAGCGAGAGTAACTCGACTACACAGTAGGAGCAGCAAGCAGGAACAGTACAGGAACAGGAACTTCAGCCCAGCTGGGTCGGTACACAGAGCAGGAATGTCAGCCAAGCCGGGTGGGTACATGGAGCAGAATCGCCAGTCAAGCCAAGTCGGTACACGGAGCAGGAACATCAGCCAAGCCGGGTCAGTACACGGAGCAGGAACGTCAGCCAGGCCGGGTCAATACTCGAAGCAGGAACGTCAGACAATCCGGGTCGCTACACAGAGCAGGAACGGTAATCAGGCAGAATAGTCAGCAATCCGGGACATACACGGGTATCATATGAGAGTAACGGAACAAGAGCTAGGCAACGGATACACCACGAAAGGGCAGCGCATAAGTGACAGCCCAAGGTATTTAAAGGCTGTTACTGGGAGGAGCAAAGACAACATAGCCAATAAAAGATATCAGGAAGTAAACATGTCAAAATGTTGCCCGTAATAAATCTTTCAGTTTACCTAAGGCTACTTGTTTGACGCTTGTACGGAGATATGGAAGAATACTTACTACATAAAAAAAAAAAAAAAAAAAAAAAAAAAAACACATGAACAACACCAAAAACCTGTAAGGGTTGGCAAAGCAACGTCCCCTAAGAGACTACTGGGAAAAAAAAAAAGCCACAGGGCAATTAAAGCAGAATCCCAGAAACAGAGCAATAGCAGGACTCCGAGCTGGAAAGCACAGAAGAATGTAATGATGTGTCCTAGTGCTAAAGTCCATTATAACAGACCAAATGCTTATAGAAGAACCAGACACTAAGGCAAGAACCCAAATAGAAATACAGAAACAAGACAAAAGAGATTGCATCTTTTTGAAAAAGCTGAGTTAGAATGATTGTTTAAATATAGAAACTTGTCTCTTTGATTATTAAAGGGGAACTATTACCCCTATGCAAGTTTGCCTCATAATTAACAACATATAACTATTTGCTTGAATAGTGGATTGAATTCTTATATAGTTCCCGTTATGGCCAGATTTAAAGATTTAAAAACAATCTGGGTCCTTACTTCTGGACAGACTGTGGTTACAGCTCTGCACCGCAGTCTGCCAATCTTCCTCTGCTCCCCAATAGCAGGACTCCGAGCTGGAAAGCACAGAAGAATGTAATGATGCTCCCCTCCCCATTTAGCGTCTCGATCCAACCTCGTTCAATGACTGAGGATTTCTCCATGTAAGCTGGAGTGCTCTATTACTTACAACCAAGACAAAAAAAAAAAAAAAAAAATCACACTCACTACAGAGGGCAAAACATGCACCACATTGCCACAATGTGGTGCATAAACAGTGATTACACTCACAAATTAGTGTAAACACAAATACACATTGATTAGTACAAAGTGAGTGCTTACACACCGCAGAGCAGCAAAGAATGCTCACATTCACCCTTGCGCATCAAAAGTGGACACAAGCACTCCACAGAGTGCAATAGGTCACACACATGCACCAAAGTTCAGCCATAGCACACACATATTCTACAATGCAATCAAAACAAATGCACACAAATGTATAACATATTAGTAGCACAGGAATGCAGTACAGTGTACCCATAAAATGCACATGAACCATAGTGCAGTCATAGTGTAAAACATGAGAAACCACCTTTAGGTGTGAAGACTATAGCCTAGGAAAAATAGAGACAAAAAAAAAAAACAGATTTCTACAAAGGGATAGAAAAATGAAGCATGTGGAAGGAAATCTTTTGATTAAGATATCCAGAATGCTGAAACTACATGGCCTAAAACTAGCCAGGAAATATCCAAGCACTCCTGAAACCCTTGGTCAGTATGAGATAGCCCAAACAGTTGATACAAACCTGAAAACACTTTGGGACTATACCTACTACCAGCATCCAGAGTCTCAGAGAGGAGATATGCCTATGCAACAAACAGATCATACCTGAGGTAACTAGATCACAGGAATTCCAGCTCTTGGTCCAGATAGTTAATGGATAACCCTTGAGCAGGTGGCATAGTAAGCCCATAACCAATTATATTGTACTAGTTGAACAGCCCGTGTACACGGGCCATAGGGCCAGGCAGCAACGGATGCGGTGCAGTCATGCGCAGTACAGACTGCCTGTGCCGTGGCTGTAACAGAGCGGGGGTTCTCCAAATTCAGACCATAGTACTCTCTGCGCACACTACGGTCTGAATTCGGAGCACCACGCTCCGTTATCAGTTGCGGCGCAGGCAGTCTATACTGAGCATGACTGCAGCGCGTGCAGCCATCTGTACTGTGCATGACAGCTTCTGACAAACATACATTAGTGAATTATTATATAGGATTTGCCCCCCCACACACTTAATAACGTCATTGTAAAGTAAAAAAAAAAAAAAATTATATATAAGGCGACCCATGTCTGTCCATTCTTCTTTCTGCCTCAGCCCATCACTTCAACCATCCCTCTACCTCAGAGGCAGACAGCATTCAGCACAGAGTCTATCAAAGCCTTCCTCCAGAGGGTGGTTAGTTTCATTTGCCACACTCTCTGTAGCCCTTTAGTACCTGTCAGGTCCTATCCTTCAATGTGAGGGTTCACATCCAGTTCTATAAAATGTGAGTCTGCATACTGGAATATAGGAACTGTCAGGGTCTGACAGGTCTAAGAAGAGTCAAACATTCAAAATTCCCCACCCACCAAATGGAACTTTTAACTGGCTGTCTGCTGGTACTGAGAGGCAGCCCAATTAAAAAAAGCGGCCCCGAATAAAGGGAAATTAATTTTTTTCCGCTAATATGCTAATAACACTTGCCTTATGTATGAGCAAATAAAGAATATTGAAGTAATCCAAATAAGCAGAGGGTAGAATACTTGTGCTATAAAGCCACATCTGTATATACTCTCTGCAAATATCTGCAAGAAATAGCATTGCCAGCTCTCCCTCTTTACATCAGTGACTGTTTAGGGTGTGTGCAGATATACCATGGCCGCTAAATGTTCCCTAATCCTTCACAGAAGGCATGACGTTGGTGCTTCAGTAGGAGAGGAGGGGAACTCAAACTTGGAAAAGGCAGAAGATACTGCCAAATAAGCCTCAAAAGTAAAAAGGCACCACTCAAAAGGGAGGCAACAACTCAGGTCCTACCAGCTTTAGAGAACAGAGAAAAAGAAAACAGGTGGAAGGGGAAAAGGGGGCTCACTTATATGGTTGGAATTTTATTGACTTGATCTTTGTCCCATCATCTAAAAGGGGAGGAACTAATACTACTTTGTGAATGCTTCCATGGATGTCCAGGGAATAAAAGTTTGCATTGATTCCATTTGGGCTTTTAACCTAATGGGTTAAAGCTTACATTTAAATCAAGGGGAAATCTGGTACTGGACAATCCATACCCCTTTATTGAGGAATTCAAGTGATAAAACCGTCAAATGTTAAAAACTACACACAGATATAAAAAGTCACACCCTCCACTATTTGGAAACCCATGCATAATTAGGTCCAGTCTAGTAAGTTTTGTGTATGTCTACTCTTACGTATATGGTCTACGAGTAAGAGTAGATGTATGCAAAACCAGACCTATTTAAAGGTGTTCACATTGTGGGGACTGCATTTTTTTATATGAGAAAAAAAAAGTGTGTGTGGTTGTTAATGAACACTGGATTTTTTTATCACTTGTATTCCTCAGTGATATTTGTTTAAAGAGGTGAGAGCTACCCCTTATATTCATCACCTTTGGAAAAAGTGTGAGATCCACAGAAATATGAAAGACGAAAGTCACACCAACAGTACTGCAAAAGTGCACATACGAGCACCACAAACAGCCCATGAACATGGATACAATGGCACACAACAATGCATCAAAAAAGCATTGACAAGGGCACCAACTGTGCAGCAGCAATGCAGATACTGTCCTACACAGCAGCAGCAGCACAGGTGCATCAAAGCAAGATACAGCAGTAAAAGGAGTGGAAAAAATGTGTAGATTTAATTTAGTGTTGATATATTGTCCATCATGTACATGAATTGTGTTCATAGTTTATGGTGCAGCTGGTTTACTCCAGAATTTTATACAGGACCTTACTAAATAAAAAAATTCAATGACTGCCATAGCATATCCCAAAACATTAAAGAAATAATACTTCCTGACTCCAAGATGGATATTTCTATTTACTAGAACACCATCCTTTTTAATCAACGAACACATATTATATAACACTATGTGTTCTTCTGCTGGACGTGTGTCTAATTATCACTTAAAATATAACCACACTGTCAGCCTTTGCAACATACCGATATAAAAAAATTCCACAATTTAAAGTGGTTACAATAAAGGACCCCCTGCCTAGCATGTACATACAAAATACATTTTTCAGTCATAAGTGATAGGTGTTTAAGTCTGACCATGCACTGGAAACACACTCAGCAGGCCTGGCTTAAATTTGCAGAGAACACAATGTGCTCCATGTAAGAATTGCTGACAGGACCCCAACTGACACATGAAAGTAGCGGTTTAATTTCAGGTTCTGGGAATACCTGCAGTCTGGTACACATAAGACTAGACATATTTAGGGCTTGACCATAACTTAAAAAATAAATAAATAAATAATTCTGTTGGTTGAAATCCTAAGCAGTGGTTATCTTTACACTGTTATCACGAGAAAAGGATAATTAACCATATACCAGTTCTCTAAAAATAATCTTTATAAATGTTTACAAAATTTAAAATAACATTTTCAAAGCAGCAACTTGGAACAGTTTTCAGATCCTGTATTGTTTAGAAAGGTTACAGTAATATACTGCAGCAGCCAAAATAAACAGAGCATTGGAACACAAGAGAAAAGACAAACATAAGCATTTGAGCATAACACTGCAGGTTTCTTTGGAGAGATCAGGTAGTAAACAGAAAATGGAGCACATATTTATATCAGATACTGTATGTTGATTGTAAAGCCAATTGTACCCAATTTATAAAATGGAAAACCAACAGCTGATCAAGCAGAAGTCACTTCCTGTGCTGCCCTTATGTGGCTCAAGGTGTGAGATGTCAGATTTAAAAAACTAATCCGTCTAATAAAATGTAAAAGATCTAAAAACAAATCCATGAAATGAATAGTTTGGTAATTCCAAATCTGATGGGAGTTCATATTTTGGCTAGCTAAAGGTTATAGCAATCAGTTGTATGTACCTGTTTTCCTGGAAACACATCATATTGGTGATTTAAGATACAGCTCTAGGCTATAAGTCAAGGCTTCAACATAACTGATTGACACTGGCATGTGAAGAGCAAAGGACAATGAATAAGGTGTTACATTCTTCAACAAGGAGAATGAAACAAAAGCATTCTAGATTTCCAAGTATAATAAATAATAATTGATATCTTAGTTTTTCACATTGATTTAAATGGGCATGACATCCATTGCTAACTAAAGATTAATTATGGAGTACCAATCCACTCAGAACTAATTCATAATGGCCATTCAGATTTTTTTTGCCCATATGAAAGTAAATAGGAGAAAGTGGAAGCAGCAATGGTTTTGCATTTTCTTACTTTTCAGAGCAAGTTCACACAGGCATTATTATCAGAGGATTTTTGAGAAAAACATCAGTTTAGCAACAATCAGCCTTTTGTGTAAACAAAGTGAAGAATTTCGTGGCAAACCAACTGACCTGTAGGGTACAAATAAAATCCTCATTTATATAAATGGGGTTGTTATCATCATAAGTTATAGAGAGTGCAAAGCAATGCTTTGGATACCTCTCTAGGATGCAATGTATTAAAAGCCCTATTTAAATAAATGGGAATGATGTTTCCCCCCTCCAGAGCAGTTAGTCTGCTCCAGAATTGATCCTTTATACTTTATACTTAAGGCCCATTACAATTTATGATGCTGCTCACAAAGTGATTTAAGCAATGCTTGTCACAGGTCAATGTAGCTTACTGCAACTTTAGTCTTACAATGTTCTTTATCGCCATCAGTTTGGTCTTCAATGGAATAGCACTAATAAAGCAGGTGTTTTCAGTGTGTTTATCAGCTGTTTATATTCGCAGCAAGTGATAAAAAAAACAAAACAAAAAGCCCTGCTAGAAACTGCATGTACATGAAAAAAATAACTGGATCTCTGTACCATTTAATTCACTGCTACAAAATGAGCACCCACATGAACATAGCCTTAAGCTAGTTTACCATGATTGTCAAGCATGATATGTATTTTTCAGCACAAAAACTTTGTCATTTGGGTCAGTAACAAAAGAGAGAGAGCTAATCTGTTTCAGACATTATCACTAATGTGACACATTGCAAATTGTAAATGGAACACAAACAAAAATGGTACACGCGATATGGCTTCCCACACACCATTAGAAAAGCAAGGTTTTAACACCTAAACCAAAAAGATTGAAAAAAAAATGTAAAATATTAAAGGAGGGAAAACAAATAATTTAAAACTAAAAAGGTTAATTCAAATTTTCAGAGGTTTTCTAAGTGCCTGTTTGAGCTTAATTCTTCAAATGCCAGTGTTCAACACACTGCAAACCAATATACTGGTCAGCCCACTACCACTTGAGATAAAAAAAAAAAAAAAAAAAAAAAAAAAAAAAAAAAAAAAAAACCTACAAAATAAATGACAATACACAATTGTATTAGACACAAGAATGCAATTAGGTTTGTGCTGTCCTGGCACAAAGTATTATCTGACAGTATTCAACTGTTGTGAATATTATCTAAGTCATCAAAAGGACCAGCGTGGTGCTGGTGACTAAAGAGCAAAAATCACAGACTTTTGATACAAAAAAAAAAAAAATGAACAACATGAACTGGAAAGCAGAGGTCTTCAGGTGTGATATGAACTAAAGAACTTCTTCACAAACAACTTTGGGTAAGATGAAAGCATATATCTTGGTAGATGCAGATTATGATATCTATATTAAAAACAGTGCAACTTGGTAGAGGAAAATAAAAATCAGTAGAGTACATACTGTTTAAAAAAATCATTATATAATATGGTAACATAGTTTATGAAGCTGAAAAAGGCATGTTTCCGTCATGTTCAGCCTTTGCCATACCACACCTGTTGAAAAGCAACTTTAAACTAATAAAACAAAAATAAATCAAAAAGCAGTGTCACACATATATATATATATATACACACACATACATATATATATTACATTTTAGCTTCAACTTTGTCCAGATTTCTGTCACGTTAATTGCTAAACAGAGAATCTGACAGCAGATAAGAACCAATTGGCCCATCTCCATTCCTAGCTATTTTAAAAAGATCAGACTGATTTAATCCTCAGAATGGCCATATAATGCTTTAGTCACAGCCACCTCCACTGGGCTGATTTTCCATGGGTTTATCTCTATTTCTGTAAAATAGATTTGTTTCAAAGCAATACTATGCTCTGGCAGAATCTGGAATGTAAAAGCTGCATGCTTCTCCCATGGAGTTAGAGAAAAGCAGATTAATAATGTTCTCTATTCTGAACATATCTGCATCCAGATCCTATTCAGAGACCATCAGCATACCAGGAGACAGTGATCAGCATCAGCACTGCACCCTGGACAGCACCTTTTTCCCAATGAGCAAACAGATCCTGGTACACATTTGCTCTCCAATAGAACATCCTTCACCGCGTCATACAGGTAATTATCTAAACCTCACCCTAGACTCAAGATATAATAATACCCCTCATCAAATGTTATAGCATTCATTTCCACTTCATAAATCATAAGATATATGCTACACTCCTCCCAGCAAAGCAAATGCAGTTAAAATATATAGTTGTGCAAATCATATGAACCTCACTATATTCCACTCCAAATAAACAGTCGGTATATGACAATTCAATCGAGAAAAAAAAAATCTTTATTAACGAATTGACACTAGAATCCTCATTGCGCCTCAATCTATAGTAAACCCTCACGAGAGAGTACTTAACTCGAACAGCAGGGAGTTTATTACACCTAATACTATATAAAAAAATCTGCCAAAACCACCCCACAAGCTGGCAGCAGATGAAAGATCTAAAGTACCCTCTGGTCAATATAATAGCTAAAGACCACCAAACATCTCGCATGCTAATGAAAGCATTAGTCATCTACCCTTCGCTCACCTTGTAGACATTTTCGGTAAGCCGATGCACTTCATCCGAGCGAGACATCCTAGCTCCTGTCAGTGCCATAAACCGAGGGTGGCTGCTAAAGCCGCTAATCCCAAAGCAGACGACAGCAATGCAGTTTACTAAAGCAGTGTAGCTGCTTATATACAGAGAACCAGGCAACTACTAAACAGCGCAGTCTCCTCTCCTTCTTAACCAGCCCCCGGGCCGCCCCAGGACCCGCCTCAACTCCACCACCAAAACAAGGATCAGCCCCTTATGCAGGCTGCACCTTGCGTTGCCAGGCAACGGTTGCTTTACAGGTCGCTTCCGCTTGCCAGCGTTGTTCGTTAGCTGTTGGAAAGTAGAAAGTCGTGTCTAATTTGCTCTGCAGGGATTGGCTACTTTAAGTGTCAGTAAGGGCAGACAGTGACCTTCGCATTTATGTGACTTAAGAGGTTGAGTTCTCTAAGTTGTGTAAACTGTTGTGAGTGATAGTGTAATACCTGCGACAGAAAGTGGGAGCCATTCCCACGATGTTGAATCAGTATTTGACAGTGTTCCAGTTTAGACGTAGGCAGTGGAAAAGTGATTGAAACCATAGCCGCTTGCAACAAACATACCTTCTAGGGGTTTCCAGGTGTCCAGAAAGACTGCTGTTTTGGCAAGTTCAGATTCGTAAGAGACCAGGTGCCTCATGTATAAAAGCCAATCTGGGGCAAACCATCAGCACCACAAGGGACCAAGAAATATCTTGATATAAATGGGGCTTTTAAACCCTTAAATACTAGCGAGGTCTCCAAAGCATTGCTGCATGTGTTGGGGAACTCTCTTGCATTCAAGAAGTTAAAAGCTCCACTTAACCCTTTGAGTGCTAGAGAGATGCTTTGCAGAGCTAGATTCTCATGTCACCATTTGCAACACAGTGACATGGTTAACGCGGCTTTTAGCTGTGTGATATTTCACATGCGCCGTTTAAAAAGGATACCTTTTGCAAATACTTCTCTGGCGCTCAGTGAGTTAAATCACTGGGGATTTGGAGACTTTAATGTTCCTTTATGGTGCGGTTGGTTTGCTTCAGTTTGCTTTTATATATAAGGCCCATATTTATAAAATCAAATAAGTTATTTTTGAGTAAGTCAGCTGCACCATAGAGAACAAATAAAAAAAAACACCATGTATTTGAATAGAGCTTGTTAACCATTTGGATGCTAGAGAGATCTCCAATGCATTGCTTTGCAGTGTTACTGGAGACCTCGCTAGCATTCAAGGGGTTAAAAGCCCAGTTTAATTTAACAGGACTTTTTTTTATTTGTCCTCTATGGTGCATTTGGTTTAATCCAACATAACTCCAGTTTGCCTTTTGAAATGTGGTCCAAAGGATTTATATATAAGAGCAAAGTGGAGCAAACCAACAGCACCGGGGAAATAAAAATTCCAGCAATTCCCATTCATGTAAAACAGGCTTTCAGCCTTTATAGGGATAGTATTGTTTTCATTATTGAGTAAAATCAAGTCTTCTGAATACTTTTTTTATAATGGTGTGTATCAGTAAAACGTTATTAAACTTTGTCATTTTGCATTTATACACTAATAAAGTCCCCCCCCTTCTGTCCCTTTTACTGATCTTAGCAGCCTCAGCAAGCCGGTCTGGACAGAATGTGACGAGAGACAATTTTCTTCCAGCATAAGGAAAAACCTGCTCTCCTTTTTTCAAGGGGCAGGCTTTCCCTTATACTGAAAGAGGGAAGATTGTCCCTTGCTGCAATCCGTCCATTCCCGGGACCGGATTCCGGATCTGAGAGGAGGCTGCCGAGGTAAGTAAATGGAGCGGTAGGGGTGGAAATTTATTAGCGTATAAATGTAAAAAGTTTAATAAAGTTTTACTGATACACATCATTATAAAGTATGAAGAAGACTCGATTTTACTTTAATAATGAAACAATACTATCCTTTTAATTGCTAGCAATATGATGAAGACCTCTCTAGCATTTTGACTTCCAAAAGTCCAATTTAAATCATTGGTGCTTTTTATTTGTCCCTATTGTGCAGTTTACTTGTCACAGAATTGCTATACTTGCTTTTATACACAAGGGCCTTATTGGGAGGCTACAGAACAGCAACTGCACCATCAGGGGCATGAAAAGTCTCTAAATTTCTATTGATTCAAAAGACAGTTTTTTTTGAGTGAGAGGGTGGAGACTCCTTCCTCATTTTTCAGCTCAACCCCACATTAATCTCAGATTTATTTGCTCTGCAACATCAAGAGGAAGCAGCTGGCTCTTCCCTTAGTTTTTTTTTATTTGTCTGTTTTATTATTTTTACCTTGGATATGGGTCTGTATTATCGCCTATCAAGCGTGCTCCCACCACTGGCTTCCCTGGAGTTGGATTGCCCAGTTCACAGGTGTTTTTCTATTTGGACCATTTCCCTGTGGAGGTGGATTATGATAAGTATGTTCCACATTTCTGAACTTCTCTCGAAGTTCTGCTCTATCTAGATGGAAGCCTGAAGACAGAAGACTGGTGAGCAACATTTTGAGTGCCATGGTCCTATTCTTTGACCCACTATTATCGCATTTCTACACTACGTGGTGAATATGCACTCATTCATTATTGAATTTCCTCTCCTATTTGTGTGGTAGAGATGGCTGCTATGCTTGGGTTTTCCAAATTTAACCCACTCAGTACCAAATAGTACATTGGTGATTATTGTATATTATTTCTGTGTATATCAGAGTTACTGTAAACTTTATTTGTACTCTATCTCAGGTGTACTAATGGGTATCTGGAATTTTTTTCTGTATAATTAAAGGGGATGTTTTCCTCCTTCACAACGTTTACTAAATAGTTTAATTATCAATAATAAATAATGGGAATTGTTTTCTTTAAAAAAAAAAAATGCGCCTGTTTGCAGAAATTCTAAGATTAAATGTTCCCCCGTACCTACTTCCGGCAGACAGTGCTGACCGGATCTGTACCTCAGTCTGAGCTTATGTACTTCCTCCTCCGATGACAGAGGCAGTCTGTCTCTAAGCTGGAGCACTCTCATTGTCAGAAATTGATTTCTGGCCAATGAGAGCGCTCCAGCTTAGAGACAGACAGCCTTCGTCATCGGAGGAGGAAGGATAGATGCTCAGACTGTGGTACAGATCCGGTCAGCACTGTCTGCCGGAAGTAGGTACAGGGGTACATGTAATCTTAGAATTTCTGGAAATGGGTGGATTTTTTTAAAAAAAGAATACAATTCCCATTATTTATTATTGATAATGAAACAATTTAGCAAAAGTTGTGAAGGGGGTAAACATCCCCTTTAATAATTTTTTTTTGGGTGCATGTCCCCTGTAACACTTTGAGTGCCAGAGGGGTACGGAACGCATTGCAAAGCAATGCGTTCCGTACCCCTCTGGCACTCAGAGGGTTACGAACAGGAACTCACACTATGGCCATCTTTATCTCATAGACGTCAATGGGAAAGGTTGTGCGGGACATATCTCTGCACCCATATATGCTACACAGGTCAGAGTGGGCTCTTTTTCCTCTGATCATTCTTTATTGCATGGTCGGTGTTCTGTGGTGTGAGTTTTGCCATATATGTGACTGGAGAGCCACATGTTGCTTAGTTTAAAGTAATGGAGGGAACTACATTGTCCAGAATACTCTTTTTCCTGTACTATTTTCTGATTGGTTGGGTGCCTTTTGTGGCTGCCATCCTACTCCTCCAATACTGCACAGAGGATGACACTTTTGCTCATCCTTTCCAGTTTACTCCTTTGCATGCCAGATAAGTACTTTCTGGGGGCTTCCATTCATACTGTTTATACTTTAAACTAGGCTTGTTCTGGCTTAAGCTACTTTCTCTGGACATGTCTGACCTCAAAGGACACATAAGGAAAACCATCCCAAGGATTCAGGGGCTTCCCTAAACCTTAACTCATTGTTCCTCATGCCATGCTGGGTTTCCATGGAATATTCTGGGTCCCTCCTGTACTGTGGCCCCTACTATACCCCCGGGGCCATCCAGAACCTATCAAGAGTCAGCTTGGATTAAAATCCTGATATTCTCAGCGCCATCCATTTCCTAATCCATCGAGTGACCTATTCACCAATCAGACAAGCTGATCCTGCTTTTAGGGGACATTTTTATTTATTTAGAAAATGTTCTACCAGTAGAGAATACATTGAGATTTCTCTCATCTTAAAGTATGTCCTCATTTTATATATACACATACATACATAAACATACATATTAACACATTATGTACAGTTACATACTGTTTTAAGATATAAAGAAGCATTTACTTTTAAAGTGTTAGTAATGTCTAAAAAAAAGTTTTTTTTGCATTTAGAAGAGCTTAAAAAGCTGAGCTAAATGCAAAAAAACGTATCTCTCAAACCTTTAAAGCTGTCAGCAGGAGATTTGTGTCGGTCGACACTGAGGCGCTTGAGAAGTGCCGAGATCTCGTTACTTACAAGGAATCCCTTCATTGGAATGGTCTAAAACGTGTGCCTGAACACCAGGCACACATTTTAGACCATTCCAATGAACGGATTCCATGTAAGTAATGAGATCTCGGCACTTCTGAAGCGCCTCCGTGTCGACCAACACGAATCTCCTGCTGACAACTTTACAGCTGTCAGTAGGAAACAGCAAACTTTAAACGCCTGTATCTCTTAGACCATAGCGGTTTGAGAGATACGTTTTTTTGCATTTAGCTCAGCTTTTTAAGCTCTTCTAAATGCAAAAAAACTTTTTTTTAGACATTGCTAACACTTTAAGGATTTTAGACTGGGAGAAGATCTGATTATTTCAGGCAGATTATTCCATGCTGATTATCATCTGATGAGGAGATAGTCTTGTCCTTTTGGGGATCCCTATGAGGCTGACCCTGTCCCCCCAGCAGAAGGGCTCATCAGAGCGGTGTTGAAGACCCTCCAGGTCTCTGAGGCCTCTGATGGATGATCTGCCTCTCCAGATATCGTCCAGAGATACAAGAAAGACTCTCCAGTCTTGCCTTCTAACTGCACCCTAGACCAGGTTCTATTGATTAGAAGACTCCAGATAAGATATTTTGTTTCTAAATAAATGTATCTGTAAACTATACCTCTTTATGCTGAAGCTCCAGCAGTGTGGGCTTCTCACCCACTGCTATTGACCACCTTATATCACGCTTAGCCAAGAATACAGCTCTTCCTTTGACAGATGCTGCAGGCCTTAAGGATGAGTCTGAAAAACATCTTGATTCCCTGCTAAAGACAAACTTTGTGGCCACAGGGGCAGCTCTGACTGGATCAATAGGGCAACAGCTGTCTGGGTTCAGCAGCTTCGCCAAGCCATATGCTCTAATGTCCTTAAGGAACATCTTTTCAATTATGTTTAGCATTATTTTGGAAGCTAATCCATATCTTTCTGAAGCTTTCTTTGATGCCACTTTTTTGGTAAAGCCTCAGCCCTATCTGTCGCTATGAGCTGCAGCTTGTGGTTAAAGGTTGGGCACCAGGACAAATCTTCTAAGAAATCCCTGGTCTTTATCTGCGCTTAGTAAGAATCTATTTGGACCTCACCTAAGTAAGGTCATTAGTGATGCCATTGGAGACAAGAGTTCACTCCTGCCCAAGATCTCTTCTAAGAGATCCTTTTTTCCAAGGAATGCCTGTGGATATCTCCCCCCCCCACACCCACACATACTAGTTCAGGGAGCAGAGGGTTCAAGTCCCTCAGATCTCCCAGTCTGCTTCAAAGTCGGACAAGCCATCCTCCACATGATTTGCAGAGTCCTTCTCCATCATTGCCTGTAGTGGGTTGCCTCGGTCTTTTTCAAAACGCCTGGGCATCTTCAGTGACAGACCAGTGGGCTTAGTGGGTTGTTTTGGAAGGATATTCAAGTCCCTTCCTCTTCTGTGCTTTTTGTCAAGGGTTCCTTGGGACCTGAAGTGAGTGCACCTCTTTATAGATGCCATCTCCTCTCTACTGGATAAGCAGGTCCTGGCTTTGGTCCCAGCCCAAGAACACTTTTCTGGTTTTTATTCCAGCCTTTTTTTGTAGTTCCCTAGAAGGATGACTGGTCTGGAAATGCTTCAACCATTATGTGTTTGCTACATGCTCCAAAATGTAATCTTTGCCCTCTGCCATTTCATGTTGAGCCCAGGCAAGTTGCTGGCATCTCTGGATCTTCAGGACTCCCACCTGCATATTCTGATCCATCCAGACCATTAGCATTTTCTTCTTTTTGTTTTTGCATGCAAGCATTACCAATTCACTGTGCTGCCCTTCTCCTGGCCTCAGCTCCAAGAATTTTCAGAAAGATTATGTCAGCTTTGGCTACATACATACATCCACTCCCAAGACATTTCATTGACTCCATATCTGCCTGACCTTCTGGTCAATGCTCCTTCAGAAAAATTCCAGGACCTGCCACGGACACTGGTATAGCCCTCAGAGACAATAAGGGATTACATGAGGATCCTGGGATGACTACTGTCTGCAAACCTGGGCCCCTGACAGCTCAGGGAAGGTGGACCGGGGATAAGAGTATATCAATCAACATCATGAAAATCTGTGCCACCCACCTGGCACTCCTTCGCTTGTCTCAAGTACTGGCAGGGCCACCAGTGTGGGTTTTTGTCAGACAACTCAGCGGCAGTGGCTTACATTGACCACCAAGGAGAAACTCTAAGCGAGTCAGCCTGCAAGGAAGTGCGAGAGCTCCTTCACTGGGCAGAATCTCATGTTCCAGCCATTTCAGCAGTTCATATACAAGAAATAGATAATGTGGCAGTCGACTTTCTCAGTTTTCAAGACGTGAATCCAGATGACTGGGAAATTAACCTTGAAGTGTTGAAATAGATAGTCCAACGTTGAGGTCTCCCAGAGTTGGATCTGATGGCCTCTCATGAGAACAGAACATTCCCACTATTCTGCACAAAGGCAAAGGATCCCTTGGCATTTTGAGCCACTCAATGTTCATTCCATGGAGCTTCCAGCTTTGTGTAATCCCCAGGATGATACAAAAATTCACCCTGATTGCTCCATTCGGCTTCTCAATCAATGCATCAAGGGATCATGCTGTCTTCCTCTGAGACCAAATCTCCTGACCTAGGGTCCCATCTGGTACCAGGATATGTACAGATTAGCTTTGATGGCATGGTATCTGAAACCAACATCCTAATGTGGAAAGGTTTCTCAGAAGATTGTTCCACCATGGTCCAGGCTAGAAAGCCCATCTCTTCCAAAGTGTACCATTGGAATTGATCTATCTTTCATTAGTAGTGTGCTGACAAGGACATATCTGCTCAAATCATTGATCTTTGTACGTCTTGGCCTTTTTGCAAGATGGTGTAAAAAGGGTCTATGTCTGTGCTCTATCAAGATAAGGATATCAGCCTTTTCAGCCCTCTTCCAGAGGTGTGTTGCTATTTTCCCAAATGTTAAGACCTTTGTTCAAGGTGTGGCTCATATCTTCTCTTCCTTCAGGGATCCCACACTCCTGTGTGATCTTTAGTTGGCACTCAGCATCCTTCAGAGACCTTCTTTTGCATTTCTTGACACTCATGGTTTTCCTCTGAGCCATTGTCTCTGAACAGAGAGTTGCTTAGCTATAAGCCCTGATTTGTAACCCTCAGGACAAGGTGGTACTTTGTACCTCTCAATTTCTAGCCTAAGGATGTCTGTTTTTCTCACCAATCAGGAGGTCATCCTGCCTTCGTGTTGTCCTGATCCTTCCTCAAAACACGAGAAGGATCTTCACCTGTTGGATGTGGTGTGATGCCTTAAGTATTATGTGCATCGTATGCAAGGTTGATTCCCTCTTTGTAATTCCTGAGGCTCATGGGGCAAGTCAGGCAGCATCCGAAGTGACTTTTATTAAGGCTACCATACACCAGCCATATGTGATTAGTAAGATACCCGTTCCTTTCAAAGTTGCAGCATACTCCTCTAAGTGCGTGGGTACCTCCTGGGCCAGCTTTGTCCGGAAGGTCCTTCAGGCTGTAGTGCCTGTTTAAGGGCCCCCTTTGTTTTCTTCTACTGCCACTTTCTGTTCAGAAGTCTGAGCCCATTTGGCCCTTGTTTGTTTGTTTGCTCGCTGTGATTGTTTTTTGTCTGTTGATAACTGAGGTTACATACATCCAGTGTAGTCCTGTGAAATGCTGGTACCCCATGAGGAGAGGGTTTTTTTCCTTCTTTTCCGTCCTTGGAATTTTAGGGAGATGTTGGGATATTCCCATGGTTCCAGTGTTCCATACTGGATGTAAGCGAAAATAGGATTTTAGTGAACTTGCCATTAAATCCTTTTCTATTTAATCCATTTAGAAGGACTCCCCCGGACAAGAAATCTAGCTGTGTTTCCTTCCCTAGGCAGAAGAGTCCTTTTGGGATCTTTGTTCAGGGGTTTCCTATTCTTCTACTCGCTTTTTGTTTCTTTTTGTGCTACTTATAACACATGAACCTGGGACTAAGATGGGGTTGAGCTGGAAAAGGGAGTCCCCACTCAAAATACCCTGTCTTTTTTTTTTTGTTTGTTTTAAGTGCCCTGCCCTCTGGAGGCGGGAGCTCAGTCTCATAGTTCCTATGTTCCATATGGACTAAAGAGAAAAGGATTTAACAGTACACCAAAATCCTATTTTTCCCTATGGTGAAGATGTCCGGTCCAAGAATTGTTCTAGTTTAGCTTGCCAAATAAGTAGGGTTACCATACTTACACTTATTATTGTTAACCAGGTGTCAGTTTTTTAGGTTCCTCAGTGTTGTCCCACAGGACTTATCAAAACGCACCCAATTGTCTGGGATTGCTCTTCAGAAGAGAATTTCCTCCTTCAGCCAACAGGATAAGAAAGACTCCTAAAGTTATAAATTCCTCCCCCCACCCCCACCAGATGTCTTTTGTTTCCTGTTCTCCAATGAAGAAGAAAACGTCTCTTTTGTGATTTTTATTTTGTTGTTTTTATTTTTTACCTCAGGCTTAGTTAAAGTGGAACTTTCACATTAATTCATAATGGCATATTTAAAAACTGCATTAAAAACTCCCTGTATGTCATGTTAACCAAAAGTCCAGCAGATGTACAATTAAGGAGATATTCACACTTTTATTTCTGGGCAAAGTGAAACTGAACATTTCCTGGTACTGCACAAAGCTTCATTAGCATATGACAGGTCATTGAAAATATTTCATTAGCATATGAAACCTCACTGAGTAGCTTAATTACCTTATGAAAATGTCTCTGGTACCGCACAGGTACCACAATTGGAATATACTAATAAAGAAAGAAATTCTCTTTTTCTCCCACATAGTGGAGAGGAGAGATGAAAGACAGTCACCACTTAGTTGCACACCCTATGGATTATCAATGTAGTTGAAAAAATGAACCAATGATAAAAAGTGAATGATTCGAATTAAAACTTAACATTTATTGAAATATAAAAAGAAGAAAATAATTAAAAAGTAAAATGCTATTGGATAATGAAGCAGCGATGTTAAGAAATAATAATTCCCAATAATACTACGAGTCCATATTGTTCAAGAAGTCAAGATAGTACTGCCCTTGAATTGTAGGGTGATTGCTTCTTGATTACATAATATATATACGTGTGTGAATCGGTGTGAGAGTTGGTTTAACAATATTTCCCCTTTGCTACAAATATATCACATCAAAACAGAGCGATTCTATTTGGAGCTGCGTTTTATTAGATGTTTCCGGTATATCGCTTCACCACTTGATTATACCGCTCTAGGTTTTGGCTTGGAATTATCAACTGGATACTTAAATGATTGCAGAAATGCTTGGTGTAGCGGCCCGCTCTCTCCTATATGGCTACAAGTGTCATTAACTAATGGATCTCCATGATTCAACCAAATCTGTTCCAATCAGGGAAAATTCCCACTGATTGGAGTAGAGCGACTGATATACTCCTTTATAACTACAAATATTATAGGCTATCGGTGTTGTCCTATTTAACCTGTATTGTACCCAATCAAGGATTATTCTCACTCTTTGTTTTGGTGGATACTGAGAATAAACGTCTCTGTTATTTGGTATGTACGGTGGATCATCTAACAATTAGGTCACAACGCTCAGAGCCGCTGCTTAGAATTCCAAGCTAAATACTTAAATGATTAAAACGTATAGGTACTTAATATAACGGCCCGCTCTCTCCTCTGTGGCTACAAGTATCATTGTAGCCACATAGGAGAGGTATTTTTAAAGCGTCCAACACTCTCCTGCCTGACTGCAGATATCATTAGCTGGTAATTTGAATAAGGCTGGATCATGCCCAATCAAGGATGATTCCGGTTAAATGAATAGTCGGACTCATTCATGAGAGACCACAAAAATTCTCATAGTCTAGAGCTGAGAAAATTATAATAATGTATTATCCCTATATCCCCAGCTCTGAATATCCAAACCAGAAAAGACCTATATCACAAAGAGGAAATAGATTGTCTTCGCTATTCGGCAACATTCTGTCAGTCTACTCTCCTGCTTTACACCTATTGGCTGATCTATGATTGTCCCGCCCAGTATTGTCCTTAAATACTGGGTTTTGGCACAGCCCCGGTGCCCTTTCGTGGTGTTCCAGTACCAGCGCTTGTTCCGGATTATTGTGTGCTCTTAGTGTATCGACCCGGCCTGCCTGACTACTCTGCATCTCGTTTCCTGCCTGTGCACCGACCCGGACTGCCTGACCATTCTGCTTCTCATCTCCTGTGTACCGATCCGGCTAGGCTGACGTTCCTGCTCCGTGTACCGACATTGATTGGCTGATGTTCCTGCTCCGTGTGATCCCGGCCGGTTGGGCTGCTGCCTCCTCTGCACGCCCTGACAGGTCTCCGGTTTAGGGTAGTGCTTTTCTCTCTCTCTCTCGCTGTCTGTGAACAGCTGTGCAGTTTGGTCTCGGTTGCCTCTGTGTTGCCCCGGCGACATTCCTATTGGCCTGCCTTACGTTCCAGGTTGGGTGCCTCACAGGGCGAGTTGCTCAGATTCCGTTACCATTACGGCAGTGCTCAGTTGCTCAATCTCCATTACTGCCACGGCAGTGTCCAGTTGCCTAGTCTCCGTTACTGCTACGGCAGAGCTCAAGTGGCTTAGTCTCCGTTACTGCTACGGCAGTGCCCCTATGGCTCAGATTCCATTATTGCCACAACAGCTCCTCAGTTGCTCAGTCTCCGTTTATGCCACAGCAGTATCCAATTGCCTAGTCTCCATTTATGCTACGGCAGTCTCCAGTTGCCTAGTATCCGCTACTGCTACGGCAGTGCTCTCGTTGCTTGGTCTCCGTTACTGCTACAGCAGTGCTCCAGTTCCCTGGTCTCCGTTACTGCTACGGCAGTGTCAATGTCACTCAGTCTCCGTTACTGCTACGGCAGTGTTCACGTGGCCTAGTCTCCGTTACTGCTCCGGAAGTGCTCAAGTTGCTCAGCCTCCGTTACTGCTAAGGCAGTTCACCATTGTCTGGTATACTTATTCTTGGGCGTTACTCGTACTTAAGTTCTCACCCCTATGTGAGCTCCTTAAAAGGCCTTGCCACACATGGGACTGTTTACATTCTCTGTCTGCTATTAACCCATGCAGTACAGATACACTGGGACTCATACAAGATCTGCCTGACCTGTGTCAGTATAATGTGTTATGGACTCTTTTCTTATACTGGACCTGTGTGGGTGTAACAGGATCCTAAGTCCTCAGATTGACTTAGCCTGCTATGCCGGGTCTCTCTCTTGCAGGGGCCGCCAGGGAAGGGTGATGTCTCCAGTGCTCCACTCCAGCTATCCCAGGATGGGGGTCAAAAGAAGACCCTTGATACCACCCCAAACGAACGACACAGCACGCCAGTCAGGTTCCTAAACTGAACACACTTTATTTTGGCTGAATTCAGCTCTTTTAAGCAGAGTTAATTGCATCGAGTCAAACAGTTAACAAAAGGGCACAAAACATTCTATAATTAAATTAACATGATTAAATTTAGCAACAATGGGCACACAATGTCACAAAGGGCTGAACTTCATGGATAAGGGACAGGGGTAAACATGGAAACAATGGGAACTCAGACTCAGTGGAGCCTCTGCATTTTGGCCACTTTGGTGAAAGTCAGGTCTTTTTTGTGAACCAAGTGAACCTCCATAGTAACGGCCTAGGGTCCGTTACATCACCCCCCCTTTCGGGCATCCAAGTCCTTCACTCCGTTTTCAGAGAAGGGCTTGGGATTTCCAATCTGGAAAAACCCCGTAGTACTCCTAGCTGTTTAGATGTCCTCCTGACGTGATAATCCGTCAGCGTTGCTGTTCTGTTTGCCAGACCGGTATTGAACCGTGAAAGTGTAGGGCTGTAAAGCTAAACTCCATCGCAGCAAGCGCCCATTATCCCCAGATGTTCTATTCAGCCATACAAGGGGGTTATGGTCCGTGAGTACTGTGAATTCTCGGCCATATAGGTAGGGCTGAAACCGCTTTATAGCCCAAACTAGTGCCAAACATTCTTTTTCAATGGCGGAGTATCCCACTTCTCGGTCCAGGAGCTTGCGACTTTGAAATGCGATAGGATGCTCAGCCCCTGTGGCGTCCATTTGACTTAGCACTGCTCCCAACCCGACGTTTGAGGCATCCGTATGGACCAGAAAGGGTTGGTTAAAGTTGGGAGCAGTGAGGACAGGACCTTTGCCTAGCGCAGTCTTGAGGGCTTCGAATGCTTGGGTGCAGTCAGGGGTCCAATTTACTACCCGGGGCAGGGCATTTTTGGTGAGATCAGTCAGGGGTTTCGCCAGGTCACTGTACCTGGGGACAAACCGACGGTAGTAGCCCGAGGTTCCCAGGAACGCGAGGACCTGTTTTTTGGTCTGGGGCTGAGGCCAGTTTACAATGGCCTCGATTTTGGCCGGTTCAGGTCTCTGACACCCGCTACCTACCCTGTGGCCAAGATATTGAACCTCCCCCATCCCAAACTGACATTTGTCGGGCCGTATGGTCAACCCTGCCTGCTGTATGCGCCCCAAGATTGCCTCCACATGCAACAAGTGCTCCTCCCAGGACTCACTAAAGATCGCTATATCATCTAGATAAGCGCAAGCAAATTCCTGTGCCCCCATCAGCAAGTGATCCACCAGCCTTTGGAAGGTGGCGGGCGCATTCCTCATCCCGAATGGCATGACCGTGAATTGGTACAGGCCAAATGGGGTGATGAAGGCAGATTTGGCCACTGCCTCCGGAGCCATGGGAATTTGCCAGTACCCTTTGCTTAAGTCTAGGGTGGTGACGAAGCGAGCTCCAGCAAGTTTATCCAGGAGGTCGTCTACCCGGGGCATGGGATAAGCGTCGGTTACTGTCTTGTCATTGAGTCGCCGGTAGTCCACACAGAAACGTGTGGTGCCATCCTTTTTGGGGACCAGGACTACCGGAGAAGCCCAAGGACTGTCTGACTCCTCAATGACTCCTAGGTCCTGCATTTCCCTAAGTTCCTTCTGAATAGAGGCTTTGACAGCCTCGGGTACCCGGTAAGCGGGTTGCCGGAGCGGTGTCTGTGTTAAGGTTTCCACCTTATGCTCTGTTAGGGTTGTGCGACCCGGTAAAGCCGAGAAGAGATTGGGCCACCGGGTGACAATACTGTGCAGTTGTACCCGCTGCTCCGGGGTAAGATGGGCCCCTAGGGGCACCGGGCTGAGTGGAACCGTACTGTGGGTGTCCGCTAATAAGTCCGGCAATTCCCTATCTTCAGTTTCCTGACTGGCCAAGGTGCATATGGCCAGAATCTCCTCAGGCCGCTCCTCATATGCTTTCAGAGCATTAATGTGACAGACCCGCCTGTCCTTCAACTGGGGTCCCTTGGCTATTAGGTAGGTGGTTTCCCCTTGACGATCTACTATCTGGTAGGGACCTTCCCAGGCTGTCTGAAGTTTATTTTGGCGGACCGGCCGCAGGGCCAGTACCTTCTGCCCTACGATAAATTCCCTGTCCTGGGTTTGCCTATTGTAGTACTGTTGCTGGCGGGTCTGGGCGGTTTGGAGGTTCTGTCGGGCCATGCCCATCAGAGTCTCCAAGCGCTCCCGGAGCTCCAACACATATGTTACTGCGGGAGTTTCCTCTGCCTCACACTTCCCTTCCCAGTATTCCCGGAGGATATTCAGGGGTCCTCGAACTCGTCTCCCAAAGAGTAGTTCAAAGGGAGAAAAGCCCGTGGACTCCTGTGGCACCTCTCGGTAGGCAAAGAGGAGATGAGGCAGATACTGCTCCCAATCTCGGTGGGAGTCCGTAAAGGCTCTGAGCATTTGCTTCAGGGTTCCATTGAACCGTTCGCAAAGCCCATTAGTCTGGGGATGGTATGCTGTGGTGTGGAGTGCTTTAACTCCGCACAACTTCCATACCTGCTGCAGTAATTCAGACGTGAACTGAGTGCCCTGATCTGATAATATCTCCTGGGGGAACCCAACCCGGGTGAAGATTTTAATCAGTGCGTCTGCTACAGATTCTGCGGTGATGTTGGCCAGGGCAACTGCCTCAGGGTACCGAATGGCGAAGTCCACTACTGTTAGTATGAATTTTTTCCCCGAGCGGCTGCACCTGGCCAAGGGTCCCACAATATCCACAGCCACGCGCTGGAAAGGAACCCCGATGATGGGAAGAGACTGTAAAGGTGCCCGGGGGCGGTCTCCACGCTTGCCGACCCGCTGACAAAGGTCACAGGTCCGGCAGAACGTGCTAACATTTTTAGACAGTTGGGGCCAGTAAAAAGCTCTGGTGAGCCGCTGTTCTGTACGCTTGGCTCCGAGGTGACCGGCCAGCGGCACCTCATGAGCCAGTGACAGCAAGGCGGCTCGGTGAGCCGCAGGGACAAGTAATTGTTTTTTGAGAACCTCTGTCTGTCCCTGTCCCATGGACCTAGTCTGCCTATATAACAGTCCATTGTCCCAGCTAAAAACTTCCCCATTAGGGCCAGTCCTCCCCGTGTCGGCCTGTTCCCTGTACCCCTGTAGTGTGGGATCTGTCTGTAGGGCCGTCCGGAACTCGTCTGGGGGAACCCACTGGAAGGGCCGGTCATCGGGTCTGGGGCTAGGTGGAGTAGTCGGGGGGCTTACCACTGCTTGTCTGGTTTGTGAGCGGGTGACGGCCTGGCAATCCTCCGGTCGTGGGTCGGTAAATTGGCTCTCCAACCGGCCCAAGTCGTTGCCCAAGAGTACATCCGCCGGCAATCCAGGCATCACCCCAACATTTTTGTATCCTTGTCCACTACCCCAGTCCAGGTGTACTCGGGCCATAGGTAAGCGATATATTTTCCCACCCGCTACGCGGACTTCCACAACCTGGTCCGTGCGGTGGCGGGGTAATAAGCATCCGGGTTGCACCAAGGTGAGTGTGGCCCCGGAATCCCTTAGTCCTTCCGTGGGATAGCCATCCACTTTAATGGGCTGCATATGATGGCTTCTATTGTCGGAGGGCCCCTCCCGAGCGAGGGCAACTTCATGGTAATAGCCCCATGGTGACCGATCTGTGGGGCCCCGCACAACTTCCTGGGGAGAAGGCCAAACTGACTCGGTGTCCACTGCTTCACTGACACAGTGAATTGGTCTGGGAGCCCCTCTCATTTGGGAGGGCTGAGAGTTCCACCTGGAAGAACCACCCGGGGGTCTTTGCACAGTCCGGTTCTGGGGGCAGTTGGGACGCAGGTGACCATACTGCTGGCATTGATAGCACCGAGGATTGGAGTTGGACCGAGGCTGGAAGTAACTTGTGTCCCGTGTGGGAACCGATATAGCCGTCCGAGTGGCAGGAGCTGGGGTTCCGGCCGAGCGGGTACTACTTGATCCCGGGGTCCCCAGAAGGGTGTTTCCTCGAGGGCTTCGCCGTCTAGATTCTTCAAATTTGTCGGCCAATTCTGCGGCCGTGGTAACCGTGCGGGGTGCTTGATCATGGACCCAATCCCGCACCTCTGGGGTAACTTGATAGAAAAATTTTTCAACAGAATTTGCTGACAACAGTCTTCCCAGGTCCTGGCCCCTGCCCCTTGCAACCAGCTACGGCCTGCCCGCTCCATTTTGTATACCCACTCCGTGTGGGTTTCTTTAGGTTGGCGGCTTCCTTCCCTGAATTGCCTCCGGTATGCATCAGGGGTCACTGCATACCTTTGGAGCAGTCTTCGCTTTACCTCGGGGTAATCGGTAATCCAAGCATCTGGTATGGCACGGTGTGCATCCGCAGCCCTCCCCGTGAGCTTGCCTGCTAGGATTGGGACCCAGTCCTGGCGATTAACCTGGATCACTTGGCATTGTCGCTCAAAGTCCCTTAAAAACCCATCAATGTCCCCTCCTGCATCGTCAAAAGTTTTAAATAGTTGATGGGGGAGGCGACGGTGGTGATCCGATGAGTCCATTCTGGAGTCATTGCTGTGACTGGGGGGCCCTGAACGATTTTGGGATAACTCCTCCAGGTACTCCTTTTCCACAGCAAGAATTGTCCTTATCCTAAAGTCAGGCGATGGGTCTGGGCCGGCCAGCGCCAATCTGTCGGCCACCCGCTGATTCACAATATTTGAGGTAGCTGGCACGGGTTGAATCGGTGGCGGAGATCCTACCGCATTGGAAGGGTTATTGTAGGAATCATCCTGGGGCAAATCTGTAACCCTGGCCCGATCCACGATCTCCTCATCCATAGCTTGGAGGAGATTTATTAGTTCACCTTTTTTCAGTCCCCTGGCGTCTCGTCCGCGTTCCTCTGCCATAATTTGGAGCTCAGCCACCGAGCGCTGCCTGTAAACATCGGCCATCGCACCCCCTTGACTTCCAACAGTGTTCCGTATCCCTCAGAATGGCAAGCAAGATGGTCCCCCTGCTGGGCTGGCCTCCGTTATGTTGCTGGGACCGGGGTCAAGCCTGTGGCTGTATCTCCCCCTGGATGCTGGTCCCAGTTGCAGTTCTCTGTGAAAAAGTAAGATCCGGTCGCTTGCCACCAGTGTAACAGGATCCTAAGTCCTCAGATTGACTTAGCCTGCTATGCCGGGTCTCTCTCTTGCAGGGGCCGCCAGGGAAGGGTGATGTCTCCAGTGCTCCACTCCAGCTATCCCAGGATGGGGGTCAAAAGAAGACCCTTGATACCACCCCAAACGAACGACACAGCACGCCAGTCAGGTTCCAAAACTGAACACACTTTATTTTGGCTGAATTCAGCTCTTTTAAGCAGAGTTAATTGCATCAAGTCAAACAGTTAACAAAAGGGCACAAAACATTCTATAATTAAATTAACATGATTAAATTTAGCAACAATGGGCACACAATGTCACAAAGGGCTGAACTTCATGGATAAGGGACAGGGGTAAACATGGAAACAATGGGAACTCAGACTCAGTGGAGCCTCTGCATTTTGGCCACTTTGGTGAAAGTCAGGTCTTTTTTGTGAACCAAGTGAACCTCCATAGTAACGGCCTAGGGTCCGTTACAGTGGGCTTACCTCTATATAAACTGACTTGTGGCTGTACTATATTAAGTGTATATTACAGGACCTGTGAGGGTTATTGTGATCTTAATTGTTTAATAAAACTGTGTTTTATCCAAACCTACTGTGTCTGTGTGTCGAACAAACCATTACAGTACGAAAGGGCCATGACCTTAGACAGTAAAGGTGAAGGAAATGCACAAAACATCCATTGGAGGATGGATGTACATGAGCAGAGTTTGGACCAGTTGCCACTGGCCATACAAACTATCCTTGAGTGCACTGTGCACCTCGACAAACCAGCTCAGAGTCTGGTGGTCCCCACAGTTTCAATACTAGAGACTCAATCCATGACACATGTGGCCTCGGTTAAAGGGTTAACCGCCTCAGCTCCGTTACCGTTCAGATATGATGGCGAACCCACACTGTGCAGGGGGTTTATTAATCAGTTGGAGATTTTTCTGGCGCTAACCCCTCACGCCTTTCCTAATGACCGCAGTAAAGTGGGGTTCATGATATCTCTATTGACGGGCAGAGCCCTGGCATGGGCCAACCCCCTGTGGGAGAATGCTAAACCCTGCACCAGGAACTTCAGGGAGTTTGTGCGTACTTTTCGGAGAGTATTTGAAGTTCCAGGTAGAGCCGCCTCTGCTGCCAAACGACTTATGGAGATACAGCAGGGCAATCGTACTGTGGGCGATTATGCCATTGAATTCCGTACATTGGCAGCAGAGGTAGGTTGGAACAACGAAGCGCTGGTGGCAGCTTTTGCTCAGGGGCTTGCTGACTGTATTAAGGATGAAATGGCAGCTAGAGAAGTGCCTAGTGATTTGGACAAATACATTGATTTCGCTATTTTAATCAATTATCACATCTGTGATAGACTTATGGCTAAAGACCGCAAGCTGCAGTGCAGGAATGTTGGGAAAACCAGTTTTAATGTCCCACCCATGCCTCCCTCGCCTCCCATGCCTCCTGAGCTAACACATGACGCCAGTGAACCAATGCAGCTTGGGTTCACAAAATTATCTAAGGAAGAACGGGCATACCACCGGAGGCAGGGGTTATGTCTGTACTGTGGCATGGCTGGGCACCTGTTGCGTACCTGTCCTGTACGTCCGGGAAACAGACACACCTAGGGTACCTTGGGGGACAGGCCCTAGGTGGTGTTCAGCAGTCCCTAGACCCTATTATGCAGAAATCCACGATCCAGGTGGCATTTTCCTGGGCAGAACACTCAGTGGAGGTTCTGGCCCTGGTTGATTCCGGCGCAGCCGGATACTTTATGGACAGCTCATTTGCTGTATTACATCAGATTCCGTTGGTCAAGAGGGAATCTCCTTTAGCTATTGAGGCCATTGATGGCAGACCGTTAGAGCCGGCTCAGATAACTATGGAAACTATTCCGCTGTCTATGACTATTGGGGCTCTCCACACTGAGAAACAGCGGTTTCAGAGTATTCATTCTCCTCATCATGCGGTCATTCTGGGGTTTCCATGGTTACATTTGCATAATCCCCAGTTTGACTGGCAGACTTGTGAGATCACGTCTTGGTCTGAGTACTGTATGGGGCATTGTGTGACTCATCCAATTAAGATCAAGTGTACCTCTCCCTCCGTGCCAGATGAATATCACCAATTCAGTGATGTTTTCAGTAAAGGAGAGGCTAGCACTTTGCCCCAGCATAGGGCATACGATTGCGCTATTGATTTGCCTCCTGGCGCTGTGCCTCGTAGGGGTCGCACGTACCCGTTGATGATGCCCTTAAAAGAGGGATTATTAGGAAATCTACATCGCCCGCAGGGACTGGTTTCTTTTTTGTCAAAAAGAAGAATGGCGAGTTGAGACCTTGTATCGATTACCGGGGACTGAATAAACTAATGTCCAAAAATGCCTATCCCATACCACTCATTACCGAACTATTTGACAGGTTAAAAGGTCCCTCTATTTTCACTAAGTTGGACCTATGGGCTGCATATAACCTGATCAGAATAAGAGCTGGGGACGAGTGGAAAACGGCATTTAATACCAGATCTGGACATTATGAATACCTAGTCATGCCTTTTGGCCTTTGTAACGCACCCGCTGTATTTCAAGAATTTATTAATGATATCCTCCGTGATATGCTACAGTCTTGCGTAGTAGTCTACCTAGATGATATACTCATACACTCGTCGAGCCTGTCTCAACACATCAAGGATGTGTCAGAAGTCTTGCTCAGATTACGCAAGAATAAACTATTTTGTAAAATTGAGAAATGCGAGTTTCACAGGTCCATAGTGCCTTTTTTGGGCTTCGTGATTTCTAGAGATAGTATTGCTATGGATCAGGAGAAACTGGCAGCGGTATTACAATGACCATGACCCAAAGGGTTAAAAGCAATTCAGTGCTTTCTTGGGTTTGCAAATTATTACAGGAAGTTTATTCTGAACTTTTCCACTATTGTTAAACCTCTGTCTGACCTTACGCACAAGGGTGCTAACCCATCCCAATTGTCTGAGGCAGCTGATCATGCTTTTGAGAAATTGAAGTCCGCTTTCGCATCTGCTCCTGTACTGTCCCACCCCAACCCTTCCCTTCCATTTACGTTGGAGGTTGATGCCTCTGAGAATGGGGTAGGGGCAGTACTGTCACAGCGTCTGGTTGCCGGGAGTACTCTGAGACCATGTGGGTTCTTCTCTAAAAAGCTGTCTGGTGCCCAGAGTCACTATGAGTTTGGGGACAGAGAACTCCTGGCTATCATTCTCGCTTTGGAAGAATGGCGTCACTTGCTGGAAGGTATGAGAACTCCTGCATTAATCCTGACAGACCACAAAAATCTCACATATCTCTCGGAAGCTAAGAGATTGTCCTCACGTCAGGCCAGATGGGCCTTGTTTCTATCCCACTTTAACTTTATCGTATCTTACTTGCCTGGCTCCAAGAATGTTAGGGCTGATGCCCTGTCCAGGCAATTTGGGCCAGAGATGGATAAGGATGAGGTTCTCGTACCCATCATTCAGCCTGATCTCATCTTGGCTACCCTACGTACTAGCATCACTTCGCCACTGGGGGGGAAATTCTGGCTAACCAGGCTGCGGCGCCCTCAGATACCCCAGTAGGCAAGTGTTTTGTAGCTGAGCCATTTCGTACTCGCTTGCTTGAAACCTACCATTCATCTAAGGCTGCTGCGCATATTGGGAGGGATCAATTAATTTGGTCTCTTTCACAAATATTTTGGTGGCCTTCCCTACAGGCCAACTGCTTCGCATTCACTGCAGCCTGTACCACCTGTGCTCGTGCCAAAACCCCTAGACACCTCCCAGTGGGCTTACTCCAACAAGTACCAAATGGTGAATGACCTTGGTCCCACGTATCCATTGATTTCTTGGGAGAATTACCAGTGTCCAGGGGCTACTCTTTCATCCTTTTGGTGGTTGATAGATTCTCTAAAATGGCTCACTTTGTGCCTCTTCCTGGCCTTCCCTCGGCCCAGGAGCCGGAAGTTGTCTTTGCTAAGGAGGTGTTCCAGTTGCATGGGGTACCAAGAGTGTTAGTGTCGGACCATGGGAGTCAATTTGTGTCCAGGTTTTGGAGATCATTTTGTAACCAGATGGGCATTCAGCTGTCCTTTTCATCTGCCTACCATCCCCAGACCAATGGAGCCACTGAGCATGCCAATCAAGGATTGGAGCAATTCTTGCGCTGTTTTGTGTCTGATCATCATGATAATTGGGCAGACCTGTTGCCATGGGCAGAGTTCGCCAGGAACTGTGCGGTTAATTCATCGTCCGGGAGCTCCCCGTTTCTCATCAACTACGGGTTCCAGCCATGTTTGCTCCCGGACTCATTCCAGTCACAGCAGATTCCAGCTCTGGACGAGCATATCGAGCAACTCCACTCCACCTGGGCACAGGTTCAGAGGGCCCTCAGTAATTCGTTCCAGCGTTATCAGCGCCACGCTAATCTCAGGCGGCTCCTTCCAGCGGTCTCCTTCCAGGTGGGGGACAGGGTATGGCTTTCCTCCAGAAACTTAAACTTGTAAGTTCCATGTAATAAGTTGGCTTCCTGGTTTATTGGTCTTTTCAAGGTGATCCGCAAAGTTAACCCTGTCTCATATGCCTTGGATCTCCCTGCGTCCATGTGCATTCACAATGTGTTCCATGTATCTGTACTGAAATGTCTGGTATGCAACCGTTACATTACCACTCCTGTGGTCCCCGGTCCTGTGGAGGTTCAGGGTCAGGAGGAGTACGAAGTCCAAAGCATTATTGATTCATGCAGATTTAGAGGAAAATTACAATATTTGGTCCATTGGAAGGGCTATGGCCCTGAGGAACGTTCCTGGGTGGATCAGAATGATCTTCATGCTCCTAGATTGCTGCGCAATTTTCACTCCAAATATCCACAGAAACCAGGTCCCTCTTCTAGGAGAGGGGGTCTTTGAGAGGGGGGTACTATCACGGTGCCCGTGCTATTCGGTGACATTCTGTCAGTCTACTCTCCTGCTTTACACCTATTGGCTGATCTATGATTGTCCCGCCCAGTATTGTCCTTAAATACTGGGTTTTGGCACAGCCCCGGTGCCCTTTCATGGTGTTCCAGTACCAGCGCTTGTGCCTGATTATTGTGTGCTCTCAGTGTATCGACCCGGCCTGCCTGACTACTCTGCATCTCATTTCCTGCCTGTGCACCAACCCGGACTGCCTGACCATACTGATTCTCATCTCCTGTGTACCGACCCGGCTTGGCTGACGTTCCTGCTCCGTGTACCAACTTGGATTGGCTGACGTTCCTGCTTCGTGTGATCCCGCCCGGTTGGGCTGCTGCCTCCTCTGCACACACTGACCGGTCTCCGGTTTAGGGTAGTGCTTCTCTCTCGCTGTCTGTGAACAGCTGTGCAGTTTGGTCTCGGTTGCCTCTGTGTTGCCCCGGCGACATTCCTATTGGCCTGCCTTGCGTTCCAGGTTGGGTGCCTCACAGGGCGAGTTGCTCAGATTCCGTTACCATTACAGCAGTGCTCAGTTGCTCAGTCTCCATTACTGCCACGTCCGTGTCCAGTCACCTAGTCTCCGTTACTGCTACGGCAGAGCTCAAGTGGCTTAGTCTCCGTTACTGCTATGGCAGTGCCCCTGTGGCTCAGATTCCATTATTGCCACGACAGCTCCTCAGTTGCTCAATCTCCATTTATGCCACAGCAGTATCCAATTGCCTAGTCTCCGTTTATGCTACGTCAGTCTCCAGTTGCCTAGTATCCACTACTGCTACGGCAGCTCTCTCGTGGCTTGGTCTCAGTTACTGCTCCGGCAGTGCTCAAGTTGCTCAGCCTCCATTACTGCTAAGGCAGTTCACCATTGCCTGGTATACTTATTCTTGGGCGTTACTTGTACTTAAGCTCTCACCCCTATGTGAGCTCCTTAAAAGGCCTTACCACACATAGGACTGTTTACATTCTCTGTCTGCTATTAAGCCATGCAGTACCGATACACTGGGACTCATACAAGATCTGCCTGACCTGTGTCAGTAAAATGTGTTATGGACTCTTTTCTTATACTGGACCTGTGTGGGCTTACCTCTATATAACCTGTCTTGTGACTGTACTATATTAAGTGTATATTACAGGACCTGTGAGAGTTATTGTGATCTTAATTGTTTAATAAACCTGTGTTTTATCCAAACCTACTGTGTCTGTGTGTCGAACAAACCATTACAAATTCGTTATATGAAACAATAATTGTTCCCTAAGCTATAAGGATTCTCTTATGGACGATTCCTCGTCTAAGTACTAACATGTATTAATTACCAATCCTAAATATTGTATTGCACACCACCGTCACTTCTGTGTATAACGGCAATGATTTCTCTCATTGACGATTCCTCATCATTATTATTGACATTTAAACACCAGTCCTAAGTATATACGATAAAGTAGCGTGTTCATATCTGGGACTGGTGGTGGTTCCCCACGGTAAGAGATCGCCCTTATGGCAACGTCATTTCCTAAGACTATTATATTGCCCACCACCGATCTCAAATATACACACGTATGTAAAGAGCAGGTGTATTAATAATGGTGTCTAGCTAATCTCATTGATTGTCAAACTAAACTAACAACTGGTGTCTAGCTAATCTCATTGATTGTCGAACTAAACTAACAACTGGTGTCTAGCTAATTTCATTGATTGTCAAACTAAACTAACGGCAACTCGCGTTTCGCTAATGCTTCCTCAGACTGTAAAGTGCCCTGCTTTTGGCGGCTATATTTAAAGGTAATGCCCCTCCTATTCTGGGTCGGGCTGATGATGTCATCCATGAGCCGAATACTACACCACTCTTCAATGTGATATCCAAGTACTATTTTGACTTCTTGAACAATAAGGACTCGTAGTATTATTGGTAATTATTATTTCTTAACATTGCTGCTTCATTATCCAATAGCATTTTACTTTTTAATTATTTTCTAATTTTTATATTTACAATAAATGTTAGGTTTTAATTCGAATCATCCACTTTTTATCATTGGTTCATTTTTTCACCTACATTGATAATCCATAGGGTGTGCAACTAAGTGGTGACTGTGACAGAACTGTGGTGACTATAGTTGATTCCAGTACATTGCTGGAGTGCAGAGATAGTGGGGGGTTGGGCTTTGATTCCACTATACTCCAGGCCTGTGCTAAGGAATGTTAATTGATTCCTGCTGTGCTTCCTTGACCAATCAGAGGCGGTTATTGATGAGCCAGTTAAGAATGTAGGATTTCAATTCCTAATCTGCATTCTTATCCTGATAAGGATGCTGGTGACTGATTGGTCAAGCATAGAAACACTGTCCCAAGTCCTCATTTGCATGCTGATCTAGATAAGAGTCTCTGTAGTGTATATAACCTGTGTGTTTGATTCAATAAAAGAGAGTTCTTCCCTTCATCAAGTCTCGGCTGATGTTTGGGAACAGGAGGGTCAGTTTACTATTGGATTGTTATTCTGAGGGGAGAAAGGAACTATAAAAGAGGTATCCAGCTTATGATACAAGGCGTCGCGTTACAACTGGTGGCAAGCGGCGGGATTCGGCTTATCCCAAGGAACTGAAACTGAGACCAGCATCCAGGGGGAGATATAGCCTCTGGCTTGACCCCGGTCTCAGCAGCGCAGCGAGCAGTGGATGGAGCAACAGCGAATCTGAGACCAGCATCCAGGGGGAGATATAGCCGCTGGCTTGACCCCGGTCTCAGCAGCGCAGCGAGCAGTGGGTGGAGCAACAGCAAAACTGAGACCAGCATCCAGGGGGAGATATAGCCGCTGGCTTGACCCCGGTCTCAGCAGCGCAGCGAGCAGTGGATGGCCAAAGCAACTTGGATATCCTGGGACTTGGAGTACTAGTATCCACTGCATTAGGAGGTACCTGGGATCCTGCCTGTGGAACATGGCAAATCTAGGACCAATGGGCGCTGTTAAGCCCAACTGGAGACGGATTGAGAAGCTGGTGGCATTGCGATGGCCGCTTCTGGGGGACAATCCTCTGCGGGATTGGGAGGACAGCATGGACTGCTTTGTGAAGGTGGAAAGTAAGCTACAGGATCAGTATATCGCCCTGTACCAGAAAGCGGAGCAGAAGTATTACAGCATGATCCGCCCCTCTTGTTCTGCTGCGGGCAATGGATACAATGGCCCAGGAGTAGGATGGGAGGCCATCTGTGTCGACCCCAACTTTGGCAGCAAGGAGGAGAGTAGGTTTTGGGAAATCAGGGATGCCCGGGAGGAGATGATGGGGTTCCAGAATATCCCTGAGCTAGCAGAGGAGCTGGAGGACCTGGTGGAGCAAGAGTGGCATCTGGAGCGAGCTTACCAAGGCCTTATCCGGAAAGTTGCGAGGCATACGGGGGAGGGACCACGGGCGCCCCCCCCATATACTATACCGCAGGAAGATGTGGCCTGGCTGGCCAACCCGCCCTGGGATGGAGGCTCCGACCTTGGAATGGAACAGTCCTTTGAGTCCTGCGACCCGGTGGGGTGGAGAATGAGGAATCTACTGCCCCACCTAGGACCCAATCCGTCGGAAGAGACGGTTGCCCAACTTAAACTGTCGGTCGAGCAACAGTACTTTCAAGACATCCAGAGCCCCTGGGTTGCCCCCTGCTGGGGGAGTGAGAAAGTGATACGCACCAGCCCCTTTGTTACCCCGGACCTGAGGAGTGGGAATTCGCTGCTCCTCAGCCCCAAGAATGCCCCTGTCCCAGGGGGTGGGAGAACCATCCCCCCTGGTGGACATTTGGCCCCTTCCCCTGTTTTTCCTACTGTTGTGAGTGAGAGAGAGCTCACCAGCAGACCCAAGAATATGCTCCCTTTGTTAATGGACACTGCCCTGGAGAAGGAGCAATGTGTGCTCTCCAGGGGCACAGTTGATACGACCCTGAGGAATGGGACTGCGGTCTTCCTCAGGGCAGAGAATGGCCCTGCGGTTTGTGGCCTGAAAGAAGAGGACCCCAGCAGACTGAAGGAGAACAGTGCTGCTGGCCCTCTTGTTGACCCTATGGACTGTGAACTGGTGGGTGGGAATGCGTTCCCCACCAGCCCCCCTGTGAACCCTGGCCTGGTGAGTAGAAGTGAGCTCCCCAGGGCCTGGGAAACCCCTGTTGCTGTGGATGAGACGCAGGTTCCCACCAGCAGCCCCTGTCCTTCCCCTTTATTATTGGATACTGCCCTGGAGAAGGAGCAATGTGTGCTCTCCAGGGGCGCAGATGTTATGGCCCTGAGGAATGGGACTGCGGTCTTCCTCAAGGCAGAGAATGGCCTTGGAGTTTGTGGCCTGAAAGAAGAGGACCCTAGCAGACTGAAGGAGAACAGTGCTGCTGGCCCTCTTGTTGACCCTATGGACTGTGAACTGGTGGGTGGGAATGCGTTCCCCACCAGCCCCCCTGTGAACCCTGGCCTGGTGAGTAGGAGCGAGCTCCCCAGGGCCTGGGAAACCCCTGTTGCTGTGGATGAGACACAGGTCCCCACCAGCAGCCCCTGTCCTTCCCCTTTGTTATTGGATACTGCCCTGGAGAAAGAGAAATGTGTGCTCTCATGGGGTGCGGATGTTATGGCCCTGAGGAATGGGATTGCGGTCTTCCTCAAGGCAGAGAATGGCCTTGGAGTTTGTTGCCTGGAAGAAGAGGACCCCAGCAGACTGCCACAATGCAGTGCTGCTGCCCCTTGTGCTGTCCCTGTAGACTGTGAACTGGTGGGTGGGAGCGAGCCCACCAGCCCCTATGTGACCCCTGACCTGGTGGTTGGGAGCGAGCCCACCAGGCCCTGTAAAACCTTGGCTGTGATGAGTGGGACAACAGTCCTCATCAGCAGTCCCAAGCCTGTTGCCCCTTGTCCTGATACCCCAGCCTTGGTGAGTGGGACCACGGTCCTCACCAGGGATACCCTTGTTGCCCCTGGATCTTTTGACCCCAGCCTGGTGGGTGGGAAGTCATTCCCCCCCAGGCCAACTGTTGATCCAGCCCGAGAGAGGGGGACCACCGTGCTCCCTAAGGAAGTTGGGAGTTGCCCCAGTTTTGCCAGCAGCCCACAGTCTGTTTGTCCTGGATTGGTGAGTGGGAGTGCGCTCCTCACCGGTCCTCTGGATGCCTCAACCCTGAGCAAAAGAGTCCCCAGTGTTTCCAGTAGCCCTTTGGATGTTGCCTCAGCCCAGGAGAGTGAGAGCAGCATCCTCTCCTGTTCCCGTGGGGTACTTGCCCAACCAAAAGGGGGAGATGTCCCCAGCGTCCACCAAGGTGACCCCCAGGTCATGGGGAACCCAGAGACACTGTTGCCAAAAGGAGGTCCACCTTGTAGACTGGCTATGGACCCTGAGTCACTGGACCCAGACCCAGGAGGGTCTGACCCCAGCTCTGCGTGGAGCCTGGCCCAGGAGAGGCCTCCCAACTTGGTGATAGCCAGGACCAAGAGGTACATGTTTCCCTGGCCCAGGACCAAGGACCCCAGTTTTACTCCTGGCCCCGGACAAGGGGCTCGTTTTTTCTTTCCAGACCCCAGGACTGTAGGGGCTGGTTGGGGACAAGACTTTTGGGACAAGTACTGTTGTGGACATGGAACCACAGGCAGAAAACCCCGGACATCCCTAAATTACACCCGACTGGGTCTAATCGGGTATGCCGGACATGGATACAAGGGGGAGATATGTGACAGAACTGTGGTGACTATAGTTGATTCCAGTACATTGCTGGAGTGCAGAGATAGTGGGGGGGTTGGGCTTTGATTCCACTATACTCCAGGCCTGTGCTAAGGAATGTTAATTGATTCCTGCTGTGCTTCCTTGACCAATCAGAGGCGGTTATTGATGAGCCAGTTAAGAATGTAGGATTTCAATTCCTAATCTGCATTCTTATCCTGATAAGGATGCTGGTGACTGATTGGTCAAGCATAGAAACACTGTCCCAAGTCCTCATTTGCATGCTGATCTAGATAAGAGTCTCTGTAGTGTATATAACCTGTGTGTTTGATTCAATAAAAGAGAGTTCTTCCCTTCATCAAGTCTCGGCTGATGTTTGGGAACAGGAGGGTCAGTTTACTATTGGATTGTTATTCTGAGGGGAGAAAGGAACTATAAAAGAGGTATCCAGCTTATGATACAAGGCGTCGCGTTACAGTGACTGTCTTTCATCTCTCCTCTCCACTATGTGGGAGAAAGAGATGATTTCTTTCTTTATTAGTATAACAAGTTATTCACCACTGCACCCCTAATTACCACCCAATTGGGTGTCTGACTTAGTATTTATACGGTAGTGCGATCCCCTGGCCATCTTTTCTTTACCACAATTGGAATATGTAAGAAGTGTGAAAATCTCCATAACTATATATTTTCTGGTCTTTTGAGTAACATGACATATTGGCTGATTTTAATGCAGTTTTCAAAAATGTAGATTTGAATTAAGGTGAAAGTCCCACCTTAAGTCCATTAAAGGGACAGTAATGTCCAACATTTTTTTTTTTACTCTATCTCTCAAACCACTATGATTTGAGAGATAAAGAGATTCAAAGTTCCCCACTCACTCCCCTTCTTATATCAGCTGTAAAGCTGACAGCAGGAGAACTGAGTTGTACGACTCGAGGAGGCTCTGCAGCAGAGCTCGAATCGCATTACTTAAAACTAATTAATTCACTGGAAAGGTCTAAAAAGTGTGCCTGGTTTGCAAGCACACTTTGTAGATCTTTCCAATGAATGAATTCTTTTTAAGTACCGCTATATCGGCTCTGCTGTAGAGCCGCCTGCTGGTTCCCAGACCGGCATCTCCTGCTGTCAGCTAGACGCTGACATCAGGAGAAGGGGAGGGAGGGGGGAACTTTGATTCCCTATATCTCTCAAACCATAGTGGTTAGAGAGATAGAGTTTGGAGCAATTTAATATTTTAAGCTCTACATAACTGTAAAAAAAATTTTGGGACATTACTGTCCCTTTAACTGACATCAGGCCTCACTTTCTGGCAGACCAAAACTCCCAGTTAAGCTCCCCCGCCAGGGAGGATGGAGTGGGAGGCCCCACTGAGAACCGTGAGCTTTGGGCCTTCATATCATGCCACTTTTCTCTCTGGGAGAACTTTTGCTTGTTCTGCACTGTGTAGTGGTGTTGTCATCACTGGTGTCAGGTAATGCTTTATGCTTACTCGCATTCTCTTGGTGCTTCTCCAGCCACAAGATAGCAAGAGCTGGCCATTCAGAGAGATATTTCTTTCTCTGAGTTTCTTAATGTTCCTTGCTCCTGAGGGTATTATTAGGAGAATTTCTTTAGTTATTGCGCAGCACAGCTTGGGCCACTATTTCGGAGGATCTGAGCTTAATATGCCACATGCCCATTTTATAGGGTAAGTTAACAGTTATGTTAAGTCACTGAGATATATTTTTAACCCTTTAAGTGCCAGAGCACTCAAAGGGTTAAAGAGTGATTTATTGCTGATGGAACCAGTTGTTGTCATTCCAGCCCTGGCAGCCCTGAAGATCCCTCCATTCTTCCCAGTCCTTCTTCTTGGCTAAGACTTTTTAACCTACAGAAGTTCAGCTATGGATGTAAAGAAGATCTCTTGTTCCTGTTGTCTATAATTGGCAAACTACGTCCCTTCTACATTTTCTGATATGCCTTCAATCATCTGGCAGTCAGTTACACAAGGTATCCAGGTTGCCACACTCCTGTATCCCAGAAAGCTTGTTCATGACCACAAAGATTTATTTGCATCAGAGGAATCAAATGAGGAGATCCACATCTTCAGAGATTCCAGGGTCTCAGTGGATGAGGAAGAAGAATCCAAAGAGCTCCCAGGATCTGATGTTTCTCTGGTGGAACCGCTCATCCAGGAGGCTCAAAAGACCTTGATTTTACAAGTGTATCAAGAGAAGTAGTCATCCAACAAGATGTTCTCTTCACTTAATCAAATATTAGTTTCTTTTTTGCTGCAATAATTTATCTGGTATCTTATTCTGTTTGGTGAAAAATGGGCCATAGATTTATACCCACTTCCTGTATGCTAAAGATGTATCTGTGTGGGGATAAGGATTGCAAGCTCTGAGGTGTCGTACCTAAAGGTAGATGTTGTGATGGTGGTTCATCTAGCCTGAAAGATCACATTACCCCTGGATTAAGCAGCTTCCTTTCAAGAACCCCTAGACATATGGCTTGAAAATGGCCTGAAGAGATTGTTTGTTTGTTTTGGATGGGTCAGCCTGCAAACCAGCCGTTGCCTTAATATCTATAGCCATGAAGATATGGATCGATAATGTGGAATAGGCTCTCATCCAAGGTGAATGTTGTGGTTCAACTATGGCCACCTTACTTCTCTGAGCTGTAGTGCAGGGGATTTCCCACTTTTTCCACTCAGGTAGAAAATGTCTGTCAAGATCCAGATGGAGAAAATTCCAGCTGTCTCCTATATTAGAAAGCAGAGGGAAACCAGAAGCATGTCTCTCCTTGAAGAAATTAGCCCAAACCTGTAGTTGGATATGCTGCACGCATCCAACCTGATGACAGTTTATCTATTGGGCAAGCTTAATAGCTAAGCAGATGGTTCTAGCTGAGACCTACTCAGACAGACTGAGTTCCTGGGCCTTGAACTGGGACACCTTTGAGCAGATAGTCCAGAGGTTAGGTTATCCAACAATATACCTTATGACCTCCCCTCAGAACTGAAAGTCTGATCTGCTCTAATACTCTGCTGTTGATTACTGCTGCCTTTCCTTCCCTGTGTCAGGCTGAGTCAACTGAGGATTAACAAACTGCCTTGACCTCTGTTTCCATGGTTATTCACTTGACTGTTATCAGTCAAACCCATTCCAGGCTAATTAAAGCAGCTAGGCTCACTTCCTCCTGGTCCTTGTGTTGTTTCTGACTGCAAGTGCATTCTCCTGTGTTCCTGATTATCTTTCCCTTCCCTCTGACTTCCCTTCTGGCTCCTGAGTCCTGGCTTGTTCCTGACCTCCATATTCCTGACCCTGGCTTGTCTGAGTACCTGTAAGGGATGTTTTTTTTGGTGATCTCCTCACTGTTAGTTGGGGGTTAATGCTCTGCAGTTGTGGCTAGCAATGGCAGAGGGGCAGGCAATGCCAGCTTGCATAGTGTTTATGAGAGACAGGTAGTGCCATCTCCAGTTGTGCAATATTCAGTGTTATATAACCAAGCACATACGCATGCGTAGTGTTAGACATACCTTGCATACCTATAAGGGCGTAGTCTGTATTTTACCCTTTACTCAACACAGCTTTGCTTAGAGCCATTTGGGACGAAAGAGAGTGTACCTGAATCTCACGTCTGTCTGTTCACCTGTGTAACAATACTACGGAGTTTCATGTGGCGGGCTCTCCCACACTGTACCTTTCCTGTTTTCTTCTTTTTGTATTTCAGAGTCGTATGTTTTTCATACTGATGTAAACTCTGGCAGAAGTGAAATATCTTTTAAGTTTTCTTTTTATACTGCAGGGTTGTATGTCTTTCATACTGATGTAAACTCTGGCAGGAGCTCTGATTTATTTTATCTCATTGCATGTTTAATCATTGCATGTTCAATAAACTATAGTTTTTTCCTTCACTTTATGTGTGTATTTCCTTGTCTTTCTGGAATTCCAGCCCTGTAATATAACAGTACCCTACCTGGTTCCTCACCCCGGCTTGCCTTTTGATTTATGCTTCTGGATCACGATTTTGCTTTGTTTGCTTTGGTTATTTTAATAAAGGACTAAGTAGACCAGCGCATGGATCAGTTTGCATTAGCCCTTCAGACTTTGTTGCAGAAACCTGTAGCATACAATTACCCTAGTTTGTGGCATCCTTTAAAAGGGTATTTGATGTACCAGCCCGCTCCACTTCGACTGCCAAATAACAAATGTCCATCTGGAAGTGTATAAGGGCAATTTCGGATTACAACATCGAGTTTCGTACCCTGGCAGCTGAGGTTCTCATGGCTGCTTTCTCTAATGGACTCTCGGATATGGATATGAGATTGCACCCCAGGACCTCCCCAGAGATTTAGAGGACCTGGTCTCATATTGCATCCTGATTGACTCCTGAATCTGTGTGAGACCTTCCTTCCTCCCATCCATTTACCCCGAGCTTTTTGTCACCACCAGTGCCTCCCTCTCCTTCCACGCCTCCTGATCTCGAGACCCCTGGCAATGTGGAGCCCATGCAGCTTGGGTTCACCTGTCTTTTGGTTAAGGAAAGAGCCTTTAGGAGGAGGGAGGGCCTGTGCCTTTATTGTGGTAAGGCAGGGCACCTTGTACGAACTCGCCCCACACATCCAGGAAATGCCTGCACCTAAGGCTCTATATGGGACAGACCTTAGGTGGTGTCTCGGGCTCCACAGTTATCCCGAAGGATAAATCCCTAGTCTCCGTTGGGCTTTCTTGGGGCGAGTTTTCCATTATTACAGAGGCAATAATTGACTCCGGGGAGCGGGCCTCTTTATTGACAGTGCCTTCACCCAGAAGCACTTCATCCCATTGCAGCTCCATACCACTCCACCTGCCATTGAGGCAATTGATGGCAGACCCCTAGCTGTAGGGGCTTTCCATCACAAAATCATACAATTCCAGGTGATTCATTCTCCTCACTATCCTTTGGTCCTGGGTTATCCGTGGTTGTACAAGCACAATCCTATGTTCGATTGTATAAGGGCCGAAATCATGGCATGGTCGCCCCACTGTTCCAAGACATACCTACTGAAAGTGGGGAAGATGCTAACCACATCTCCGCTCTCTTTGCTAACAAGAATTCCACCCACCTCACTGCCCATATGATTGCACCATTGAGCTGCAGCCCTCTGCCATACCTCCTCGAGGTCAAGTCTACCCTCTATCTGTTGCAGAGAATAAGGCGATGGAGGAGTATGTTACGGATGCACTGTCCCAGGCGTTCATCTGCAAGCCCTCCTCTCCTGCCAGGGCCAGATTCTTTTTCGTGAAGAAGAGGGGAGAACTGAGACCCTGTTGATTACATGGGACTCAACAGTATCACAGTAAAAAATGCTTACCCGATTCGTATTACCGAGCTATTTGATCCCTTGAGAGGGTCCAAGTTCTTTACTAAGCTTGACCAGTGAAGGGTGTATAGTTTGATAAGGATAAAGGAGGGCCACAAGTGGAAAACCACATTTAACACCAGGAGCGGGCATTACGACTACCTCGTAATATCCTTCGGTCTCTGCAATGCTGCCACGGTTTTCCAGGAATTCTTAAATGATGTCCCACAGGACATGCTTCAACAATACGTGGTGGTATACCTAGACAACATTTTGATCCATTCCGCCTGCTTGAAAGCCACCACGCAGATGTACCCCGAGTTCTGCAAAGGTTAAGAGAGAATAACCTATTTTGCAAACGAGAGAAGAGTAAGTTCCACCAAAAACAGGTAGCCTTCTTGGGGTATGTAATGTCACAGGTCGGTTTCGCAATGGACTCTGGAAAACTCTCTAGTGTTCTCGAGTGGCCGCGTCATTAAAAGCCACTTTTTCTGCAGCACCCATTTTGGCTCACCCAAAACCCGAGCTTCCATTTGTACTTGAAGTCGATGCATCTGAGACAGGAGTAGGCTCCAGTTGCACCCGTTTGGGTATTTCTCCAAAAAGCTAAGTTCTGTGGAGTGCAACTATGCAATTGGTGACTATGAGTTGCTGGCAATAATACTTTCTCTCAAAGAATGGAGGCATTTGCTCGAGGGAACTTCCATGTCAGTCCTGATCCTAACAGATCATAAAAACCTCACTTACCTTTCTGAGGCTAAGTGCTTGACTCTGAGGCAGGCCCGATGGCCTTATTTTTATCTCGTTTTAACTATGTGGTCTTGTACCTGCCGGGTACCAAAAATGTCCTGGCTGATGCCCTATCTAGACAGTTCTCAGGCGCTAAGGAAGAGAGTCCTCCTAATCCTATTATTCCTACAGACCAAGTACTGGCCACCATACGTACCAGCATAACATCTCCCCTCGGGGAGAGAATACCTGCTGAGACTCCCTCAGGGTGCTGTTTCGTACCTTTTAATCTCTGTACCAAGGTACTTTCAACATACTACTATGTCAGCAGGGTATCCGGGAGAAAAACAGATTCTCTGGTCATTTTCCCGTCTCTTCTGGTACCCAGAATTTAAGAAAGATATTACTGCCTTTGTTGCTGCCTGTCCAGTCTGTGCACAGACCAGATCACCCCATCATCTACCAGTGGGCCTTCTCCAACCCATACCCAATGGTGAGAAGCCATGGTCACACCTTGCCATGGACTTCATAGTCAACCTCCCTCTGTCCAGTAGTAACACAGGCATCCTCATGATTGTCAACCATACCATGCATACCATTCAAGAAACTCCCATCCACTATAGAGTTGGCCACGGTCTTTATCAAGGAGGTCTACTGGATACACAGGGTTCCTAAAGTCATAATTTCCGACCAGGGTAGCCAGTATGTCTCTAGATTCTGGTGAGCCGTCTGTGCTCAACTAGGTATCAGACTCTCCTTCTCCTCGGCCTACCACCTGCAGTCTAATGGGGCTGCAGAAAGGGCTAATCGGGCCTCCGAGCAATTCCTGGACCATCAGAACAACTGGTCGGACCTGCTACCACAGGCTGACTCAGCTGATGATTAACAAACTGCATTGATCTCTCTGTTTTCATGGTCACACCTGACTGTTATCAGCCAACCCCTTCCCTTTAAAGCAGCTGACTTGTGTTGTTTCTGGCTGCAAGCGCGTTCTCCTGTGTTCCTGATTATCTGTGCATGACCTGGCTTCCTCTGACGTCCCTTCTGGCTCCTGACTCCTGGCTTGTTCCTGACATCACTGACATCCATATTCCTGACCCCAGCTTGTCTGAGTACCCTTCTTGGTTCCTGACCCCGGCTTGTCTTTTGGTTTACACTCCTGGATCACGATTTTGCTTTGGTCATTTTAATAAAGGTGTTTTGCATTTCACATTTTTGTGTCTGTCTGGTTCCTGGTCCCCAACAAAAAGATGATACAATACTGCATTACATGAATGGGTGTAAATGTCATCTAACTACGCTCACAGTCCCTTTTTTAGGGAGGCAAATAAATTGTGCAATTTACTAGCTTCTTTGTTGAAGCAACATAAGAGAAGTCCTCCCTAGATAGGGGTAGATTTAAAGGCTTGTGTTAACACCACTGTTAATGGAAAAAGGCAAATCGCTAGCAAATAATACATGATTTATGTCGGATTCAACAGGTAGTCTACAAGAATAGCTAACGAGCGTAGGCACAACAAAAACAGGTAACACAAAAACCTGAGTTGCACCTTTTTATGCATCACCATGCGTCCTAATCACCTGATAAAACACGTCTTACGTCAAGTTGTAACATAACGGCCAATGTTGGCTAACAACCCTGATTGATGCACAAGCAAATTCAAACTCAGAGCCAATAGCATTTAGAGTGAGGGAGAGTGGAGCTGACATTGGAGTTAGAAGGAGTTTTGATTTTTGAGTTTGGAGAGGAGAGATCTGCACATAAATAAACACATAGCATACTTTTTTCAGTGTGAATCTGTGAGTGACAGAGTGTGACAAAGAGTGAGTGGGATTGAGTGTGTCTGTGAGGGCCTGTGTGAGTTGGTGAGTGATGGCTACGAGAGGACAGGTAAGGGGATGGGGATAGTAGAGGAGGAGGAGAAAGGAGAGCAGGGCATCCCTGGGGAGAGTGGGAGAGGGAGATCTGTGGGGCATAGGGGGACCCGGCCTAGAAGAGCAGACACACAGACAGCAGGGACAGAATCTTCACTGGGACGAGAGCTACCTGTTGGGGAGCACCACACACAGACAGGGGCAGGCAGGACATTCCAGCCACAACTCCGACACCTCTCAGGCCATAGTTGAGGAGGAGAGGCTGAGGGTTCTTTGTTACACTGATGAGGAGAACAGGGCCCTTGTGGAGGCTATATTGGAAAGGGAGAATGTCCTCTATCTGAGGAAGAAGGTCCTTGGCCAAGGAGGAAGGCTGCCTGTGCAGCAGGGTGAATGCGGTGGCCACCTGCAGATGGACCTTGGAGTCTGTCAAGAAGAGATGGGACGATTGCAAGAGGGTGGTGAAAAAGGAGATGAGGAAGGTCGCCCTGCATGCCCAAGGCACCAGAGGTGGTCGCCCTGCCCACATCACCTTCTGCAGACAAAACATGCCGGCTGCAGCTGTTGAGGGGGTCCTTGGAGATGAGAGGAGCCTCCACACTACTGGTAATTGCATCATCACATAACCACTCACCACATCAATCTACACAACCATCACACACAAACACAGTCACATCCCAACACATGTCCATCTTTGATCCACACAATTGCACCGACACATCACCTTAAGAGTTAACACAATACATGCACAAAAGACAAGGTTTGACCAGGCCCAAACCCGTCCATGTCCCAGTACAACCCTCATGTTACTGTGCTGATCACACACAATCCATACAAACCATGTTTCATAAACTGTTGTCTGTTAAAGATCATCACTGTTCCACCACAGTGTCACCCATTTATCCACAGGGAACTCAGCATATAACCCCTTGAGTTGCAGAGGGATCATCAATGCATCGCTCAACAATGCTTTGGCAACCCCTCCGATACTCAAAGGGTTAACCGACAACAAACACAAGTGGACAGGGTAACTATTACAAGCTACACAAGGGACAATCACTAAGCGGTGAAAAAGAGATGGAGAAAAATTAACCCTTAAATACCATCACTTCACCAAATCCCATGTTAGTGTATGGAGACTATTCAATAACATGATTCAAGTTTTGGAGGCCTCATTGTATAGACTCCACAGAAGAACATTAAAAATGGAGAAATAATATCACTGGAGAATTCATCATCATTTCCACTTCTTCTCCACTTCATCAGATCTTCATTACCTCTCACTGAATCATAAAAAAGATGGACCAGGTCACACATCACAGTGCCATTGAGAATCACTGGGTGTATGTGCAAGAAACAGGCCTCAAAATAAACAATACTCTTGAATTAAAAGAACCAAGTAGGCCTTTGTGTTGTCTATGCAATAATTTGCTGTGACTTGAACTATCATATCTCACATTTGGTTTCCACATGGATCCTCAATAGTGGCGATGCCATGGATGGATGTTAGACTATCCACTATTTGCAGGACACACATGGGAACCAAATATAAACCACTGTAGTTTGCTCACCAACAGGTCATGAAAGATGGATATCTCTGACTGAGCACAGCTGGGTCACTCAGAAAGATGGAGCGACTTATCCAAACAACAACAGACCTTAATCAGAGAACTCCTTCACTACTGACCTGATTGGTGGCCTTGAGGACTAAACTTGGACAGACCTCATGTACAGGATCCTGTCAAGTTCATCAGTCTGTGATTGCCAGGGTTGTATCCCATGCATCGCAACACAATGCTTAGGATACCATAATGACAACCAGAAATTCACATGTCAATTACTACATATTCTTGCATTCATTCTGTCATTGCTTAGTTTACTAATCACACCATCTCATTTACCCACACAGCATACAGGCCTCCAGCACAGCAGAAGCCCATGGAGGAGGCAGAGTCAGCACCCAGTGAAGAGTATCTGAAGGAGGGGACCAGCCGGTGGTCACCGTACCCTTCATCACTACCTGCTTCACCACCTGCTGTACTATCTGCTCCAACCTCATATAGTCACTGGATGCAACAGGAGGAGAGGTGGATGCATCTGACTACCTCCACAAGGTATTACCCTGCAACACCACCCCCACCATGAAGGCACTGGCTGCCCAGGACAGTGACCACTATTCAATATGGGTCATATGCCCATCAGATGGACCTACCCTCCTGGATGGCTCCCTAGCAAAGGCCCAGGTACGATCCTAGGTGGGGCCAAGCAGCTACCAGTGGCCAAGGTATGACCCCTGGCCACTGGAATACAAACACCTGGGCCTGACTAGGGAGCCTCAGTGCCCTCAACCAAGGGACAATTTCACCCCACCACCACCTCTAGTGAGATCAATGGGCAGCTCAGAGTTCCTGGATGTGGTGAGCACACATCCTTCATCCACAGCAGCTTCTCAACCAGCAGCAGCCTCACCAATCTCACCAGCATGAGTCTCACCAGCACTACCAGCAGCAGCCCCGCCAGCACCACCAGAAGCAGCCTCACCATGCACAGCCTCCTCTAGCAGTGTACACAGCAGGGGCGTGGAGACGGAGTTCCTGGTGCTACAGAGGAGGCAATGCAGGGAATCCCAGAGGACCAACAGGTACCTCAGAAGGATCCAAAGGGATTCCCTGAGGAAAGCAGCCAGCCTTCAAGCCAGCATTCATGCCCTGGAGGTACAACACAGGGTGCTGACTGCAGAGCTGCGTTAGTACCGTACAGGGATGATGAACATGATGGGGCAGCTGCTGGTGGAGTTTAGAGACCAGAAACGCAGGGAGAACCTGCGTCTGGAGAGGGAGCAGCGGTCTACAGAAGGTTCCACTGCACTCACCTCTTGTTACGGTTGGCAATCAAAACCAGGAGTCAGACGGTATAGTTAATAGAACCTTTATTATGAGAATAATGAAAGTGATGGAATATATAAATATACACACAGTGGGTGATTGCTATACCTGATACAGTGCTCGCCGTTTCAGTCTCCCAATCTCTGCACCACACTGTCCGAGACTAGGCCTCAACCCACTGGAGTCTTGTGGTAAGGTAACGCCCAAGAGATACTGACTCAGCCTGCAGTCAGTAGCTAGGAGTCTGCTAGAGCCCCAGGTCAGTACTAGGAAGGATGTCTGAATGATGGAACCAACAAACTGAGCGAACAGACAAAGCCTTCTAGTAAGCACCAGAGAGGATAGTCAAACGAGCCAAAGTCATACACGGAATGGAAGAGATGGAATGCTGGATGCACAGTGGACAGAGCCCCAGGTCAACACCAGAGTGGGTAGTCAAACAAGCCTAGGTCATACACGGAACAGGTAGTCAGCCAGAGCCACAGGTTTGCGCCAGATAGGATATCCACTGGAGCGTATGTATGCTGGACGCGCAGTAGATAGAGCCCCAGGTCAACACCAGAGTGGGTAGTCAGACAAGCCTAGGACATACACAGAGCAGGTAGTCAGCCAGAGCCACAGGTTTGCACCAGAAAGGATATCAGAGCCAAATCGGAACACCAAGGAGAATAGTCAAACAGAGCCACAGGTCAACACCAGAGTGGATGGACAGACAAGCCGGATCATACACAGGAATCAGGAATACTAGAAAATGAACTGTTAAGAACAACATGTAAGGGTGACTGAGTCAGACTCAGTTTGCCCTTTAAACCCCTCCACAGGAAGTAGGTAGGAGGAGCAGCTAGAGGGAGGAAGTAGGTAGGAGGAGACTACAGGAAACAAACACACATAAAACAGAGGTCTGCAGCATGCTTGAAGCCTCTTGTCTGCAGATGACGCGTGGAAAGACGCAGAGCGCCGCTGAAGCGACAGTGCTGGAAACAAGGTACTGTGACACCTCTTCCTTCAGTGTGACCACTGAACCAACACCAAGGGTGCAAAGGGTGACCAGGCAGTCAGCCAGGGCATCCATGTCTGGCACCCAGTCCAAGATTCCCCCAAAAATAAAAAAATAAAGATCCCAACTTTTTATTTTCCCCTAAATAAAACAAGTTCTGCATTTGAATCCTGTCTGATATGGTTTGTGGTTACTAATAGATTAGGTGGCAAATATGTCTCCAATGCATTGCCAAACAATGCAGTGTACACAACTTCTGCCCAGGTTATATGGTTGTAGAATGTTTCAACATGGGTTATCACACACAATGTTGTTCAAATTCGACTAGCAATCCACCACTTGAGCCACTGGATGGGGAAGTCAAGGTCAATAGGTGCTACAGGGGACCATATTATAATAAACAGAAGAAGAAAAAAGAACCCTGCGGAAATAGCACTCAAATTATCTGGAAACTCCCTCAGTATCCAAGTGTCAGGAGACACTGGTAAAAGTAAAATTTAACTTTTATTATATATGTTTTAAAAGAATATACAGGGGCATGCCCGGCTTGCCACAAATATGAATAAAAGAACACACATCAAACTAAAATTACAATGTTCTCAAATATAGCTCCCGTGATGTCTCACAAAGGTAGCCTATTGAGAGCACTTGTAAAAGCTAACGGGAAATACAAAGGGTATTAGGAAGAATACTACCCGTTGCGAGCTGGTAGCCAGCAGTAGTGAGGTAAATGTTGAAGACGAGCAGAGGTCAGAATCAGACAGGAGGCAGAAGTACCAGGGGATGAGACAGAGTCAAAGTCAAGGAAGAAGCCGGGTCGAGGACAGCAGAGTCGGATAGTTAAAATCAGGAGCCGGAAAGCAGGGTCAGGAGAAGCCAAGGTTGCTACACAGGAAATCCGGATGCACGGATAATCAGGAACTGCGACTCTCAGGTACACAGCACGAAGATCACGCCCCTTGTGACCAACGGTTTTGGAAGTGTGGTAAGTCTCCAAGAGTCTAATGCGCAATTGAACCGGCACAAAACACTTCCCTCTAGGCTTCTCAGCAGGTGCCGAAACCTGGGCCGCTAAAATCTCTTCTCCCAATGGAGACGTGATACTAGTACGAATGTGAGCCAGAATACGATCAGCTGGAATGATCGGGGTGGGAGGAGACTCCTCCCTAGAGTCAGGACAATGTTGGCGAGATAGGGCATCTGCCCGAATGTTCTTAGAGCCAGGGAGGTATGAAACAACAAAGTTGAACCTAGGCAGGAACAGTGCCCATCTGGCTTGGCAAGCAGACAATCTTATGTTCTTATGATCTGTGAGGATCAGGATCGGGGCAATGGTTCCTTCAAGCAAGTAATGCCATTCCTTCAATGCCAATATGATAGCCAGCAATTCTCTATCACCAATCATGTATAACCTCTCTGCCTTAGATAATTTATTGGAAAAGTAACCACATGGATCGGGGCAATGGTTCCTTCAAGCAAGTAATGCCATTCCTTCAATGCCAATATGATAGCCAGCAATTCTCTATCACCAATCATGTATAACCTCTCTGCCTTAGATAATTTCTTGGAAAAGTAACCACATGGAAGCAACGCCTCCCCAGGAGCCGAGCGCTGAGACAGGAGGGCGCCTACTCCTGTCTCAGACGCGTCAACCTCCAGAGTAAAGGGCAGGGTGGGGTTGGGATGAACAAGTATCGGAGCCTTGGCAAAGGCAGTCTTCAGAGTCTCGAATGCCCCAACAGCACTGGAAGACCACCTGGAAGCATCCTCCCCTTTACACGTAAGGTCAGTAAGTGGTTTTACTATCGAGGAGACGTTTGTAATGAACCTACGATTGTGGTTAGCGAAGCCCAAGAAGTGTTGGAGTGCCTTCAACCCCAACGGGCGAGGCCATTGTAAAATGGAGGGTAGTTTTTGAGGGTCCATCGGTAACCCCAAGGTAAAACTCATGTAACCCAAGAAGGTGACCTGAGACTTATGAAACTCACACTTCTCGAGTTTGCAGTAAAGACCATTTTCTCTCAGCAGTTGTAGAACTCTAGACACATCTGCAACATGTGCCTCCATAGAGGGTGAATGTATGAGTATATTGTCCAGATATACCACAACCGAGTTTTGCAGCAAGTTCCTCAGGATGTCATTGATCAGCTCCTGGAAGACAGCAGGACATTGCACAACCCGAAGGGCATCATTAAATACTCATAGTGTAGCGTAGTGTATTAAAAGCTGTCTTTCATTCATCACCGCTTTTGATAAGAACAAGGTTATACACTGCCCTTAAGCCGAGTTTGGTAAATACATTGGAACCCTTCAGTCTGTCGAAAAGTTCCGTTATCAAGGGTATAGGGTAGGCGTTTTTGGTTACCAACTTATTCAGACCACTATAGTCAATACAGGGAAGCATTTCTCCATCCTTCATTTTAAGAAAAAAGAACCCAGCACCCGCCGGTGATGTGGATTTACGGATTATTCCTCTGGAAAGTGCATCAGCTACATACTCCTCCATGACCCTTGTCTCCTCCAACGATAGTGGATAAACACGACCCCTAGGAGGAGTAGTTCCAGGGATTAGGTGTCACGGTTTGTTTTGACTCTCAGACACAGAGTAAGATAAAAATCAAACTTTATTGAAAAGTTTAATGGGAACCCTCACGGGTCCTAATCATACATGTAAATCACATATACACAATGGGTACAAACAGTAGTTATTGCAAGATACACATGGGAGGCTCTGCCGGCCTTGCCAATATACCGGGCAAGGCAGTCTAAAGGGTTACAAGACAATCTGAATGTGGCTGTACCGGCCTTGCCAATATACCGGGCAAGGCAGCCTGGAGGTTTACACGGTGAACTGATTGTGGCTTTACTGGCCTTGCCAATATACCGGGCAAGGCAGCCTGGAGGTTTACACGACAAGCTGGTTGTGGCTCTACCGGCCTTGCCAATATACTGGGCAAGGCAGCCTGGAGGTTACACACCAACCTGAATGTGGCTCTACTGGCCTTGCCAAATTACCGGGCAAGGCAGCCAAGTGGACAGAGGAACAGCTCCACTAATGCTGCATAGATGGAGCAACAGCATGAGATGGAACAGTGGAGAAAACCAGTCTCCCAACCAAGGAGACCCAACCGGTTAGCAACGGAGACAGCAACAACCGGTGGATGTACAGTAACCCAGTGCCATGTATAGAACAACAGTAACCCACCTGGTTCTACACAACTAGATTAGCAACCGGTGGATGTGGAGTAAACCAGCAAAGCGTACTGGACTAAAGTGCTTAACCGGCTCTATACAGCGGAATCAGCAGTCAGTGGATGGTGGAGTAAACCTGTACTGATTACTGGTCAACAATAGCACTCACACAGCTCTAAACTAGCAGAATCAGCAGCCGGTGGATGGTGGAGTAAACCAGTACTGCGTACTGGATAAACAAAACGCCCAACCGGTACTAAACAAGCGGAAGTACCTACCGGTGAATTGGAGTAAACCAGTACCGCATACTGGATAACATATGCCCCACCGGTACTATACAAGCAGAATCAGCTACCAGTGATTAGGAGTAAACCAGTACAGCGTACTGGATAGTGTATGCCCAACCGGTTGTATACAAGCGGAAACAGCAACCGGTGGATTAGAAGTAAACCAGTACCGCGTACTGGATAAGCGTATTGCCAAACCAGTTCTATACAAGCAAATCAGCAACCGGTGAGAAGGGAGTAAATCAGTACAGCGTACTGGATAAGCGAATGCCCAACCAGTTCTATACAAGCAAATCAGCAACCGGTGAGATTGGAGTAAACCAGTACCGCGTACAGGATAAGCGAATGCCCAACCGGTTCTATACAAGCAAATCAGCAACCGGAGAGATTGGAGTGTACAGAGATCAGAATGTCGCCATAGCAACTTCAGCAGCCAGCCGGATAACCAGCAGCAGCGACAGCAGACAAGCCAGGAACACCACAGGAACGACAGCACTGCCAACCAGGTCAGGAACAGAACAGGAACACAGCAGCATGGGATCAGAAACAGGAATGACAGCACCGGCAACCAGGTCAGGAACGCAGCAGGAACAATGCAGGAGAGGCACTAGCTACAGGAGCAACGCTGGTACTGGTAGCAAGCGAAACAGGCCCAGGGAACAGGTACAAGGCAGGTGACTACTGACATAGAGACACCACGAAAGGGCAACCAAAGGGTGCCTCAGCCCAGTCTATAAAGGCAGTCCTGGCGGGCAAAAGACAGGTGGCCAATGGAGAATACACACACACCTGACTGACAGCACAAGTAAGCAATCACGGGCACCGTGATAGTACCCCCCTCTCAAAGACCCCCCCTTCTGGAAGAGGGACCTGGTTTCTGGGTGTACTTGGAATGAACAATTCACAGTAATTTGGAAGCATGAAGGTCCTTACTATCCACCCAGGATCGGTCCACAGGACCATAACCCTTCCAATGTACCAAATACTGCAATTTTCCTCTAAATCTGCGAGAATCAATGATACTCTGAAATTCGTACTCCTCCTGGCCCTCTACCTCTATAGGTCCTGGTACCACAGGGTTAGTAGTATAACGGTTGCAAACAAGAGGCTTGAGGAGAGATACGTGGAACACATTGTGAATGCGCATGGACGCAGGGATGTCCAAAGTATACGAAACAGGGTTAATTTTATGAATCACCCTATAAGGACCAATAAACCGAGGAGCCAATTTATTAGATGGAAATTGTAACTTGAGGTTTCTGGAGGATAGCCATACCCTGTCCCCAACCTGGAAAGAGACTGCTGTCAGCCGTCTACGATTAGCATGGCGCTGATGGCTCTGAAAAGACTGACTGAGTGCCCTTTGAACCTGTGCCCATGTGGAGCGGAGCTGCTCAATATGCTCATCCAGAGCTGGAATCTGTTGAGACTGAAATGAATCTGGGAGCAAACACGGCTGGAACCCGTAGTTGATAAGAAACGGGGAACTCCCGGATGAAGAGTTAACCGCACAGTTCCTGGCGAACTCTGCCCACGGCAACAGGTCGGCCCAGTTATCATGATGGTCAGTCACAAAACAGAGCAGGAACTGTTCTAGTCCCTGATTGGCCCGCTCAGCAGCCCCATTGGTCTGGGAGTGGTATGCAGAGGAAAAGGACAATTGGATGCCCATCTGTTCACAAAAGGCTTTCCAAAATCTAGAAACGAACTGGCTCCCCAGGTCGGACACCAGAACTCTGGGTACCCCGTGCAACTGGAATACTTCCTTAGTGAAAACCATCGCTAATTCTTTGGCAGAGGGAAGGCCACGGAGGGGCACAAAATGACCATTTTAGAAAACCTGTCCACCACCATAAGTATGAAGGAATAACCCCTAGACACTGGCAATTCTCCCATAAAGTCAATAGAGACGTGAGACCAGGGACGTTCACCATTAGGCACTGGTTGAAGTAGGCCCACAGGGAGATGCCTAGGGGTCTTGGCATGAGCACAGGTGGCACAGGCATTGGTAAACGCAGCATAATCTGTCCTCAAGGAGGGCCACCAGAAAACTTGTGAGAGTGACCATATTAATTGATCCCTACCAATGTGCCCAGCAGCCTTAGAAGAGTGGTAGGTTTCAAGTAATCTGGTGCGGAATGGCTCATCGACAAAACACTTGCCCACTGGGGTTTCTAGAGGAGCAGTACCCTGGGTGGCCAGAATCTCTTCCCCCAGTGGCGAAGTGATACTAGTGCTTAATGTGGCCAATATACAATCAGGCTGTATAATAGGTGTTGGAACCTTACTCCTGTCAGTCTCAGGCTCAAATTGTCTTGACAGGGCATCAGCCCTAACGTTCTTGGAACCAGCTAAATAGGATACAATAAAGTTAAATCGGGAAAGGAACAACGCCCATCTGGCCTGGCGAGAAGACAATCTTTTAGCTTCTGAAAGATAAGTCAGATTTTTATGGTCTGTGAGGATCAAAACAGGATTTCTGGTACCTTCCAATAAATTATGCCACTCTTTAAGAGCGAGAATGATAGCCAGTTGTTCTCTGTCACCTATCTCATAGTGACTCTGGGCAACAGACAATTTCTTTGAGAAAAACCTGCAAGGTCTGAGGGTACTCCCTTTTTCTGGTCTCTGAGAGAGTACTGCCCCAACCCCAATCTCTGAGGCATCGACCTCCAATGTAAACAGGAGAGCTGGGTTGGGGTGGGATAACACTGGAGCAGCGGCAAAGGCAGATTTCAATGTCTCAAAAGCACATTCAGCCACCTCAGACCATTGGGAAGGATTAGCGTCCTTATGCGTAAGGTCAGACAATGGTTGAACAATTGAGGAAAAGTTCTTAATAAACTTCCTATAATAATTAGCGAAGCCCAGAAATCGCTGAATCTCTTTTAGGCCCTTAGGTTGTGGCCATTGCAAAACTGCCGCGAGTTTCTCCTGGTCCATGGTAATACCCTCTTTAGCAATCACGAACCCCAAGAGGGGCACACTGGATCTATGAAACTCGCATTTTTCCAATTTGCAAGACAACTTGTTCTTACGTAGGCAGAGCAACACCTCTGATACATCCTTGATGTGTTGTGACATGTCATTTGAGTGAATAAGTATATCGTCCAAGTAAACCACTACACAGGACTGCAGCATATCTCTGAGGATATCATTGACTAGTTCTTGGAACACAGCAGGTGCATTACAGAGACCAAACGGCATTACTAGATATTCATAGTGCCCAGATCTAGTGTTAAAAGCCGTCTTCCACTCATCACCAGCTCTGATCTGAATCAGGTTATATGCGGCACGTAGGTCCAATTTAGTGAAAACAGAGGAACCTTTTAACCTGTCAAATAGTTTGGTGATGAGTGGTATCAGATACACGTTCTTAGGCATCAAGTTATTTAGGCCACGGTAATCAATGCATGGTCTTAATTAGCCATTCTTTTTCTTCACAAAAAAGAATCCAGCCCCAGCTGGTGAGGTGGATTTCTTGATTATCCCTCTTTTGAGGGCATCTGAAATATATTCCTCCATAGCTTGGTTTTCCTCAAAAGACAAAGGATAAGTACGACCCCTAGGGGGCACCACAATTACGCAATCATAAGATCTGTGCTGAGGCAGGGTACCAGCCTCCCCTTTGCTGAAGACATCACTGAATTGTTGGTATTCGTCTGGCAATGAGGGGGAGGTGCACAGAATCTTTACCGGGTGAGACACACAATGCTCCATACAATATTGGGACCAGGCAGAAATCTCTCACTTTTGCCAATCAAACGGGATTATACAATTGCAACCAAGGAAACCCAGAATGACTGCATGGTGAGGAGAATTGATTATCTGAAACTGCTGTTCCTCCTTATAAAGTGCCCCAATAGTCATAGGAAGTGGCATAGTTTCAAACGTAACCTGGGCAGGTTGCAATGGTCTGCCATCAATGGTCTCAATAGCCAGAGGTGATTCTCTCTCAACCAACGGAATCTTGTGCCGTACAGCAAAGGCATTATCCATTAAATATCCGGCAGCACCAGAATCAATCAGGGCCAGAACCTCTACCGAGTGATCTACCCAAGAAAGTACCACCTGGATGGGGGGTTTTTGTATGCTCAAACCTGGGGATGTATGAACACCACCTAGGGCCTGTCCCCCAAGGTATCCTAGGTGTGTTCGTTTCCCGGATGTACGGGACAGGTTTTTAGCAAGTGCCCAGATTTACCACAGCATAAGCATAACCCCTGCCTCCTGCGAAGTGCTCGTTCCTCTTTGGTTAACCTGGTAAAACCTAATTGCATAGGTTCGCTAGTGTAAAGTTTTTTTAAGACACTCAGACCAGCCGGTAAAATAAAACAGTTTTATTGAAAAAAAAATATATAAATTGAAAGGAACGCCCTCTACAGGCGATAATAATAATAGCGATCACAGGCAGAGATTCTATCACAGACAAATAAACAGAGACAATGGAAACTAACATATTACAGGAAAGGTACACAGTAGCTAGGCTACTGAAGGGTTAAATGCAAAAGTAAGTCAGTCTCAGTTGTGGAGTTTGGCACGCCCAAGATGGTGATTAAGTAGATGATGTTCAGAAGGCTGGAATGCACAGCCAGTACTGCCTTAGACTATTAACGGTGCATAGCCCCCACGGGCGTAGCAACGAAGCTAGCAATATCTGTAAGTGCTTGAGTCGGTAGCCCCCATGGGCGTGACTACGGAGACTGCTACAATGCAAGAGCTTGCCAATAGCCCCCACAGGCGTAATAATGGAGACCAGCTTGTACAGTGAGATTTGAGCCAGTAGCCCCCACGGGTGTATACCGGAGACCACTTGCAAGTGCTTAAGCCAGTAGCCCCCACGGGCGTATACCGGAGACAACCTGCAAGAGCCAATAACGCCACTACCGGGCGCGGTAATTGTATACTGACTACTCTGCTGGTAGAAGATTGAGCTGCCGTCCAGATCAAGTGTACAATGCGGCCAGCTCTGCAGAAGTAGCAGCTAGATAGGAATAGGCTCAGCAAGTAACGAAAGGCTCAATAGAGATATGCCAGCACTGAATGGGTTAAGCAGCTCATGGAACTCAAGCTTAACAGCAATGGAAAGTACTCTGCAAATGTCAGGAAGGCTCAGTATGGAAGCACAGCTCTGCACATGGTAACGGAGACTCAGCACTGGAGTCACAACACTGAAGGAGTACTGTGGCAAGAGACAATCAGTCCGGTACTCGGCCTTAGCGGAAGTCAGAATGTCGCAACGGCGACAGTACAACAGGAAGCAGTACACGCAGGTCACTGGAACAAGCCGGTTCAGGCCACAGAGCAGGAAATCAGCCGGGCCGGATCGGTACACGGAGGTGGTTCTCAGACAAGCCAGATCAGTCACAAGCAGGAACGTCAAGCAGGCCGGATCGGTACACGGAGCAGGAACACAGGAGCGTAGTCAAGACAGGCCAATTCGGTACACAGGAATCAGGATCAAACGAAGACAGCAACAGCAACTCAGGCTCAGGAACACCACGAAAGGGCAACTGACAGGTGTCAATGGCCGGGCATAAAAAGGTCACCAGGGGCGGGCCAAACATCCTAAGCCAATAGGAGAGCACCACAAGCGAAAGTGACAGAAAGGGATCACGGGCATCGTGATAGTACCCCCCACCCGGTTCTACACAACTAGATTAGCAACCGGTGGATGTGGAGTAAACCAGCAAAGCGTACTGGACTAACAAGTGCTTAACCGGCTCTATACAGCGGAATCAGCAGTCGGTGGATGGTGGAGTAAACCTGTACTGATTATTGGTCAACAATAGCACTCACACAACTCTAAACTAGCAGAATCAGCAGCCAGTGGATGGTAGAGTAAACCAGTACCGTGTACTGGATAAACGAAACGCCCAACCAGTACTAAACAAGCGGAAGTAGCTACTGGTGAATTGGAGTAAACCAGTACCGCATACTGGATAACGTATGCCCCACCGGTACTATACAAGCGGAAACAGCAACCGGTGGATTAGAAGTAAACCAGTACCGCGTACAGGATAAGCGAATGCCCAACCGGTTCTATACAAGCAAATCAGCAACCGGAGAGATTGGAGTAAATCAGTACAACGTACTGGATAAGCGAACTGCCCAACCGGTTCTATACAAGCAAGTCAGCAACCGGAGAGATTGGAGTAAACCAGTACCACATACTGGATAAGCGAACTGCCCAGCCGGTTCTGTACAAGCAGATCAGCAACCGGTGAGATTGGAGTAAACCAGTACCACGTACTGGATAAGCGTATTGCCCAACCGGTTCTATACAAGCAAATCAGCAACCGGAGAGATTGGAGTGTACAGAGATCAGAATGTCGCCATAGTGACTTCAGCAGCCAGACGGATAACCAGCAGAAGCGACAGCAGACAAGCCAGGACCACCACAGGAACGACAGCACTGCCAACCGGGTCAGGAATGGAACAGGAACACAGCAGCACGGGATCAGGAATGGAAACAGGAACGACAGCACTGCCAACCAGGTCAGGAATGGAGCAGGAACAATGCAGGATAGGCACTGGCTACAGGAGCAACGCTGGTACTGGTAGCAAGCGAAACAGGCCCAGGGAACAGGTACAAGGCACGTGACTGCTGACATAGAGACACCACGAAAGGGCAACCAAAGGGTGTCTCAGCCCAGTCTATAAAGACAATCCTGAGAGGGCAAAAGACAGGTGGCCAATGGAGAGTACACACACCTGACTGACAGCACAAGTAAGCAATCACAGGCACCGTGATATTAGGTTGATCTCACAGTCATAAGCCCTGTGGGGGGGCAGCGCACTGGCTTGGACTTTATCAAATACATCACAGAAGGCCCTGTACTCCTCAGGCAGGACTGTGGGTCATGCAAGACAGGAACTCGCGCAACTAGGAGCCCATGATATTATGTCACAGTTTTACCAGTCTATCCTGGGGTTGTGCTTCTGTAGCCATTGGAACCTCAGGACAATAGTGTAGTGTGGCGATTGAATTGCCAGGTTTCCGAGTACAGGGCTCCAACCCTTAGGGTTAAGGGAATAGACTACTGAGTGATATGGGAGGGATGAAGGGGCCTCCCATCAATGGCTTCAGTAGCCGAAGGTGAATCGTAAGACTGCAGAGGGATAGCATGTCTTTCAGCGAAGTCTGCGTCCATAAAGTATCCTGCCGCCCCTGAATTGAGCAACGCAGCGGCAACTGTAAAGGAATTGCCCCAAGACAGGATAACCTCGAGGATGGGTTTAACCTTTACCACCTCCGGGGACTGGATATGCCACCTAAGATCTGTCCCAGACAGGATCTTAGGTGTCGGCGTTTCCTGGACGCACAGGGCAAGATTTCAACAGATGGCCAGATTTGCCACAATACAAGCAAAGGCCCTCCCTCTGTCGGAAGGCTCTCTCCTCCCTGGAAAGGCGAGTTGCCCCCAACTGTATGGGCTCGCTGTCCCAGAGACTAGACCAGGAGGTGAGGGAGGAATGGGTGGGTAAGTAAAGCTGAGAACCAAATGAGATGGAGGCCTACTCAGGCGCTCCCTGAAAGATGGTCTCTCCCTGATTCTGGAATCGATCAGTATAATAAAGGAGATTGACTCATCCGAGTCTTTAGGTATGTCACGAGCAGCAATCTCATCCTTGACCGTATTACAAAGACCTTGTAAGAATGCTGCTACTAAAGCCTCATTGTTCTACCCAACCTCCGCTGCCAAAGTCTGGAATTCAATTGCGTACTTTTCTACAGTTTGGGACCCTTGGCGTAGTGTCATGAAAGATTCCACAAAAGCCAGAAAGTCATAAATAATGGGTTTGTTTGTCTCCCACAATGGGTTGGCCCTATCACGGTGCCCGTGCTCTGGTCTGTCACTCTCTGTGTGGTGCGCTCCCATTGGCTGAGCTTAGTTTGGCCCGCCCAGTATGGCCTTCTTTACCAGGCCTCTGGCACCTGTCAGGTGCCCTTTCGTGGTGTTCCTGTACCAGTGCTACTGCGTTCCTGTGTACCGACTTGGCCCGTTTGACTACTCTTACTGGTTCCTGCTCCGTGATTCGACCCGGCCTGGCTGACGTTCCTGCTCCGTGACCTGACCCGGCTTGTCTGACGTTCCTGCGATGTGATTCGGCCAGCGATCCTTATCCTGTTCTCTGTGTCGCTTGGGCGACATTCTTACTTCCGCAATTACTGGTCTAGCAGACTGAGTGTTGTGGCCTCCAACCCACTGAGCCTTCCGTTAACTCTTGCAGAGCACTGTTGCCTCCGGTACACTGAGCCTTCCATTTACACTTGCAGAGCACTGTTGCCTCCGTTAACTCTGAGCCTTCCGTTTACACTTGCAGAGCACTGTTGCCTCCATTACACTGAGCCTTCCGTTTACACTTGCAGAGCACTGTTGCCTCCATTAACACTGAGCCATCCGTTAACCCTTGCAGAGCACTGTTGTGTCCGTTACCGCACCGGTCGGGTGCAGTTGGCTCTTGTCCATCAGCTCTTGCAGTGCACAATGTCTCCGTTACCGCACCGGTCGGGTGCTATTGGCTGTAAGTCCATCAGCTCTTGCAGTGTACAGTATTTCCGTTACCGCACCGGTTGGGTGCTATTGGCTCCAGTCCCTCAGCTCATGCAGTGTACAGTGACTCCGTTACTCTACCGGTCGGGTGCTCGTGGCTCACGGTAGTGCTAGCACTAGCAGAGTATTGTGGTCTCTGTTTCTGCTCAGTACAGGGTAGAGTCTCAGTCCTGCTTTACAAACTAGGTGCTTCCACCTCGCACCACAGTCTCTTGCTACCTTTACCATCATATTGGGCGTTGTCAAACACACCACATCAGAGACTGATTACTTTCTATGAACTTTAACCCATGTTGTGCTGAAATAGCCTGTATATGCCTGTCCTGTGACAGTATCTAACTCTCTACCTTTGTATACTGGGCCTGAGAGGGCATATGTACATGTTTGATATTTTCCAGTGATATTCTATAGCCTGTGGTGGGCATTCTAATTGTTTCTTTTAAATAAAACTGTGTTTTATTCTAACCTACTGTGTCTGAGTGTCATACAAACCGTTACAGGCCCATGCCAAAGCCTTGCCCAAAAGTAGATAAATCAAAAAACTGACTCGACTGGGAAACGCCTAAGGTGACATCTCCATATATATGCCCAGTTAATTTACATAGCGCTGGGACAAAGGAGCATGCACAGAAATGCCCCTGTTCATGCCTGCATCAGGGTTAGCTGGGGCTACCGGTACTGGGTTAGCAGCGGGAGAGGCCACCGGTAGTCTTACAGGGTGGTCAAGGTAAGATTTAGCTAGGTTTGCAAGGCCATCGTGATCTGATCTATGTGTTGCTCTTGAACTCCATCCTGGCTAGGTCGTCTTGGGTAGAAGAGTTACCAGTCCTGTCTGTAGACATGGTCCTTTCATACTGTCACAGACTCAAGAATGAGAACTGGACTAGTACTGTAGGTAACACAATCTTTATTAGGATCTACACGTACAGAATGAACAGCAACAGCAAGAACACAACACAATACAGAAGACTTCAGGAAGGATAGTACTGCTGTGGTGGTACCAAACTGAACTCCAGAAAGTAGGCTAGAGATAAGCCGCCTCAGGTTCACACCTGAGGAACTACTTCAGATCCGTACCTGTACTGACAAGGTTCCAGAGAGAGCTACTGCGCCACATGTCCACACCTGTAAAGACGTGGACAAGTAAGGCTACCGCGTACAGGTCTGCACCTGTATAGACTAGGTGCTGAGTAAGGCTACAGCATACAGGTCCGCACCTGTATAGACAAGATACCGGGTAGGCTACTGCGTACAGGTCCGCCCCTGTAGACACTAAGTACTGAGTAGGGCTACTGTGTACAGGTCCACAACTGTACACTGCAAATACCAGGAGACGTCTGCCAGAACCACCAGGAGTCCCCCACAGGATATCCACTGGAGCATTGGTATGCTGGGTGCGCAGTGGACAACCCCAGGTAGCTCCAAGGTGGGTTGTCTGACAAGGACTATACACGGAGCAAACATAAACCAGAGCTGCAGGACAACACCCAATAGGTGTTCGGATAGCCAGGGTCATACACAGAATGAGTAGTCGGACAGAGCCACAGGTCAACACCAGAACGGATAGTCAGCCAGGCCCACGGTCATACACGGAGGACTTAGTCTACCAGAGCTGCAGGTCCACACCAGAGGGAATGTCAGCCAAGCCAGGGTCATACACAGAGCGGGCAGTCAGAGAAACCAAAGGTTGGCACCAGAACGGGTAGTCAGACAAATTGAGTCACACAACACCACAAGCCAACTGCACAAGACACCACGAAAGGGCGAATGAGAGTGATGTCCAGGAAGTTAAAGTACCTAATGGCCCAGGAAGAGGAGGAGCAACAAGGTTGCTCTGTCAATTTAAATAGAACGCGTGTCCCAGCTTGGACGCGGACCAACATGCTGCTGCAGGGAGCCGGAAGGGACCGGATCCCTGCAAAAGGATGCGGCTGAGCCTCCAACAACCCCTGCTCCCATGAAGGAGACAGAGGGCGGACAAACTATGTGGCTTGCTGTCGGGAAAGCTGTGGTCGGCTCGGCAGCCGCCGCCAGGTACGCTGACAATGTGACACATGAGACATGTCAGTTGTCTCTAAGGGTAGGGGCTCTCCACGTGGAGACCCTATAATTCAAAGTAATAAAGTCTCCTCATTATGCTATCATTCTGGGGTTTCCCTGGCTACAGACACACAACCCCAGGATAAATTGGCAAACATGCGACATTCGGTCTTGGTCCTACTATTGTGCCAAGTCCTGCCTACAGCAGCCTACCAAGATCCTTTGTACCTCTTCCTCGTTACCTACAGAGTACCAGTCTTTCAGTGAGGTATTGTCAGTCTCTGAGTAGGGTCAAGTGAGATTAGCAAGGTAAAGGACTCAGGTTAACCAGTTCACAGTTCCTCTGAGTTCGAGACTGGATCAGCAGGTACTAGGAGGCTCGGGAAGGTTCAAGACCGAGTCAGACTGCAGGACAGAGTTCCCTTTAATCGAAGGTCTCGAGGTTAAGATAAGGTTCGAGGCAGGTTCGAGGTCTTGGGGTATCGATGAGGTTCGAGGCAGGTTCGAGGTCTTGGGGTATCGATGAGGTTCGAGACAGGTTTGAGGTTTATGGACTACGAATCCTCTATTCTCTGCTGAATCGGGATTGGACTCGAGGCGCAGGAAACTGGAAGCAGGTAAGGGGAATAAGAGTTCCTACACCCTCGACTGGCCGGGGCAGTCACCGGAGCGGCCGGTGATGGCAACCCAAACCAGTCGGAGCCCCAGAGGTGAAGGAACGGTAGACTGGAACCAAACCTTGAGAGCAGCTGGAGGGACTCTCGTTGCGAGGCAGAAAGTTCCGAATGGGAAGCGTAGTCCGAGAATACTGGGTCAGGCCGGAATCGAATCAGGAACCAAAGGGGCAGACAGAGACGTGGTCAGGCAAAGCTGGGTCAAGATCCACGGGCAGAAGACAAGACTAGGTCGGTATTCAAGCAGGGTTCGGTACACGGAATCAGCAAACACAGGAACTCAACGACAAAGGTTTCTCTCAGACTTTTGGCGCTAAAATCGAGCAAGGGTTGATGGAAGATCCAGGTACATAAAGCCTACAGCCGCCAATAGGATTATAGGTAGGAGGAGCAGTCAGGAGCAGCATGACAGTGCCCCCCCTTCAACGGCCGACCTCCGGATGGCCTGGAGCATCAGGATGCAGGCGATGAAAGGTCCGTACAAGGACCGGAGCATGGACCTCATATTCCGGATGACCATCCACCAAAACAGGAGCAGGAGGAGTGGCCGGTTGGTAGAAACGGTTCTTGACCAAGGGACGTAGAAGTGAGACATGAAAGGAATTGGCCACCGTCATGGTGGATGGTAAATCAAGAGAATAGGTGACAGGAGTGAGCTGAGTCTTGATAGGAAAAGGTCCAATGAACCTGGGACCCAATTTACCAGAGGGCTGCTTCAAGCGAAGGTGTTGGGTGGAGAGCCAGACCTGGTCACCAGTCTGGTATGAAGGTGCAGGTTGCCTTTTCTTATCCGCCGTGGACTTATAACTGGAAGAAGCGGCTGTCAAAGAGTGTTGAACAGAAGCCCAATGAAGACGGAGATTTCGTACTCTATTATCAGCTTCGGGAACATCGGATACCGGGAGGTTGGGCAATGTCTGAGGGTGATAGCCTAGAGCGGCGTAGAAAGGAGAACACTTTAAAGCGGAATGGTAACGGTTATTGAAGGCGAATTCGGCCAGAGGAAACAATGATGCCCAGTTATCGTGATGTGAGTTGACATAATGACGGAGGTAGATTTCTAGGGTCTGATTAGTTCTTTCAGTCTGGCCATTGGACTGAGGATGGTATGAGGAAGAAAAGTTTAATTGAATCCCTAGGCGAGAGCAAAAAGCCTTCCAGAATTTGGAGGTAAATTGAGTACCTCTATTGGAGACAATTTGAGCAGGGACTCCGTGAATACGGAAAATTTCTTTGATGAAGACATCTGCCAGAGTTTGAGAATTAGGCAATCCCCGGAGGGGAACGAAATGGGCTTGTTTAGAGAAGCGATCAACTACCACCCAAATCACAGTACAATGGTCTGAAGGTGGCAAGTCCGTGATAAAATCCATAGCCAGGTGAGTCCATGGAGACTGAGGAATTGGCAAAGGTTGAAGAAGCCCAACAGGTCTCTGATTGGATGGTTTATTTTGTGTGCAAAGCGTGCAAGCTTTGACGTAGGCTTCCACATCTTGTTTCAAGGAAGGCCACCAGAAGCGTCTAAGAAGAAATTCCGTATTCTTTGTAATGCCTGGGTGACCGGCCATAGTAGAACGGTGTGACCATTTTAGAAGAGTGGAACGAAATCGTTTGGGGACAAACAGCAGATGAGCGGGTTTCCCTTGAAAACGTCCACTGAAATGATGTTGAAGGGACTTGATCCTTTGTACTATGGACAATGATAGAGAGGCCACAATATGATTAGAAGGAATTATGGGTTCCGGAGGAGGGTCTGGCTCTGTAGTGAAGAGTCGGGACAGGGCATCCGCCTTCAGGTTCTTAGATCCTGGAATATATGTGATAATGAAGTTAAAACGGGTAAAGAATAGAGCCCATCGGGCCTGCCTTGGATTCAGGCGTTGTGCTTGTTCCAGGAATTGAAGATTCTTGTGGTCAGTCTGGATTATGACTGGAACTTGGGAACCCTCCAAGAGATGTCGCCATTCTTCTAGTGCCATTTTAATGGCCAATAGTTCTCGATTTCCGGTATCGTAGTTCTTTTCTGCAGAACTGAATTGTTTGGAAAAGTAAGAACAAGGATGAAGGCGGTTAGTGACCTCGTGCCTCTGAGACAGGACAGCTCCAGCTCCTAATTCAGAGGCGTCAACCTCAATGAGGAAGGGTTGTGTAGGATCAGGGTAGCGTAACAATGGTGCGGACAGAAATAGTCTTTTTAAACGTTCAAAGGCCTCTACTGCCTCAGTGAACCAGACCTTGGGATTTGCGTTTTTCTTGGTGAAGGCTACCAGAGGAGCAACTATAGCAGAGAAATTTTTAATGAATCTTCTATAGTAATTTGCAAATCCTAAGAAACGTTGTACCGCTCTCAGAGTGATTGGTCGTGGCCATTGAGAAACGGACTCTACTTTAGAAGGGTCCATCCGTAGTCCTGAGTCAGAAACTATATATCCCAGGAAAGGGAGCTGGGAGGTTTCAAAGATGAATTTTTCCAATTTAGCGTAAAGATGATTCTCTCTCAGGCGATGTAACACGGTACGGACGTGTTCTCTGTGTTCGTGGAGCGAGGATGAAAAGATCAGTATATCATCAAGATACACCACCACATATGAGAGCAAAACATCCTTGAAGATCTCGTTGACAAAGTGTTGGAATGTGGCGGGGGCATTGCAGAGCCCAAAGGGCATGACGAGGTACTCGTAGTGGCCGTACCTGGTATTGAAGGCCGTCTTCCACTCGTCGCCGTCTTTGATGCGAATCAAGTTATATGCCCCACGTAAATCCAACTTAGTGAAGATCTTGGCGTCTTTCAGAGCGTCAAAGAGTTCTGGAATCAGGGGTAGAGGGTATCTATTTTTAATAGTCACCTTGTTTAGACCCCTATAATCTATACAGGGTCTCAAGGTTCCATCTTTTTTTTGAGACAAAAAAGAAGCCGGCACCTGCTGGCGAGGATGAATGTCTAATGAAACCCCTGGCCAGGTTTTCTTGTATATATTCCAACAGGGCCTTATTCTCTGGTTCTGATAGGAGAAAAGTTCTTCCTCTAGGAGGCATGGTTCCGGGCAGTAATTCAATTGAACAGTCAAAAGATCTGTGTGGGGGTAGCTCTGCTGCCTTTTGTTTAGAGAATACATCGGAAAAGTCTCTGTAGGATTTAGGAATAGAATCTTCAGGGGTTCCTATGCCACCCACAAGGCCAGGTACAGGTATCTCAGAAAGGCAGTTCGAAAAACAGGAAGAACTCCAGTTTGTTATTTGTTCAGAACTCCAGTTAATTACTGGGTTGTGGAGGCGAAGCCAAGGAAGTCCCAAAATCACCGGAGAGGAAGGGCACTGTATGACATCAAGGTGAATAGTCTCGGAATGAAGAATGCCGGTCTGAAGAAGTAGTAGCTGAGTCTCATGGGTAACGAAACCCTTTCCCAAAGGAGCCCCATCCACAGTAGAGACGCGCATGGGTTTGGCTTTCTGGACTAGTGGGATCGAGTGCTTGGAAGCAAACCCAGCATCAAGGAAAACTCCAGCCGCACCGGAGTCCAAGAAGGCTTTGGTGGAGACCGAGCCTCCTGCCCAACTTAACCGAACTGGAACCATCATACGGTTTAGGTTAGACAAGGAGGTTACGTTTCTTATGCTTAGGGAGTCGTCTCCATGGTTCCCTAAGCTTAGAAGTTTCCCGGACGGGTCGGACACTGGTGTAGGAGGTAGCCCTTGAGTACACAATAAAGACAAAGTCCCTGACTTCTACGCCGACGTTTCTCCTCCTCGGGGAGTTTAGTCACAGATCCAACATCCATGGGTTCAACAGAAGTCTGTGGTGTCTCGGTGGAAGAAGATGAACGTGGAACAAACTCAGGTTTATGACGGCGAAAGCGATCTTTCTCAAGCTGTCGCTCAATTTGCCGACGATCCAATTCCAAACAGATGGAAATCAGACCTTCCAGATCATCCGGTATCTCTTGATTAACTAGGGCGTCTTTGATGCGCTCACTCAGACCCCTACGAAAGGCAGCTCGCAAAGGTCCATTGTTCCAGTCGGTTTCGTAGGAAAGGGTTCTGAACTCCACTGCATATTCAGCCACCGTGCGAGTGCCCTGTTTTAGGCCCAGTATACTGGCTTCAGCAGATGCCTGTCTTCCAGGTAGATCGAATACGGTCTTAAAGGCAGCGATAAATGCATTGGAGTCATCAAGAAGAGAAGATCTGTTCTCCACCAGAGGGGAAGCCCAAGCGAGGGCCTTGTCAGTCAATAGAGAGATTATGAATGCCACCCTAGTAGAATGAGAGTTAAACGAATGAGACAAGGTCTGAAAATGTAACTGGCACTGGTTCAAGAAACCACGACAATGTTCAGGTCGGCCAGAGTATCTCTCTGGTAAGGGTATCTTGGGTGGCTTGTACCCTGAGGTGGCTCCTGTAGACCCTGTGGCCCCAGGGGGCTGTGGTGGAACTTGAGCAGGGGTAGATGGAGAGAATGTTCGCAACATTTCCATCATAGAATCCAGCTTATGATTGAGGGTTTGTAGTTGTGCTGCATGGGTAGACAGAACTTGCTCCTGTTGTTCCTGTCTGGAGGCTATGAGGGAAGCCTCAGCAGCATCCATTTTACTGGCTCGATTTTACTGTCAGTCTCTGAGTAGGGTCAAGTGAGATTAGCAAGGTAAAGGACTCAGGTTAACCAGTTCACAGTTCCTCTGAGTTCGAGACTGGATCAGCAGGTACTAGGAGGCTCGGGAAGGTTCAAGACCAAGTCAGACTGCAGGACAGAGTTCCCTTTAATCGAAGGTCTCGAGGTTAAGATAAGGTTCGAGGCAGGTTCGAGGTTTGGGGTATCAATGAGGTTCGAGGCAGGTTCGAGGTCTTGGGGTATCGATGAGGTTCGAGACAGGTTCGAGGTCTTGGGGTATCGATGAGGTTCGAGACAGGTTCGAGGTCTTGGGGTATCGATGAGGTTCGAGGTTTATGGACTACGAATCCTCTATTCTCTGCTGAATCGGGATTGGACTCAAGGCGCAGGAAACTGGAAGCAGGTAAGGGGAATACGAGTTCCTACACCCTCGACTGGCCGGGGCAGTCACCGGAGCGGCCGGTGATGGCAACCCAAACCAGTCGGAGCCCCAGAGGTGAAGGAACGGTAGACTGGAACCAAACCTTGAGAGCAGCTGGAGGGACTCTCGTTGCGAGGCAGAAAGTTCCGAATGGGAAGCGTAGTCCGAGAATACTGGGTCAGGCCGGAATCGAATCAGGAACCAAAAGGGCAGACAGAGACGTGGTCAGGCAAAGCTGGGTCAAGATCCACGGGCAGAAGACAAGACTAGGTCGGTATTCAAGCAGGGTTCGGTACACGGAATCAGCAAACACAGGAACTCAACGACAAAGGTTTCTCTCAGACTTTTGGCGCTAAAATCGAGCAAGGGTTGATGGAAGATCCAGGTACATAAAGCCTACAGCCGCCAATAGGATTATAGGTAGGAGGAGCAGTCAGGAGCAGCATGACAGGTATTCAATAAGGTAGAGGCTAGTACGTTGTCGGCACACAGGCCATATGACTGCACTTTTAGTTTGATACCAGGTACCATACCTCCAAGAGGGCGTACATATCCTCTATCTGTGGAGGAGAACTAGGCAATGGAGTATTATGTGTCTGGTACCCTAGCTAGAGGTATTATTCGCAAGTCATCCTCACTGGCTGGTGCAGGATTGTTTTTGTAAAGAAAAAGGATCGGGAGAAAAGACCTTGTATTGACTACAGAGTACTGAATAAACATGCCTTTGATTACAGAATTGTTCGACCGAATTAAGGGCTCCACAGTGTTCACCAAGCTTGACCTATGGTCAGCTTTCAACCTTGTAAGATTCAGGGAGGGAAACGAGTGGAAATCGGCATTTAATACTCGTAGCGGACACTATGAATATTTGGTAATGCCATTTGGTTTATGCAATGCTCCAGCTGTCTTCCAAGAATTCATTAACAATGTACTGAGAGACTTACTACAAAGATGCATAGTAGTCTATTTGGATGATATACTTATCCATTCACTGAACCTAGCAGCACATCGGGCAGATGTTGCATCAGTCTTGCAACTTTTGAGGGAGAACAAGCTGTTCTGTAAGCTGGAAAAATGTGAATTCCATAGATCCCAGGTTATGTTCTTGGGTTATGTGATTTCCTCATACGGACTAGAGACAGACTCACAAAAACTGTCAGCTGTTCTGCAATGGCCCCGCCCGGTGGGGTTAAAAGCCATACAGAGATTTTTGGGTTTCACTAACTACTATAAGACATTTTTTAAAAACTTTTCCACGGTGGTTAAACCACTCGCTGACATGACACACAAGGGGGGAACCCGTTTCACTGGTCCCCCAGCGCACTTTGGGCATTTGAAGATTTTAAGTCCTCTTTCGCAAGGGCTTCTACCTTGTCTCATCCCAATCCAGCCCTACCGTTTACTCTGGAGGTCGATGTGTCTGAGTCAGGAGTAGGCGCCCTCCTGTCCCAGTGCTCGGGCCCTGGTAAACTCTTACTTCCATGTGGGTTTTTTCCAAAAAATTGTCTAAAGCTCAGAGTCTGTACGACATTGGCGATCATGAGCTCCTGGCCATTATCCTCGCTCTCCAAGAATGGTGTTAACTATTGGAAGGGACAAGTTCTCCTATTCTGATTCTCACTGACCATAAGAATCTGACATCTGTCTGAGGCAAAGAGGCTGCCGCCATGACAGGCCAGATGGACGCTGTTTCTGTCCAGATTCAATGATGTGGTTTCATATCTCCCTAGCACTAAGAATGTTAGTGCTAATGCTCTGTCCAGGCTGTTCAGGTCTGACCCTGAGTCTAAGAATACACCAGTACCTATCATTCCGTTCGATCATATTTTGGCTACCTCTCCCATGCGAGAGGAGATTTTGGCCTCCCAAGCCTCGGCTCCTGCGGAAAAGCTCAGCGGTAAATGTTTTGTGCCTGAATCCCTTCGCACCAGATTACTGGAGACTTTTCACTCCTTGAAGGCTGCTGGACATATTGGCTGTAACCAATTGATTTGGTCTGTCTCCCAGCTTTTTTGGTGGCCTAGTCTGAGGGCAGACTTCTCATCATTCATAGCAGTGTGTTCCACTTGTGCTTGTGCTAAAACCCATAGACATCTTCCTGTGGGCCTACTTCAAACAGTTCCCAATGGTGAGCGTCCTTGGTCACACTTGTCCATCGACTTTATGATCAAGCCACCAGCTTCCAAGGGATACACAGTAATCCTGATGATAGTTGATCGGTTTCCGAAGATGGCTCACTTTGTCCCTCTTAAGGGACTTCCTTCGTCCAGGGAGTTGGCCAAGGTTTTTGCTAAAGAGTTATTTCAACTCCACGGAGTGCCCAAGGTGTTGGGCTCGGATCGAGGAAGTCAGTTTGTGTCCCGTTTCTGGAGGTCTTTTTGTGATCAGATTGGTATCCGACTCCTCAGCCTACCATCTCCAGTCGAACGGTGCTGCTGAGAGATCCAACCAAGGATTGGAACAGTTTCTATGCTACTTAATTTCGGACCATTGCGATAACTGGGCGACCTTGTTACTGTGGGCTGAGTTTGCCAGGAACTGTGACTTGAACTCCTCCTCTCAGAGTTCTCCTTTTCTGATCAGCTATGGTTTTCAACCATCATTGCTTCCCGACTCCTTTGAGGCACAAGATATTTCGGCTCTGGATGAGCATATTAGGCAACTTTGCTCCACTTGGGTACAGGTTCAGAGAGCCTTACAGAGGTCCATGCAGCACTATCAGAGACACACAGACCATAGGAGACTCCTGGATCCAGTCTTTCAAGTGTGGGAGAGGGTATGGTTATCTTCCAGTAATCTGAAACTCCAAGTGCCTTGTAAGAAACTGGCCCCTTATTTTGTAGGCCCATACTGGGTTCTTGGGAGAGTCAACCCTGTCACATATGCCCTGGACCTTCCTGCTGGTATGCGCATTCACAATGAGTTTCATGTATCTTTGCTTAAGCCATTGATTTATAACTGCTACACTTCTGCGCCAGCCCAGCCTGGGCCAATACAGGTAGAAGATCAAGAGGAGTATGAGGTGCAAATCATTTTAGACTCACATAGAGTCAGAGGTCACCTACAATATCTTGTACACTGGAAGGGTTATGGTCCAGAAGAACGTTTCTGGGTGTCCAGTGGCAATATCCATGCTTCTGCTTTGCTCCGCAAGTTCCATTCTTGGTTTCCTTCTAAACCTGGCCCCCCCTTCCTTGGGGCAGAGGTCATTGAGGGGTGGGTACTATCAAGGTGCCTGTGATCTGCATCCCGTTGCTTTACCTGTCATGTCCCCTCTTGTGGATTGGCAGCAGCATGGCTGATCTCTACCTGTCTGCTGGCCTTCCTGTTTTCAGACACGTGTCATGACATCACTCTCACTATTTTCTACCCGCTGCACTAATTGGCCAATTGATGTCCCACCTCGCCGATGGGCCTTATATGTGGCCTTCAGTCTTAGCTTCAGTGCCATTTCGTTGTGCACCAGTGCATTGCTTAGTATTCCGCTTTCTGTTGTAACCCATGCTTGGCTGCTGATTCTGATCTGTGTATGACCCCTGGCTTGTCTGACTACCTGATTCGTACCTGAACCTTGGCCTTGTCTGACTACTCGATCCATGCTCGATCCTTGTCTTTGTCTGACTACCCAATCCGTGTATGACCCCTGGGCCTGGTCTCTGCCTATTGTGTTGCCCTGGGTTTGTTTGCTGTCTTTGGGCCTTGCGAGCACTCTAGGTCTTACCGAGGGTACTTGCCTTGGACCCTAGCATTCTAGGGATTTATGTACATGCTGCTTAAGACCCTAGGGTTCTAGGGTATCGTTTCTGCTGTGGACCGTAGCATTCTAGAATAGCACTACTGCCTCTTAGCCACCCTATCTCCATCTTGGGTAAGCTGCGAGAACCGTAGGCTAGGTTCTCTCCCTTTCTGCTGTTCTAGGTTCCAGTAGTGCAGGCTTGGTGCAGTGTCAACTCCTGGGTAATGGACTGTACCACTGTCCTCACTCCTGACCCCAGGAAGGGTTGGGGAAGTGCTTATTTGTATATAACTTTTAATAAAGTGGTGTTGATCTTACTGTACCTGTCTGAGTCGTTATTTGTCTGAGTACCATGACAACTAGCTGCCTTTCCTTCTCTGTGTCAGGCTGACTCAGCTGATAATTACGAACTGCCTTTACCTCTCAGTTACCACGGTTACTCACCTGATTGTTATCAGCCAACCCCTTCCAGGCTATTTATGCAGCGAGGCCCATTTCCTCCTTGTCTTGTGTTGTTTATGGCTGCAAGTGCATTTTCCCATGTTCCGAAGTATCCGTGCGTGACCTGGCTTCCTCTGACGTCCCTTCTGGCTCCTGGCTTGTTCCTGACATCGCTGACCCCCGTATTCCTTGGCTGTAAATGAGTTCTCCTGTGTTCCTGATTATCTGTGTATGACCTAGCTTCCTCTGACGTGCCTTCTGGCTCCTGACATTGCTGACCTTTGTATCCTTGGCCCAGGCTTGTCTGAGTACCCGTCTTGGTACCTGATCCCGGCTTGTCTTTTGGTTTATGCTCCTGAATCACAATTTTGCTTTGTTTGCTTTGGTTATTTTAATAAAGGTGTTTTGCACTTTACATTTTTGTGTCTGGTTCCTGATTCCTAACACTTCCACATTGCTTGTACAGATTTGATTTCCTTCTGGCCTCAGATCCATACATATGTTTCTGCTATATTTGGTAGGAACTTTAATAGGATTCCACAGGAGGTCTTCCTTGGTATCCCATGTCAAATGCTTCAACTCTCATCAAAATGAAAAAGATATATGACAATGCTTATAGCGAGCATAAAAACCATCTTGCAAAATTGGCTGTCGACATCCTTTCCAACCCTCCATCAACGGTAAAGAATAATGTCCCATATAATCCAGGTGGAATGGGCACATTCTTTATGAGATGTGGAGGTGAAGGACTTGACCACTTGGAGAATATGGGGACCTTTTATAGCCTCATTACCCACGCTGCAGGCTATTAGATACAAACAAGATTTTCAAACCACTTTTTGGACTTTTTCTGCAAACTTGTGAGATGAGCCTCAAGGGTGAAACCACAATGCTGGCCTACTCACAAATCAAGATTTTTACTGGGACAACCACCATTCATATACTCTCCCATATTTGCCTTTCACAATAACCTTATAACAGATCATACATTCATCTATATTTCTCTTTTCCTGTTCTCTCTTTTTGTTTCTCTTCTACACTTTTCTTCTTCTGTTTGTTTAGGTACATCTGTGCAAACTCTCTGGAACAGAAATTGTTGGGTTCAGTATACTATCCAGAACACAATTCAGCTGTCCCATTCTTGGAAATTATTACCTGTGTATTGCTCCTTTAAAATTTAGACTGTATCTTAGGCTTTGTTGTTGTATTGGCCTGACACACTAGATCAATAAAGATGCTGCATACAATGTACATAATGCATAGTTCATTAAAAGTTTTGAAAATAAAGAAAAATAAAAGAGGAGTTTTTTTTAAGTCCACCTTGTTATCGCTTCCTTGATGTAGCAGAAATGGATCAACCCACAGAAGAACGTCCCTGGCCCAAGTGGTGAATAAACATTATCATTTCGATTTTAGAGATTCCACATTTTGGGATGCAATCCCTAAAATTGATGATCCAGTTGCCAGATTGGCAAAAAGGAGGCTAATTCCTTTAGATGAAGCCTCCATTCTGCAGCACCCAATGGATAAGAAAGCTGAACGTGTTCAGATTAGTTTCCTGGCATCTGCAACCCTCTTCAAGTGGAGTTTAATAGCATTTCCAGATTACTACTTTCTTGGATTTCACAGTTGGAAGACGGCCTAGTGGAAGGTACTCTTACAATGTGGATACTGAGTTCACTCCCATTGCTGAAATATTCAGCGGATTGTCTTTGTAATTCCTCTGTGGCATTTGGCTTAAGAGCTGCTCAACAGATCCGACATCTAAAACCAGTCTGTGTGTTATTCCTTTTGAGGGAGACCACCTCTTTGGACCAGAAGTGGATCATATTACTGATGTTTTGTTGACGTCAAGAAGACACATTTGTAAGATCCAGAAAGCATTTTTTTTGAGTTCTGGAACAAATGCCAGAAGTTTTAAACCTGAAAAGGAGAAGGACAAGTCCTCAACTAAAAAATGTTCTTTGCTTCAAGTGCTTCAAACATGAGGAAGGAGTCCTCGACTTCCTCTTCTCAAAAACCCACTCTATGATGCAAGAAGCCTAGGAGTAAGGCTGCATTTCTTTCTTTCCCAACAGAGAACGCACTCAGAGAATCAATGAGCAATTTTACAAACTTGTAAGACTGCCACCTTGATTCTGTCATTACCATTCTTCCAGCATGTTTTATGACTGAGGACTTGCTAATACCTTAAGGACCCATTATGGTCCTGGCACATCATGGGTTGGCAAGCGATAAGGATCTATGATGTGCCGTCATCAATGTCATGAATTTCCAGGCTCCCCACGTGGCTTCCGTGTGTCCGTGGCCTGTCCTTAAGGGGTTAAGATCCAGCCAGATCCTAACAGATTAACTGGTATTGCGATCAGTTTCAAGAGAAGAGGGGTCCAATTCCATAGTGTTTTTAGTTCCCAAAGCTTCTGAAGATTTCCTCATAAACCTAAAGAATCTGAACAAGTTTATTCATTATTCCCGCTGCAAGATGGAAATCATCCAGTCATCAGTCCTGCTTCTAGATCTAGATGACTACATGGTCACTATAGATTTGACGGATGCTCATTTTCACATTCCAGGAGCTCCTCATCACCAAAGATTTTATCAGATATGCAGTGGCAAACCAATGGTCTCTGCTCCATTTCTAGTTCTCTGCTCTACCTATATCAGCCCTTTGTGATTGTGTAACAGAAAGGGGTTTACCTCATTTCTTACTTAAATGATATTCTTGTCAAAACTGGCTCCACCGCCCTTCTCTTCAGCCAGGTGAGGTTCACCCTTTCCATCCTTCAGCATCTAGGCTGGCTGATCTCCCCAAATCCAAACTTCACCCCTCAACAGAAAAGATTCTTGGGGGTAATTCTCAGGTAATTTCCTACAGCTCCAGATCAGATCATTTCTAAAATCCACATCAATTTATATTAGGTCATGTACCTCTTGGGCCTTATAACTTTATCTGTTCCTGCAATCCCTTGAGCAAAAGTGCATATGAGACCTCTCCAGGAGCTTTTGAAGACCTGGAGGAAGATGGAGCTTTCCATGTAGGACAACTTGGTCTGAACAACAGACATTTGCCTATACCTTAGTCAGTGGAAGGGCAGGAGCAACCTATCAATAGTTACTTAAGATGAATCTAGTATTAACCCTTGATACCCTTTAATAATTGTAATAGGAGGGATAATCCACAACACATTTTGTGATAAACTGAGTCTTTAGGATCCAATCGGAGAAGAAATTGGATTTCTCTAAGAGGACAACAGGAATCACGTGTAATAATATTAGACACAGATTATATCCATGTATCAAAATGGATTTGACACAATTCTTGGATTGCATACAATGAATAATGTTTGAGGCATCCAATAAATTTGGAAAAAACTATAATTAGAGTACAAGCATAATATGTGTTAAATTAGCTTGATATATTTATTGCAACTGTCATTTAATGTATACAATAGGCAACACTTTAATTTCCTTAAAATTCTGCATTTAGTGGGATATAGGAGTAAGACTGAGAATTATACTGGTATATTGATGTCTCTACATATTGGGTAGTTCTTATATTTACATGATAAGTATTAGTAAGAACTTAATATATTAAACTTACAGTGCTATAAAATCTATAATGAATTTGATTAGAATGGGGATATAAAATAGGCGATCAAGCAGCTACCCATCTGCAATATTGTATCACAGAATGTTGCAATAGTGTTGCAGATGGGGAAGCAGATAAGTATCACGCTACATGTGTTATTCATGTAACCTGATCTTCGATAGTCATCTATTCTTTTAAAGATTCAGTCAGGCTATTGAGGGGTTAATGGGATTACCAGACCTCATTAGGGTTATTTCCCAGCCTATGGAATATAGTATTTTATCTACCTAATAAGATGAGAGACAAGGTATACATGTAGCGATTTTACATAAAATCTGCTACAACAATTCTATACATACGAATAATTAACCTGTTGTTTTTGAAGTATGACATATGACTTGTATGGAGTTACATGTTTTATGAGATATATAAGTATAACGGATGAGAGATCGATATTTGGCTTGCAGATTAATTTACTGCAGGTAATGAAGAGGTTAACTATAAAATGCAATTTATGAGCGCCCATTCGAGCTTATGTAATCCATGATTTTGATCCATCTATTAGAGACGGGAAGGGTTAATTCTTGTACCAATTAAGCAACACGTTTGATTGGAAGGGGGAAGGGCAGAAGAGTTTAAATATGGTGTTTTCGCGCCGGCTGTTCACCCTTTGAAAAAGCCAAAAGGCAAAACGATCATCAGGGTCTCTGAGCACAGACTTTGTGTCTCAGTTTATTGTGCAGTCCTAGTACTATCAGTAATTAATATAATATAATATAATAATGGCCAATATCGATCACTTGCCCAGCGGGTCTATTATCCAATGATTTTTACAGACTTAACTGCTGGGGTTTTGGAAGCGAGAACTTTAATTTTTGAGTGATCAACTTTTGCGGCCACTCTCTCTTCTCACTCTAAATTTAGCTATATATATGGGTAGGAAGGTAATAGCACACTTAGAAAATGCGTATAGAGCAAATGATGCTGCACTGTGCTACGCTAGACACAGGCTTTTCACTTTTGATGCTGTGTTTTCAATCTTAATATAGGTGGTTTGCTGAGACAGGCGATACCTTAGTGTTTGATTTGCTCTGAATTTTACAGAAGGAACACCAGTATTTTGTGTCCTGTGATAGAAAAATGCATATATATTAGTATTTAGTGTGTACATACTTTTCCTAGTCTACCTTGGGGATAAAGTTCCTCATATACTTTAGGTGTGAGACAGTATATTTAAGAGCATAACAGAGTTCAGACAGAGTCTTACTGAATAATTTAAGTAAGGGAGTACTGGGACAGCCGTTGATTTTAATTAGCTTATTTTATAAGGGCACTAATAAAAGTAAATTTTTAATTTGTTTTATTTATTTTTCCCCCATTACCCCATACCAGAGTGATCTCACTACACTATATATATATATAGGAGAGGGATTGGTGCTATTAGGAGATTTTCTTTCTATTTCTTTGAATTTTTCTGTAAATAATCTCTAGCACAATCTCCTTATTCTGTTGAATAACCTATTACTACTCTAATTCAGTAGTGCTTCTAATATTGTATACTATATCAATAGGGCTATCTTGGTTTATACCATCATGGGTGACCATTTCTACAAACCCCAGTACCTTTGGCCGGGACCCTTTGTAGAGGGAGGTTGGGTCAGAGTTCATGCATCCTTTTCCAGGATCTGCCTCCAAGCCACAGGGAGTTGTTGACCGTATGGAAAGCCCTATGTTACATTCTTCCCCAGATCCATCAAAATGCAGTGTCGATCCAATCAGACATTCTAATTATAGCAGCTTACCTCAACAAGCAAGGGGAGACAAGGAGCTCTTCTCTGTGTCATCTGGCTCTTAGGATTTACATATGGGGAGAGGCAAATCTGCTGGCTCTTTCAGCAGTTCACTTTCCCCCCCATAGCTAAGCGACCAGCCATTGGCGTTGGATACCTTGGTTCAAATCTGGGATTTCACTCTTGTTTACCTCTTCCCTCCTTGCTCCAGAGGGTGCCACAGAAGATTAATTTTCCCCATTTCAAGATCATATTGATCATCTCTTTCTTGCCAAAAGAGATTCTATCTCCCATCTGACCCAGAAGAAAATTGTGGATTCCTTCCGGTTTTCATTAATGCTTGTTCTTCTGTCCCAGGGACAGTTCATTTTCAGGACACTCCATGTCTGGCTCTCACAGCTTAAATTCTGAAAGGCTGATGCTGGAGAAGAAGAATATTTCTCAAGCAGTCACTGATACTCTTCTCCTTAACTGTAAGGAAGTTACCTCTACAATTTATATTGAAGTCAGGAGAAATTTTTCATCCTGATGTTTTGCCAAGACCCTCATTCCTGTGAATCTGAGAGTTCCCTTGGTTTTGGATTCCCTTCAAGAAGGGTTTTTCTTAGGCCTTGCTCTAGTACCTTGAAGGTCCATATTGTATTAAGTGCTATATCTGGTGTCAATATAGTGGAAGATCTCCTCCTTTTTATCGGTTTCAAAAAGCGATGAACAATTTGACTGCCAGGATCTGTGATCCTTTGCAGGTTTGGGATTTGAACTTCATCTTTTTTTGCCTTGACTCAGCCTTTCTTTGAACCTTTGGAAGACTGTTCCAAGTCAAAGTAGCCATTCCTTCTGCTTGAAGGATCAAAGAGTTACAGACCTTAGCATTAAAAAGGCTTATCTGAATATCCATCCTGATAAGGCAGTTCTTCATACTGCTTCAGAATGTACTCCAAAGGTTTCATCCTCAAAATCAGGAAACTGTACTTCTCACCTAGCCTAATCCAAGTTGGAAGTAACTCTCAACTGTTTGGATGTTAAGAGTTTTTATCTACACAGAGCCAACTCTTGGGACCATTTCTCCTTTCTTTTCATCACTTTTCAGGGTCTGAAGAAAGGGAATAAAACTTTTAATTTCAGGGGGTGGAGCCACTGCTTCACCAAGATGGACAAGATGGAGACCTCTCCTGAGCACCTAGATGCAAAGTTAAAGCTCTTGCTCCTGGAAAGGCATGTGAACATTGTTCTTCCTCTCCTGCACAAATCACAGACATCAATTCATGACTGAATCACAGCCATCACGGGTTCAGGCCAGTAGCAGATGCGAGTCTGAACTTTGAAACCAATCAGTCCTTGCACCTGCCAGACCGGAGGCATCAACCAGACATCACAAATAGAAAATCAGAGCAAGGAATCCATCATGAAAGACTATCGTCTTATCACGGTGCCCGTGCTATGTTGGTGACATTCTGTCAGTTTTGCTCCTGCTGATGCTTATTGGCTGAAGAGGCTTTGTCCCGCCCAGTATTTGTCCTTAAATACTGGGCCTTGTCACTTCTCCGGTGCCCTTTCATGGTGTTTCCGTTACCAGTGCTTGTTCCAGTTTTCGTGTGATCTCCGTGTACCGACCCGGAGTGCCTGACTACTCTGCTGTATCCGTTCCTGCTATGTGTACCGACCCGGACTGCCTGACTACTCTGCATCTCTGAGACTGGGGTAGGGGCAGTGTTGTCACAGCGTCCAGTCTCTGGGAGTGTACTGAGACCATGTGGGTTCTTCTCCAAAAAGCTGTCTAGCGCCCAGAGTCACTATGAGATTGGGGACAGAGAACTCTTGGCAATTATTCTCGCTCTTAAAGAATGGCACCACCTGTTGGAAGGTACTAGGACTCCGGTGTTGATCCTGACAGACCATAAAAACCTGACGTACCTTTCGGAGGCTAAGAGGTTTTCCTCTCGACAAGCCAGATGGGCCTTGTTTCTGTCCCACTTCAATTGTATTGTATCCTACGTGCCCATTTCCAAGAATGTTAGGGCAGATGCCCTGTCCAGACAATTTGGCCCAGAGATGGATAAAAATTAGGTTCCCATACCCATCATTCAGCCTGATCACATTTTGTCTACCTTATATACCAGCATCACTTCGCCACTGGGGGAGGAGATTCTTGCTACCCAGGCTGCTGCACCCCCTGACACCCCAGTGGGCAAGTGCTTTGTAGCTGAGCCATTCCATACCCTCTTACTTGAGACATATCACGCATCTCGGGCAGCTGGGCACATAGGGAGGGATCAATTGATCTGGTGTCTTTCACAACTGTTCTGGTGGCCTTCTCTATGTGCTGACTGCACTGCATTCACTGCAGCTTGTACTACATGTGCCCATGCCAAGTCCCCTAGACACCTCCCAGTTGGGTTACTTCAACCAGTGCCTAATAGCGAGCGTCCTTAGTCCCACGTTTCTGTTGATTTTTTGGGAGAGCTGCCAGTGTCTAGGGGTTACTCTTTCATTCTGATGGTGGTCAATAGATTTTCTAAGATGGCTCACTTTGTGCCTCTTCCTGGTCTTCCCTTGGCCCAGGAGTTGGCTGTTGTCTTTTCCAGAGAGGTGTTTCGGTTGCATGGGGTCCCAGGGTACTGGTGTCAGACTGCGGGAGCCAATTTGTATCCAGATTTTGGAGAGAATTCTGTGACCAGATGGGCATACAGTTGTCCTTTTCGTCTGCCTACCATTCCCAGACCAGTGGAGCCGCCGAGCATGCCAGTCAGGGATTGGAACAATTCCTACACTGTTTCGGGTCTGATCAGCATGATAATTGGGCCGACCTGTTGCCATGGGCAGAGTTCGCCAGGAACTGTGCGGTTAATTCATCGTCCGGGAGCTCCCCGTTTCTCATTAACTATGGGTTACAACCGTGCTTGCTCATTTCAGACGCAGCAGATTCCAGCTCTGGACGAGCATATCGAGCCACTCCGCTCCACCTGGGCACAGGTACAAAGGACCCTCAGTACTTCGTTCCAGCATTATCAGCGCCATGCTAATCACAGACGGTTGCTGGTGGACTCCTTCCTGGTTGGGGATAGGGTATGGTTATCCTCCAGAAACCTTAATTTGCTAGTTCCTTGTAATAAGTTGGCTCCCCGGTTCATTGGTCCCTTTAAATTTATCAGCAAAATTAACCCAGTCTCGTACGCCCTGGATCTCCCAGCATCCATGCGGATTCACAATGTGTTCCACGTATCCCTTCTGAAGCCATTGATATGCAACCGTTACACTACCACTCCTGCGGTCCCCGGTCCTGTTCAAGTGCAAGGTCAGGATGAGTATGAAGTTCAAAACATTATTGATTCCCGAAGGTTCAGAGAGAAATTGCAATATTTGGTCCATTGGAAGGGCTATGGCCCTGAAGAGCGTTCCTGGTTTAATCAGAATAACCTCCATGCTTCCAGGTTGTAGTGTAAATTTCAAACCAAATACCCTCAGAAACCGGGCCCCTCTTCTAGGAGGGGGGGGGGTCTTTGAGAGGGGCAGGGTACTATCACGGTGCCCGTGCTATGCTGGCGACATTCTGTCAGTTTTGGTCCTGCTGACGCTTATTGTGGCTTTGTCCCTCCCAGTATTTGTCCTTAAATACTGGGCGTTGTCACTTCTCCGGTGCCCTTTCGTGGTGTTTCCGTTACCAGCACATGTTCCAGTTTTCGTGTGATCTCTGTGTACCGACCCGTACTGCCTGACTACTCTGCTGTATCCGTTCCTGCTCTGTGAACCGACCCGGACTGCCTGACTACTCTGCATCTCATTCCTGCTCTGTGTACCGACCCGGCCCAGCTGACGTTCCTGCTCTGTGTACCAACTCGGATTTGCTGACGTTCCTGCTCCGTGTACCGACCCGGCCTGGCTGACGTTCCTGCTCTGTGTACTGACTCGGATTGGCTGGCATTCCTGCTCTGTGTACCGGCCCGGTTGGGCTCCATCTGGTCCTCAGTTTGGGGTTGTTATCCGGACTCCTCTCTGTCTCCGGACAGAGTCACTGTTGCCTCACTGTAATTCCTGCAGTCTAGTGTCGGTTATCTGTCGGTGTCGCGCGGACGACATTCCGGTGTGTATCTTCCATCTGTGTACCACGGTACGCATGACCCTTCTTCCTGCCATAAACGCTGAGGTTGGTCTTACTCTGGGCGCCTCAGGCTGTTCTCTCGATCGGGCAGTTGTCTGAGCGTTGTTAACCCCTTCGGGGAAGGTGCCCGATTCCACTGGCTATCCATCCGTGCAGTCTCCGTTGGGTGCCCTTCCAGGCATACAGTCTGTCCTCCGCTACTGCTACGGCAGTTCACAAGCTTGTCCTGGGCCTCCGTTTACTATTGTGGCATTACTCGCTATTTGTGCACTCTCTGCAGAGTGAGAGTCTAAAGGGCCTTGCGCTATTAGGGCCTTTCAGTCTTCCTGGCCTAATAGTAACCCATTCAGTGCTGCCTCGTTTGAGTATCACACGAACGCTACCTGACCTGTCTCAGTATATTATTGTTGCTGAATTGTACATATACTGGACCCGTGTGGGTATATATTACTGTAACCTGTCCTGTGTCAGTACTATATTGTGTTATATATTACTGGACCTGTGAGGGTTATTGTTTTTCTGAATTTGTTCAATAAAGCTGTGTTTTATCTAACCTACTGTGTCTGAGTGTCAAATAAAACCGTTACACGTCTCTTGTTGCCTAGTAAGGCTGATCTCCAGAACCTAGCAACCGACATTGAAACGGCGCTCATAGCTGACATTGCAGAGCTCAAAAAAGAGGTCCAGACCATGGGGCATAAGATACATCACGTATAGCAATTGGTGGAAGGTCTTTATACCCAGGTTCATAATTTGGAGCAAGTTGTGTAAGAACAACAAGATTCCATTTCATCACTACAATAGAAACTTGACGTCCTAGAAAACAGAGGCTGAAGAAATAATGTATGCATTCTCAGAAACCTTGTTTCTGTCTCTGCCAAAGACCTACTGGCCTTCCATCACCATTGATAGAGCACATTGTCTCTGAAACCCAGAGGCTCCATGACAGACCCTCCGCAAGACATAATCTGCAGACTTCACTACTATTCAAAGAGCGTCTCATGATTAATGCAAGGGAGATGGACAAAAACATCCAAGCAGACTGTGAGATTCAACTATACCATGATGTCACACCCTTTAATCTGCAACAGCATAGGGTTCTGAAGCCGCTGGTGGACCATCTCAAGTAAAAGTGGGGCTTCCAATTTCAACATGAAGGCCACACACACTCCTTGAAGCACCCAAAGGAGATACCCACATTTTACACTTCCTTGGGAATAGTGGTTCTACCACCGCCAGCAGAATGGAAACGCTACTCCCAGGTTCAATTAGAGGACAAACAAAGGCTTCGCTGGCACATGATAGGAGAGCCGTCTCAAAAACGATGAAGGAATAAACATTCTCTGGATAGTCCCAGGTGGAAATGGAAGCCAGCTACAGTCTCTATGACTGAAATCCAAGCAGCTAAGTGTTCACTTATTTGGGACTTGATTGGGAACTGTTCTGTATAGCTATAATCTTTCCAACTGTTCACTTTCAGCTTATTATGTACTACCCACCTCTATGTTATGTTAGTATCCTTACTAAATATTACTGCCAGTAGATGCACTGTTATTGTTAAGAAAACTGTAGACAATGTCTTGCACTGCTTATACCTTACACACCGTGGTTATTGAAAACTTGGTTTCAATGTGGCTATGCCCTACATGGATACTGTACATCTCTTACTTTTAGTTATAATTGATACACCTTGGTCTCAGATATTTGATGGACCCAGACTTCTGGTCAGTACTTCCTCAGTCCAGAGCCCAACTCTGTCATCATGTTATAGCTTTCCCACTTGCAATCCCCTTTTACTTACAAGCTTGAAATTGCACTCCACGTAACCCCCAGGTTGGTAAGTTTAGTAATCCGGGTCCTAGTCATGTAAGCTGACTATTGCTTGGTGGCCGCCTCTCTACTTTAGCCACCAACTTGATATATTGCACTGCTAGAAGTGAAAATATCTTGACAAGTAGGGATGGTGCCAATTTGTTTAATTCACTACGGGGGTCCTATTGCTCTAGGTTTCAGTGCTTGCTTCCACCTCATGGGCCATGTCATGAGTTATGCGGGGCCCCTGGGGTGGGAGAGGTTACAGTGTCAAGGTCCTGAACACTGATTCCATAGCTTAGTCCATCCAGTCATCCTTAGCTATTGATTGATATGACTTTTAAAGACAAACTCCTCTAATTTATGTTAGGCACATTTAATGAATTTGTGTCTGGAACCGCTACGGCTATTTGGTCATGAATAAGCGTGCATAACGATAAATGTTTGGACCGGGAACACTGGAGTGTACTGAGACCTGAGCTATGTGAATGATTTGATGTCTGATGTCATTCTTGATTTTATTAATTACATGTTTTTATTGATGCTCTCATGACTATGTTTTGCCCATTTGTGCAGCCAATTCTTCATATTATTAGATTATTAAGGCCAGAGGGGGCCTTGGCTTTGCACTTGAACTTTGTGAGTTGGAGAGTTTTGGAACCTAGGAGCATGTAAACGGCTGGTAAAACCTCCTTGCATCAGCTGAACTTTTGTCTTTGATTACATCATTGTTCATTCCGGCTGTTGACAAGCACTGTCTCTACCTCGGATAAACATTACTCCATATCTACTGTTAATGTATTCTAATGCTCAGTCTTTCTGGATATACAGTATATGGTATTGTCATGTGCAAATTCCTCTCTGTAACATGATTTCTGTAAACTTTTGTATCATTATAAAGCTTTAAAACAAAACAAAAAATTCTCCTTGTGCAGATGGATAATGATACATAAAAAGACTACACGAGATTACCACAATTAAGAACCAACTTAAAAAAACATTAAAAGATACTGCCTTTGCTGATTTGGTGGCAGCACTTGCATCTAAAATTGAAACATTGTGTACTGAAATCCTCCAAAAGAAATTGATGAAATTTAAGAGACAGTAAAGAGTAAGTACTAAAGCAAATCTATACATAGCTTCAAGAAAAAGAGCTAAAAAAAGATACAGCGGACATCAGGGGATGGCCAGCCCTCCGTCTCAGCCCACCCCCCTCTTTGTTCATTTTAAAATTGCATTTAACCCTTTGAATGCCAGAGGCAATGCGTGGCATACCGCTCTGGCACTCAAATCTTAGTGTTGTGAAGTAAGGCAAGCAATACCACAAAGCATACAATTGAAATGGGGCTACACTGGTGCAACTACAGAGCTTACAATTTAAGTAAAGCTACACTAGTGATACCATAGAACTTACACGAGAAATGGGTTATGTACTAGTGTAGCTCCACTTGGATTGTAACTCATTTCAATTGTAAGCTCTGTGGTATTACTAGTGTAGCTACATTTGCAGCAACAATCGAGAGTGGCCAACCAGCCCAGACATATGACGTCCCAGGGGGAAATTGCCCCCCTGCCCCCAGGCCAGCCCTTCCCTGGTGAACATTCAAAAAACAAGGCAGACCCAGGAGAGATATTCAGACAGAGACTCCTCATCCCCAGGCGGTGACTCCGAACCAGAGTCCAGCGCTTCAAATCAGAACGAGAGTAACGGGAACCAGGACCGTCAGGCTGAGGAGCACCATTTTTTAGGACATCCTCCAGACGGCCCATACCCCTTAAGTGGAAGAAGAGGCTGAGGAAGATGAGGGGGGCATGAGAAGCTCCTGTCACCAGTGAACAAGCGAAAGACAAAAAAATAACTCTGCAGGAAGTCCAGTAGAGTCAAGAAAAGACTTGGACCTGGTAGTCAATATTTAAAGTATAACGTTTTTAGATGATAGGAAGAAACTGATCACCGAAGGACTTGGCTTTGTTCCAGTTTATAAAGGTAACCTCTTTAATTTTATAGTGGAATTTTTTAAAGTAAACTTTCACCTTAATTCAAGTTTGCATATTTGAAAACTGCATTAAAAACTGTCATGCTGTTGCTCACCTCCTCTTGGGAGAGTCTTCCAATGTTCTTCCTTCTTCTGGTTTCAGCCTCCTTCTTGCTGGGCCATTATTCTTCCTTTCATTTCCATCTACCGGCCGTTTCCTCTCTATGGTTTGCTGCCGGCATCCACGTCTCACTTTGGCACCCGCTTCCGGTCCTGGACTATTTAAGGCTGATTTCTCCACAGGAAGACACGTTGTTATAGCGTTTCTTGGCAGTGTTCTATTCTTGCCTTAGTACTTGTTTGTTTGTATATTTAGACCCGGATTGCTGCATGACTTCTCTTTTGCCTGCTTCCTTCTGTCCAGTTGTATCCAGCCTGTGTATGACCCGGATTGATTGCCTGACCTCTCTACTGCCTGCTCCTACTGTCCATTTGCTATCCAGACTGTGTATGACCCGGATTGTTGCCTGACCTCTCTTCTGCCTGCTCCAACTGTCCAGTTGTTATCCAGCCTGTGTATGACCCAGATTGTTTCCTGACCTCTCTACTATCTGCTCCTTCTGTCCAGTTGCATCCAGCCTGTGTATGACCTGGATTATTGCCTGACCTCTATACTGCGTACTCCTTCTGTCCAGCATCTAGGAACCTGAGTGAGTACCTTGTTTATCATTTTGGAGTGCTAGTTTTTCTCCCTGGGGACTGCTTAGTATAGCTTGTCTTGGTAGGGGTTATCCTGGGTTACCCTTCGGCTTTTCTGTTGGGGACCACAACATCTAGCTTAGTGGCTAGCGCCTATAGGTGGCTCAGCCACAGCACAACCCCATCCTTCGCAACAGCACAGTCGCCTCCTTGGCAACGTCCATTCCCAAGGTCTGCACCCAAGCCGTTCTCCCCAGAAACTTGCTCAGTTATCCCTTGTTGGAGGAGTCTCCCTTTCCACTCACCTTAGTACTCCCATCCTTCGTAGACTGGACTTCTAGTCATCTGATTTGGGCTAATAGCATTGCAAAAACTGCCTAAATATCATGTTAGCCAAAGTCCAGCAGATATATAGTTTAGAGATATTCACAGTTTTTGTTTCTGGGCAAAATTAAACTAAACACTTCCTGGTACTGCACAGAGCTTCAATTGCAAATGAAGTGTTATTGAAACTGTCATTAGCATATGACATGTAATTGCAAAGGCTTCATTAGTATATGAAGCATCATTGATTATCTTAATTAGCATACGAAAATGTCATTGATGCCACACGGGTGCCTCAATTAGTATACATTAGTTCTCTAGGAGGATTACATTTAAAAATGCAATTTGATGAGGGATTGGACAGTACCTATAACCCTTTGAGTGTCAGAGGGGTACGCAACACATTGCAAAGCAATGCATTGCATACCCCTCTGGCGCTCACAGGGTTAATCATCCTAAAGATACCTTTAAAAAGAAATCCGCTTATGCACCTACTTTAGCAAACCACTCTCTTGAAACATTTTCAAGCCTAGTTATGACTGCTGTCAGTAAACTTGGCTGGGACAATAAAAAACCTAAAAAAACAAATCTAACGAAAAAAGAGTTTCTAGGCTTAAAGACATTGAAGAATAATAAAAAGATTGTTATTATAAAGAAGGAGCAAGGGAGGAGCTATTGTGAACAACAAAAAATATTATAGGGAGGAGGCACTGTCCCAATTACATGATAATACTAATTATCAAGAACTTTCACGACATCCTACTTTTTCACTTAAAAATAACTTTATGATTTTATCAGTGAAGCATGTGTGGCCTTATCGCTAAGAACACTAGGGATTTTCTAATTACTGATAATCCTAGTGGGTACAGAATCAGCGCTACAGCCTCTCAGTATCTACCTCAATAGTAAACTTCAACCTTTTAATGAAAGAAATTAAGGTATATCTCAGTGATACTACAGATTTTCTACAAAAACTTGAGAAACTAGACAATCTAGAAATGTTCCTTTTTTAATGCACCTGTGACATTAAGGGCTAGATTTAAAGGCTCACGTTAAACCAGCCGCTAAGTGAAAAAGGCACATTGCTCGCAAATAATACATGAGTTACGGCAGATTCAATAGGTACTCTACAAGAATAGCTATTGAGCGTAGGCACAGCCAAAACACGTAACACAAAAGCCGTTGTCGCTCATGTTAATGCACAATGGGCGGCCAAATCACACGATAACATAGCTCAAAACAACATGTAACATAATGGCTGCTGTTGTCTAGCAACCCTGATTGGTGCAACAACAAATTCAAACACACAGCCAATCTCAAAGCCCCAAAGTATTCAAAAACTTCAAATACACCTATATATATACCCAAAAATAACCGTCACACACTGTCTGTTATTGAGTTCTTGAGAGCTAGATATCAGGACCCAGGAGCAGAGGATAGAGATCAGAGAGAGGGAGACAGAGCATTCATTGGAGGTAGAGGAGTTTGGGAGTTTGGAAAGAGGAGAGCATTGCACATAATACGACACATATCACACCTTTGCACATATTACATACACCCATACAAACACAAACACATACAAATACATACACATAGTCCTTTTATTTTAAAACACCTTACACATTTTACATTTTATTTTTACAGTGTGAATCTGTGAGTGAAAGTGTGTGACAGAGAGTGAGTGGATCGAGTGTGTCCGTGAGGGCCTGTGGGAGTGCCTGGGTGTGAGTGGGTGAGTGATGGCCAGGAGAGGAGGACAGGAGAGAGGGATGGGGAGAGTAGTGAAGGAGGAGGAAGGTCAGGAGGGCATCCCTGAGCAGAGCAGTGGTGGGAGAGGGAGATCCGCAGGGCGGAGGGGGACCCGGCCCACAAGAGCAGGCACACGGAGGAAAGGGACAGAACCTGCAGTGGGACGAGGGGTAGTTGCTGGGGAGCACCCCACACAGTCAGGGTCAGACCAGGCAGGACACTCTGGCTCTGAATCCTCCCATGCCGGAGCTGACGAGGGCAGGATCAGGGATCCTAAATATACCGAGGAGGAGAACACTGCTCTCGTGGAGGCTGTTCTGGAGAGACAGAGTGTTCTCCACCCGATGGCGAAGGTCCCTGGCCTGTCAGCGAGGAGGAAGGCAGCCTGGAACCAGATCTGCAGCCGGGTGAACGCGGTGGCTCCATGCAGGCGGGACGTGGAGTCCATCAAAAAGCGATGGGGCAACTGCCGGAGGGTGGCGAAGAATAAAATGACAGAGCTCGCCAAGCACGCCCGAGGCACTGGAGGTGGCCCACACGTCCCTATCACCTTCTGCGGCTGGGAGGAGATGGTGCGGCAGGCCATGTCCCCGACCCTGATCGAGGGGGTCGTTGGAGGAGCTGACACTGGGGATGAGAGGCGCCTCCACACTACCGGTAAGTGCAACACTACATAACCACACACTACATAAACCAACACCAGCTGTACACACAGTCACACCTCAACACATGCCCATCATCCATCCATACAACTGCACCAACATAGCACCCTGAGGGTTAAAAACAGGACACAACACCAGGACAAATGTCAAGGTCCAACTTGTGACAAACCTGTCAAAGTCCTACTTCAACCCTCCTGTCGCTGTGCTCATCACACACAATACACAAACCGTGATGTTCAAAATGTCGTCCGTTAAATATCATCACTGTTCACACACAATGTCACCCATGTCCCCACGGGGAAGTCAGCACCTAACCCCTTGAGTGCTAGAGGGATCATCAATGCATCGATCAACAATGTTTTGGCAACCCCTCTGGGACTCAAAGGGTTAACGAGACAACAAACAAGTCAATAGGCCAGTGATCACATGCTACACAGGGGACATTCACTCAGCGGTGACAAAGAGATGGTGGAGACAAAGTAACCCTCACTTCACCAATACCAGTGTTAGTCCATGGAGAATATGCAAAAACAAGAATCAAGTTGATAGGGTCCCATTGTACAGACTCCATGGAAAACACTGGAAATGGGGAAAGGAGATCACTGGAGAAGTCACCATCATGTTCGCTTCATCAGTTCAACATCACCGCTTACTGAATCACAAAAAGGGTGGATCAGGTCACACATCACAGTGTCCCAGAGAATAACTGGTAGTATGTGCAACACACAGGCCGAAAACTATTCCACAGAATTAAAGGTGGATGAAGTAGGCCTTGGTGTTGTGCTGCAATCATTTACTCTAACTTGAAATGACATATCCCACATCTGATTCCCACAATGATCCACAAGGGTGCTGATAACATGGATGGATGGTGCACCAGCCGCTGTTTGCAGGATACACATGGGAACCAAATATCAACCATTGTACCTTGGTCACCAACAGGCCATGACTGATGGATATCTCGGATTGAGTACGGTTGCCTCACACAGAAGGATGGATGGTCTCATACACAGAGAAAAACAGGCCTCAACCAAAGATATCCCTCACTACTGGCTTGATTGTTGCCTTAGGATTCAACTGGAACATACAACACGGACACGATCTTGTCAAATTCATCAATCTGTCATTGGCAGGGTGGTATACCATGCATCACGATGTAATGTATAGGATATCATCATGACAACCAGAGAGTCAACTGTCAAGTAATCCAAAATTGTGCATTGTACGGGATCAAATAAGAAGATAGGGTTGAATAACACTTGAATCCCACTGCAGATCTATTCACAAGAGATATGGACACTAATAGAAACGGTCAGATATGTACCTTTCAGGTGTTTCAAAATATGTCCCAACACGATGTGAACACAGAGATCAGTTCACTGGATGTGATTGCCTTACTGGCCAGATATGTGCACCCATCAAAAATCAACCTACATTGCTACCATCCAAATACATATACATAGTATATCACACTCTACGTAGATGGGATATACAAGGTATGTTCATATCCATCATATCAATCCAATGTATTATTGGATGGGTGCACATATATAGCCAGTAAGGCAATCACACTTACTGAACTGCTCTCTGGCTTCACATCTTGGAAGGCTATTTTTGTATCCATATGAAGGGTACATATCCACATACATATATGACCATTTATACTTGTGTGTGACTGTAATGGGATAGCAATGGGTAATGTCATCATGATGTAATATCATTGGCATCGTAAAAAGATGTGTCTCAATGTAAGTCCTATCCCTCCAACCCTCATGGTTATACAGATATTGCTCTATGTGACAGTTTGAGACATCTGTCATTTGACCACATAGAGGCGCTTCAGCGGAGCCAAATTCGCAACATTTTGAGATAAATACCTCTTGGAATGGTCCACAGAGTGTGCTTGCAAACCATGCACACACTGTACAGCATTCCAATTAAGTATTGTTTTCTAAATGAGGCGATTTTGGCTCTGCTGAAGAGCCCTCTTATGGACAAATGACTGAAATCTGTCACATAGAGCGATATCTGAATAACCATGAGGGTAGGAGGGATAGGACTAACAGCGAACAACATCTGTTTTCACAATGTCTACAATATGACATCAAGGTGGATTTAACTTTTGCTATCCCCTTGGAGGGATAGCCATCCCTAAAAGTTGTAAAGACAAATAAATGTTGTAGGATTCACCCCCCGAGTTAAACAATGGTATTCCTACTGCTGAAAGGTGTGTTGATTCAAAAGGTATCACAGCTCAGACATGGATATGTCAGGGGCAATATCCCATTGGCCTGAAATTGTACAGTGGTGCTGTTACTACACTATCATATGGACAGCTCTGGTACAGGGACCAGATATCTACATGGGAGGGTGTTGCAACAGCCCCACTGTACTATTTCAGGCCACTGTGATATTGCACCTTAAAATGAAACCTTTACCCGTAATAACTCAAACAACACCTTTCAGCAGTGGGAGTACCCTTGTTTACCCAGGGGGATTAACCCAAACACATATATTTTTCTTCACCACATATCAAAGTATAACTGTCTCCCCAAACCTATGGCTAAGTTCACTAATCACAACATCTCATTTCTCCACTGTAACCAATTTACCTTGTTAGGGGTCCGTAGTACAGAGATGTTAGCTCACCCTTGCAGATAAACACAGCCCAAAGTGACCAGGTAAAAAGCCACCTGGGCTGTGAATCTGTGCACGGGGCTGTCAGGAACAGGAACTGGATGCTTAGAATCAGACAAGGGCAGATCCAGAAGAGTAATCAGGAACAGCAAGCTGGGGTCACAAGCCAAATCAGTCTGGTAATCTGGAAACAAACCACAGGAACAAAAATACAACAATGAACTGACCCAGCCCTCAGGGAGAGGCAGTGTTTTATACCCAGGTAATCAGCAGCTTAATTAACAAGCTGCCTCAGGTGGACTCTGAATGATAGGTGAAATCCGATAGCAGCAGTCCAGCCCCTGAGTGCTGCAGGCAAAGCAGATAATACAGGCTAGAATCACACTGATGGAACAGATTCAGCAATGGCTCAAAGGCAAGAAAGCAGGAACTGAGTACATAAGGACACCGGTTCAATTCCACCATGATCCGCCAGAGGGATGACCACGCCTGGCAGTCTGCCTAGACAGGGGCAGACCTTGACAGTACCCCCTCCTCAAAGACGCCCTCCGGGCGGAACCAGACTTGTTAGATACTACATCGACCCTGGGATCAAAGTCGCTCTCATCCTCGGAGAAGTCAAAGATGTCGTCTGGCATGATGGCAGCTCTTCCCTTCTTCCCATTCTTTTTGGACTTAGATGCTTTCAAAGAACTCACAGGGGAAGTATTTGCAGCTTGCAATGCCTTTTCAAATATCTCAAGATCCTACTTGCGGACGATAGTGCCATTTGAGGCATAAGTACAATCAGATGGCAGGACTTGTTCTGCAGGGCAGGAAGTGGTATAGGTGCTTACCACAGCAGATTTAGTGGTGGTTTCTGGAACAGGCATATTGTCAGAAGGGAAAGGAGAAGCCTCTGGATCAAGTGGAAGGGGAATCTCAGGGATCTCAGGTGCAGGTTCAGGCTGAGGTGCAGTGATGACAGGGTGGACTTGAGCAGTACCCAAACGAAGGGCCAATGGCTGAGCAGGCGTTCCGGAAACAGGTTCACATGGAATAGTGGAAGAAGATTCCTCAGCGACACAAGTACTGCTTTGAGGTGACAAACATGCTCCAGTGCAACAGCAACCTTGATGCCTGATAGAGTTGTCAACTGTCTTGACAGGGCAAACGTAGACTGTACCCACACGTGTAGTTTTAGACGGACGTGTAGGGCAGTGGGAAATGAAGTGCCCTCTCTCACCACAGTAAAAACAGAGGCCACAATTTCTCCTCAGCTCTCTTTCACCAGGAGACAATTGAGTCTGGACAAACCCTATCTCCATAGGTTCTTCAGTGTCTAGGGAAGGAGCAGAGGATACCTCAGGAGTGTCTCTTGAAACCTGTCCATATGGCGGCAACATGGAGGTTTTGCTCAGGTACAGGGTCTCTCTATCATGGGGAAGCCGTGATCTGCGTGAACGTGAAACAGACCTTTGAACAGTGTTTTTTCTAGAAATTGTGCACTGCGAGTCCATAGCAGTCATGAAGGCCCCCCAGCTATCGAGGACAGGACTCTTTGCCAGCAACATCTGGTGTGCCCATATCTTGATCCGTCCAGACAACAAATTGATAGCTGCACGGACCATGATATAGTCAGTGGCATATGTCCGAGGCTTTAAGGCAAACAACAGCTCACAATCCACCTTAAAGCACTGGAAGGAGGCACGGCTACCATCAAATCTCTCAGGCATTATAACAAATGGCTCAGGATATACAGGTTCCGGGGTTGGGTGTACTATCCCTTTAAGAAAAAAAATATTTTGCTGCAGCTCCGAAACAGTCTGGGTCAAGTTGGACAATTGCTGGGTAAGGATGGTAAGCGACTTGCACATCTCTGCAGACTCCTTAATGGTCAGTTCATTCTGTAACAGTTTACCTTGATGGAAGTCCGTAGTGCAGAGATGTAGCTCACCCTTGCAGATAAACACAGCCCAAAGTGACCAGGTAAAAAGCCACCTGGGCTGTGAATCTGTGCACGGGGGCTGGCAGGAACAGGAACCGAATGCTTAGAATCAGACAAGGGCAGATCCAGAAGAGTAATCAGGAACAGCAAGCTTGGGTCACAAGCCAAATCAGTCTGGTAATCTGGAAACAAACCACAGGAACAAAAATACAACAATGAACTGACCCAGCCCTCAGGGAGAGGCAGTGTTTTATACCCAGGTAATCAGCAGCTTAATTAACAAGCTGCCTCAGGTGGACTCTGAATGATAGGTGAAATCCGATAGCAGCAGTCCAGCCCCCGAGTGCTGCAGGCAAAGCAGATAATACAGGCTAGAATCACACTGATGGAACAGATTCAGCAATGGCTCAAAGGCAAGAAAGCAGGAACTGAGTACATAAGGACACTGGTTCAATTCCATCATGATCCGCCAGAGGGATGACCACGCCTGGCAGTCTGCCTATACAGGGGCAGACCGTGACATCCACACAGCTTACGGCCCTCAAGCCCAGCGGGAGCCCCTGGAGGAGGCTACATCACCGCCCAGTGAGGAGTACACAGAGGAGGGGACCAGCCGGTGGTCACCATACCCACCATCCCCATCTCCTCCAACACAGGCTGCACCACCACCTTCTGCACCACCACAGGCTGCACCCCTCCAAGCTGCACCACCACAGGCTGCACCCCTCCAAGCTGCACCTCCCCAGTACAGTGGCTGGATGCAACAGGAGAGGTGGATGTATCCAGCCACCTCCACCAGCTACTACAATCCAGCAGCAGCACCACCACCGCCAGGGAGGCAATGGCTGCCAGGGACAATGGCCACCACCCAATATGGACCATATGCCTCACAGATCAACCCACCCTCCTGGATGGCTCCACAGCATGCCCCAAGGTATGATCCCAGGTGGGGTCCGAGCACATATCAGTGGCCACCATATGACCCTTGGCCACTGGACTACCCACTCCTGGGCCTGATTGGTGAGCCCCAGCGCCCCCTACCCAGGGACATATTCACACCTCCACCAGCACACACATCATTGGGCAGCTCGGAGTCACTTGATGTGGTGGGCATATGCCCATCATCTGCACCAGCCACTCCAACAGCTGTCACAGCAGCCACAGCACCTCCAGCAGCAGCAGGGGAAACAGCACCTCCAACAGCAGCAGAGGACACAGCACCTCCAGCAGCAGAGGAAACAGCATCTCCAGCAGCAGAGGAAACAGCACCCTCATCAGCAGAGGAAACAGCACCCACAGCAGCAGAGGAAACAGCAGCACCAGGGTCACCGGGCGCATCCACCTCCAGCACTGCATGCCTCACAGGGATGGAGGCGGAGTGTATGGCCCTGCAGAGGAGACTACTCCGGTCGAGCAGGAGCACAGATGGCAACATCAGCAGGAGGGAATCCAGGAGGAACACAGCCAGATTGGAGACCAGAATCCAAGCCCTGGAGTCGGAGGTGGCCAGGGTTAACACACAACTCCACCAGATCAAGACAGGTATCATGGACATGTTCACACAGGTACTTGTGGAGTTGAGAGAGATCAACCGCAGGGAGACCCTGAGGATGAAGAGGGAGAACTTGCATTCCACGGAGGGGTCTACTGCACCCACCACCCCCTCCAGTGTTACCCCTGAAGCCACACCTAGGGGTCAGAGGGTGACCAGGTGATCAACAAGGGCATCCACCTCTGGCACCCAGTCTAAGGCCCCCCCCCAAAAAAAAGAAAAAATGAAAGGCCCAACCTGTTAACTGCCCCCTCAATAAAGAAACATTGTGCTTTTGATTCCTGTCTGATCTGCTGTATCTTCAGTTATGGATTGGGTATCAGGGTTATCTCCAATGCATTGCCATACAATGCAGTGAACACAACCTCTGCCTGGGTGAAATGTTTGTGGGATGCTACAACATGGGTTCACACACACACACACACACACACACACACACACACACACACACACACCTTTGCCCAAATTCACCTGGCAACCCATCCCTGTTGCCATGTAACACAACAGTGTTACATGGACATGTTGTGTGTTAGAATTGTTCTGAACATACCCCTCATCACAACAACTGGTGCAACACTTAACCCCTTAAGGACTACGTGACATGGTATGACCGTCACGGTCCTTATACCCTTAAGGACCAGTGACGGTCATAGCATGTCACGTACTTTTTACTTACAGTGCTCTACCGGGAGTGCTGTAAGTAAAAACGGGGCCTAAAATTGATCGCTCCAAGACCGGAGCGATCTCTCTTAGGCCTCAAAGCAGCGCGCCGGTACGAGTAACAGGTCACGTGTACCGGCGCGTCGGCAAGGATCAAAGCGGTCCATAAGGGAAGGTAACTTCCCTGGACCGCTGGTCCTTAAGGAGTTAACATTCGTCTGCATCAATTGTTGTGTTTGAAGGGGAAACCAAACAAACAGCTAAGTGACTTAGCAGAGATGTAACAAGCAGGAGAGATGGAACATGCTTCACTATTGACTTTGGATCAAACTCCCATTGTGCTGCTGACTTACTGGTGAACACAATGTACACTCTAGGATCCAAGTGTGTGTGCTACATATTGGGATCCTATGGGGAGCATTGTGTTCTCCAGTAAGTCAGTTGCACGATAGGTGTTTGAATCACAGCCTAACTTACTGGATAACCCAATGATTTTCCTAAAATGTCAATGTGTAGCAAACACATAAAAAATTTAGGCTAGGCATTGGGTTATGTACTAAGTTGTGTTGTTGTTTAAGTAAGGTTGTAACACACTTCACCAGTGATAACACTTGGTCTTGTTTTTTTTATATAGCCCATGTACTGAGATATGTCAACCTACAGCAATCTCAGGACATTGATTATATTGAGCAAGACACAAACTGTGGACGTGACATAACTGTGGAAGTAATGATGTCCCTTGTATCACCTGCTATCACCATAACACCCATTAGTGTATCACTGCCATCATCCCCTTGCATGAATACATCACAATGTTTACTCATGGTCAAACAACCAGTGGACTCCTGTGATGTGAGTCATGCCTTCCTATGTATGAGGTATACTCTAGCCCTATCACGGTGCCCGTGATTGCTGGCTTTTTCTGTCAGTTAGCTGTGGGGGCGCTCCATTGGTTGCCTGTGACTAGCCCGCCCAGTATTGCCTATATAGACTGGGTTCCTGCACCCTTTCACTGCCCTTTCGTGGTGTCTCTATGTCAGTGGTCACCTGCCTATGGATTCCTGTGTCTACTAGGGCCTGCTTGAATCCTCTATTGTTCCAGCGTCAGAGTACCTACCCAGAGAGTCAGTATACACTTTGTGTGGTTCCTGCCTCCGTTCCTGATCCAGTTTGGCTGACGTTCCTGTTTCCGTTCCTGATCCGGTTTGGCTGACGTTCCTGCTTCTGTTCCTGACCTGGTTGGGCTGTCGTTACTGGTCCGGTATCCTGTTCCGGCTTGGCTGTCGCTCCTTCTCCTGGATCCTGATTTGGATACATTCCACTTGGCTCTGGGTTCCTCGGCGACATTCTGACTACTGGGTTCCTCCTGTGTTGGTACCGCTGGTACTAGGCCCCTGGCCTCTGAGTAGGCACTGTATGTCTACATTATGGGTAACTGCAATTACACCGGTTGCTTGCTGTCTCCGTGAAAGCACCGGTAGGGCTTCCAAGTTCGTCCAGTACGCGGTACTGGTTTGCTCCACTCTTACACCGGTTGCTTGCTGCCTCCGTTAAAGCACCGGTAGGGCTTCCAAGTTGTCCAGTACACGGTACTGGTTTGCTCCACTCTTACACCGGTTGCTTGCTGCCTCCGTTATAGCACCGGTAGGGCCTCCGTGTTGTCCAGTACGTGGTACTGGTTTGCTTCAAGATTACACCAGTTGCTTGCTGCCTTCGTTATAGCACCGGTAGGTTCTCCGTGTTGTCCAGTACGCGGTACTGGTTTGTTCCACTATTACACCGGTTGCTTATGTTACCACCTTTATAGCACTGGTAGGGCCTCCCTGTTTGTCCAGTACGTGTTACAGGTTCGCTCCACTCTATCACTGGTTGCTGATGCTACATCCGTTATTGCACTGATGGGGCCTCCTATACTCTGTGTCACCTTGTCATAGGCTGCCTTACCCGGTATATTGGTAAGGCCGGTAGAGCCTCCTTCTTATTGTTGTGCCAGTCCCCAGGCTGCCCTACCCGGTATATTGGTAAGGCCGGTAGAGCCTCCTTCATATAGTTGTGCCAGTCTCCAGGCTGCCTTACCCGGTAATTGGCAAGGCCGGTAGAGCCTACATATATTGTATTATTGTTTGCTATTCTACATGAACTTGTCGTGTGTCTGTAACAAAAGTGTATGTTCAGGACCCGTGAGGGTTCTTATTAACTTTTCAGTAAAGTTGTGTTTTTATCTTAACTCTGTGTCTGACAGTCAAAACAAACCGTGACAGTACAAAAGGGCCATCCTCAGACAATAAGAGTGAGGGTAATGCACAAAACATCCATTGGAGGATGGATGTACATGAGCAGCGCCTGGATCAGTTGGCATTGGCTATACAAACCATTCTTGAGCGTATAGTACTCACGGACAAGCCTGTCCCGAGTCCGGTGGTCTCCCCAGTTTCGACACCGGAGAATGATACCATTACTTCTGTGGCTGCAGTCAAAGGGATAACTGCTTCCGCACCATTGCCACTCAGATATGATAACGAACCCAGTCTGTGCAGAGGGTTTATCAACCAACTTGAGATATTTCTAGAATTAACCTCCCATGCCTTTCCTAATGATCGCAGTAAAGTTGGGTTTATGATATCCTTACTGACTGGTAGAGCCCTGGCATGGGCCAATCTGTTATGGGAGAGTGCGAAACCTTGCACAAAGAATTTCAGGGAATTTGTGCAAACATTTCGGAGAGTATTCGAGATCCCTGGTAGAACCTCCTCTGCTGCTAAACGTTTATGGAGATACAACAGGGCAAGCGGACTGTGGGCGATTATGCCATAGAATTCCGCACACTAGGAGCAGAGGTAGGTTGGAATAATGAGGCATTGGTGGCAGCCTTTGCTCAAGGTCTGGGCAATCATATTAAAGACGAAACCGCAGCTAGAGAGTTGCCTAATGATTTGGATGAATATATTGATTATACAATTCTAATTGACACTCGGATCCGTGAGAGACTTATGGCTAAGGACCTTAGGTTACGGTCAAAAAGCAGTGGATCTAGCAGTTCGTTTTGCCCACCCATCCCTCCCTCGTTGCCTAAACCCAATGACCATTTACAGGAATCTGGTGAACCTATGCAATTAGGCTTTACCAGGTTAACCAAGGAGGAACGAGCACACCGCAGGAGGCAGGGGTTATGCTTATACTGTGGTAAAACTGGGCACTTGTTAAGAACCTGTCCCATACATCCGGGAAACGAATGGACCTAGGGTACCTTGGGGGACAGGCCCTAGGTGGTGTTCAACCATCCCCAGGTTTGATCATACAGAAACCCACCATCCAGGTGGTACTCTCGTGAGCAGATCGCTCAGTGGAGGTTCTGGCCCTGATTGATTCCGGCGCAGCTGGCTATTTTATGGATAGTGCCTTTGCTGAACGGCACAAGATTCCGCTGGTTGAAAGAGAATCCCCTCTTGCCATTGAAGCCATTGAAGGCAGACCACTAGAACCAGCCCAGGTTACCTTGAAACTGTGCCATTACCTATGACTATTGGAGCTCTTCATAAAGAGGAACAGCAGTTCAAGATAATCAGTTCTCCTCACCATGCAGTCATTCTGGGATTTCCTTGGTTGCAGCTGCATAATCCTCAGTTTGATTGGCAAAAGTGTGAAATTTCCTCCTGGTCCCAATATTGTATGGAGCATTGTGTGTCTCACCCGGTTAAGATTCTGTGCACCTCTCCCTCATTGCCAGTTGAATACCAACAATTCAGTGATGTTTTCAGTAAGGGAGAGGCTGGCACCCTGCCCCAGCACAGGTCTTATGATTGCGCTATTGAGTTGCCTCCGGGGGTGGTACCCCCTAGGGGACGTACTTATCCATTGTCATGTGATGAGAACCAAGCTATGGAGGAATATATTGTGGATGCCTTCAAAAGAGGGATCATCAGGAAATCCACCTCGCCGGCTGGGTTCTTTTTTGTGAAAAAGAAGAATGGCGAGCTAAGACCGTGTATTGATTACTGTGGCCTAAATAAGTTGATGCCTAAGAATGCTTATCCGATACCACTCATCAACGGATTATTTGACAGGTTAAAAGGTTCCTCAATTTTTACGAAACTGGACCTACGTGCAGCTTATAACCTGATTTGGATCAGAGCTGGTGATGAGTGGAAGACAGCTTTTAACACTAGATCCGGGCACTATGAATATCTAGTTATGTCGTTTGGCCTTTTTAATGCACCCGCAGTGTTCCAAGAACTGATTAATGATATCCTCAGGGATATGCTGCAGTTCTGTGTTGTTGTCTACCTGGACGATATACTTATTCACTCGGATAATTTGTCACAACACATCAAGGAGGTGTCAGAAGTGTTGCTCCACTTACGAAAAAACAAATTGTATTGCAAATTGGAAAAATGCGAGTTTCATAGATCCAATGTGCCCTTTTTGGGGTTCGTAATTGCCAAGGAGGGTATTGCCATGGATCAGGAGAAACTTGCTACAGTTCTGCAATGGCCACAGCCTAAAGGCTTAAAAGCAATTCAGCGATTCCTGGGGTTCGCTAATTATTACAGAAAGTTCATTAAAAACTTTTCCACGATTGTGAAACCATTGTCTGACCTTATTCATAAGGGTGCCAATCCTTCCCAATGGTCTGAGGCAGCTGAACATGCTTTTGAGACACTGAAATCCGCCTTTGCAGCTGCTCCGGTGTTATCCCACCCCAACCCATCTCTCCCGTTTACATTGGAGGTCGATGCCTTAGAGATTGGGGTTGGGGCAGTACTCTCTCAAAGACCAGTGAAAGGGGATACTCTCAGACCATGTGGGTTTTTTCTACTGGCTATCATTCTCGCTCTGAAAGAATGGCGTCATTTATTGGAGGGCACCAAAAATCCAGTATTGATTCTCACTGACCACAAAAATCTGACTTATCTATCACAAGCTAAAAGATTGTCTTCTCGCCAGGCCAGATGGGTTTTGTTCCTTTTTCGATTCAATTTTATTGTATCCTACTTGCTGGGTTCCAAGAACGTTAGGGCTGATGCCCTGTCTAGACAATTCGAGCCTAAAATTGACAGGGTCGAGGTCCCAGTACCCATTATACAGCCTGATCGTATATTGGCCACCTTACATACGAGTATCACTTCGCCACTGGGGGAAGAGATTCTGGCCACTCAGGCTATGGCTCCTCCGGAAACCCCAGTGGGCAAGTGTTTTGTTGAGGAGCCATTCCGCACTCGATTACTTGAAACTTACCACTCCTCAAAAGCTGCTGGGCATATTGGTAGGGATCAATTAATTTGGTCTCTCTCACAAGTCTTCTGGTGGCCCTCTCTGAGAGCAGACTGTGCTGCATTTACCAATGCCTGTGCCACCTGTGCCCGTGCCAAGACCCCTAGACACCTCCCTGTGGGCCTACTCCAACCAGTACCTAATGGCGAACGTCCCTGGTCTCACGTTTCCATCGATTTTATGGGAGAGTTGCCAGTGTCTAGAGGGTATTCCTTCATACTTATGGTGGTTGACAGGTTTTCTAAAATGGCTCATTTCGTGCCTCTCCGTGGCCTTCCCTCTGCCAAAGAATTAGCTGTGGTTTTCGCTAAAGAGGTATTTCGGTTGCATGGGGTACCTAGAGTTCTGTGAACAGATGGGCATCCAATTGTCCTTTTCCTCTGCCTACCACCCCCAGACCAATGGGGCCGCTGACCATGCCAATCAGGGACTGGAGCAGTTCCTGTGCTGATTTGTCACAGACCATCATGATAACTGGGCCGACCTGTTGCCATGGGCAGAGTTCGCCAGGAACTGTGCGGTTAACTCTTCATCCGGGAGCTCCCCGTTTCTTATCAACTTCGGGTTCCAGTCGTGCTTGCTCCCGGATTCATTTCAGTCTCAACAGATTCCAGCTCTGGATGAGCATATTGAGCAGCTCCACTCCACTTGGGCACAGGTTCAGAGGGCACTCAGTCAGTCTTTTCAGCGTCATCAGTGTCATGCTAATCGTAGACGGCTGCCAGCGGTCTCTTTCCAGGTTGGGGACAGGGTATGGCTATCCTCCAGAAACCTCAAGTCACAAGTCCCGTCTAATAAATTGGCTCCCCGGTTTAATGGTCCGTTCAGGGTGATCCGTAAAATTAACCCTGTCTCCTATGCTCTGGATCTCCCTGCGTCTATGTGCATCCATAATGTGTTCCATGTATCTCTCCTCAAACCTCTGGTATGCAACCGTTATACTACTAACCCTGTGGTGTCAGGGCCTATAGAGGTAGCGTTTCAGGAGGAGTACAAAGTCCAGAGTATCATTGATTCTCGCAGATTTAGAGGAAAATTGCAGTATTTGGTACATTGGAAGGGTTATGGTCCAGAAGAATGATCCTGGGTTGACAGTAAGGACCTCCATGCCCCCAAATGACTGTGTATTTTTCATTCTAAATACCCTCAGAGACCAGGTCCCTCTTCCAGAAGGGGGGGTCTTTGAGAGGGGGTACTATCACGGTGCCTGTGATTGCTGGCTTTTTCTGTCAGTTAGCTGTGGGGGCGCTCCATTGGTTGCCTGTGACTAGCCTGCCCAGTATTGCCTATATAGACTGGGTTCCTGCACCCTTTCACTGCCCTTTCGTGGTGTCTCTATGTCAGTGGTCACCTGCCTATGGATTCCTGTGTCTACTAGGGCCTGCTTGAGTCCTCTATTGTTCCAGCGTCAGAGTACCTACCCAGAGAGTCAGTATACTCTTTGTGTGGTTCCTGCCTCCGTTCCTGATCCGGTTTGGCTGACGTTCCTGTTTCCGTTCCTGATCCGGTTTGGCTGATGTTCCTGCTTCTGTTCCTGACCCGGTTGGACTGTTGTTGCTGCTCCGGTATACTGTTCCGGCCTGGCTGTCGCTCCTGCTCCTGGATCCTGATTTGGATACATTCCACGAGGCTCTGGTCGCCTCGGCGACATTCTGACTACTGGGTTCCTCCTGTGTTGGTACCGCTGGTACTAGGCCCCTGGCCTCTGAGTAGGCACTGTATGTCTACGTTATGGGTAACTGCAATTACACCAGTTGCTTGCTGCCTCCGTGAAAGCACCGGTAGGGCTTCCAAGTTCGTCCAGTACGCGGTACTGGTTTGCTCCACTCTTTCATCGGTTGCTTGCTACCTCTGTTATAGCACTGGTAGGGCCTCCGTGTTATCCAGTACACGGTACTGGTTTGCTCCAAGATTACACCGGTTGCTTGCTGCCTTCGTTATAGAACCGGTAGGGCCTCCGTGTTGTCCAGTACGCGGTACTGGTTTGCTCCACTATTACACCGGTTGCTTATGTTACCACCTTTATAGCACCGGTAGGGCCTCCCTGTTTGTCCAGTATGTGTTACCGGTTCGCTCCACTCTATCACCGGTTGCTGATGCTACGTCCGTTATTGCACCGGTGGGGCCTCCTATACTCTCTATCACCTTGTCATAGGCTGCCTTACCCGGTATATTGGTAAGGCCGGTAGAGCCTCCTTCTTATTGTTGTGCCAGTCCCCAGACTGCCTTACCCGGTATATATTGGTAAGGTCGGTAGAGCCTCCTTCATATAGTTGTGCCAGTCTCTAGGCTGCCTTGCCCGGTATATTGGTAAGGCCGGTAGAGCCTACTTCATCTCGTTGTGCCAGTCTTCAGGCTGCCTTACCCGGTAATTGGCAAGGCCGGTAGAACCTACATATATTGTATTATTGTTTGCTGTTCTACATGAACTTGTTGTGTGTCTGTAACATAAGTGTATGTTCAGGACCTGTGAGGGTTCTTATTAACTTTTCAATAAAGTTGTGTTTTTATCTTAACTCTGTGTCTGACAGTCAAAACAAACCGTGACAAGCCCTGAGTATGGTTCATAATTGAGTGATGTCAAATCCAACATTTATTCATACGGACAGACACATACTGAATAGTGATGGTACTCCTTTATTGTGTCTCAAACTACAGTAACACATACATGTGTTTTCTGGGTATATAGCCTATATGCATGAAACACTTGTATAAGCACACAGACGGTACATCTGAACTAAATAGGGATACTCTAGTAACACTGGGGAACTGCTCATGTGTTGTCTACATGGTTTGTCTACTTTGTGATGAGCAGTCTTACTGAACAGGTCTGATACCTGGGTGGTGGTACACACATGAATACGTGTCTATATGTGAATGTTCCAGTAGAGGTTGCTGTGAACATCAGGTCACGCATTGCATCACCAACACAATCACTTGAAACACCAAGGAGTGAGCTTCATGGAAGTGTTGTCCAGACTTCAGTCCAGTCCCATGCAAACTCCTCTGTTTAAGGATGGATCGTGCTATGGATGCCTGTGGGACAAGAGGACAGGATTTGGAACATCACCCTCGAAGTGTTCATCATGCAACAGCTATAACATCATGATCCTCTTCATCTTTCTCCTGACATGGGGCTACACGAACCATTGCTGTGGAATGTGTTGTGTACTAGTCTATGAACATTCATGGGGGATAACTAAGGGGATGTTACCCATCTTTAGAGATATATGCCCCTGACATGGTTACACACATCAACAGATATGTCCTGATAGCTTCCTGACAACAATATATTTGGTCTGCCACTGTCAGAGACAGTCCAAATATGTTTGGATCAGGGAGCTATCGGACATATGTGTTGATGTGTGTATTTCTGTCTGGGGCACATATCAATGCACAAACACACAGGACAACATGGTGTCCCTGGAGAAGTGATCCACATGTAATGAGCTCTATGTTACGTAACACACTACCTCTGTAGATCCATCCCTCTGCTGCTCTTTTTAGCTGTGGCAAACTACAGGTCCCATGTTTGCTCATATGTCCCCTTAAGCCCTGATGTGATGGAGTGTTATCCGATGCATTACCTTGGATGAGACTCTATCACTACAAGGGTACTATCATGGTCCCCGTGATTCCCTGTCAATCTCTGTGTACATTTGATTGGCCCGCCCAGGATGTGCCTTTATATGCTGGGGTTTGGGCACTTGTCAGTGGCCCTTTCGTGGTGTTCCTGTTGCTGCGCCTAGTTGCTGATTTCCAGTGTCTCCTGTGTACCGACCCGGCTAGTCTGACTCTTCTCCTGTTCCTGCTCCGTGATTTGACCCGGTTCTGGCTGACGACCTTGCTCCGTGATCTGACCCGGCTCTGGCTGACGACCCTGCACTGTGATCTGACCCGGCTCTGGCTGAAAACCCTGCTCCGTGATCTGACCCGGCTCTGGCTGAAGACCCTGCTCCGTGATCTGACCTGGCTCTGGCTGACGACCCTGCTCCGTGATTCGACCCGGTTCTGGCTCCTGATCCTGCTCCGTGATTGATCCGCTCTCCGGTGGTGTTCCTGCGACTCTGTCATCCGGTTCCGGCTATCGCTCCTGTCCGGTTGCTGCTCCAGAGTCCTCCGGTCGCGCTGGTGACATTCTGAACTGTTCTCTGTTTCCTCTCTCGCTCATTTGGCTGTAGCCGAGGTTGCCTGCCTTGTACTCGCTGAGCATTGCTCTTTTAAATGTACCAGATTAACCCTTGCAGTGCCTGTAGTCTCCGATTACGTGCCACTTGTTAGCTTGCCAAGCTTCTGTTGATTCTCTGAGCCGTTACACTTTAAGTCTCCTCTTGACGCTATACCAGTCCTTGCAGAGCTCCGCTTGACCGGTGTTCAGGGTGCACCGTGATCACGCCGGTTGGCGCCGGTAGTCTGTTCGCTCTTGCTATAGGATTCTGTGCGACACCGGAAGGGTGTCTGGGCCCGTATCTCATTCTCTTAAAGTGTACAGTTCCAGCTGCACTGCTCTGTGCATCGGCTCTTCATAGCTTGGGCAACTACTATCTACTGTGGCATCCCAAGGGCTTGTATACTATCCTTGGCACACGCAGGGTTACTCACTACTCATTCCGGGCGATTCCTATTCTGGTACATCAGATTTGGCAGCAGCATTCCTCCAAGCCCACGGTGGTGGTACTGGCTCAGCTCAGAGCAACAGGGGCGCATCCTGCTTCTGCTTAGAGAGTGATACAGCGCTGATCCTGTGTTCCTGTTCTACATCTAGAGACTGTTTTCCAGAGACTGATATATCTCCTGGGCGTTGGCCAATCTAACCTGAGCCTCACCAGTTGCTCCTGTTAACCCTTTGAGTAGCTACAGTCTGTAGCTATATTAATCCTCTGTTTTTATTGCCTATTCTTTGTCTGTATTTGTCAGTATTGCTCTTACCTTTACTGGCCCCTAGGGGCACTGTTTATCATTCTGTTTCAATAAACTGTGTTTTTACTTTACAACCTGGTCTGAGTGTCAGAAAAACCGTAACAGTACGAAAGGGACATGACCTCAGACGGGAAAAGTGACAGTAATACACAGAACCTCCACTGGAGGATGGATGTTCACGAGCAACGCTTAGATCAGTTGGCATTGGCCATGCAGACCTTGCTTGAACGAACGGTACATCTTGATAAACCGAATCCAAATCCGGTGGTCCCCCCAGTTATGACACCGGATAATACTACTGGGCAATGCTTGGCTCCCCCGAGAAGTTTAACGGCGGCGGTGCCGTTACCGCTAAGATATGATGGTGAACCCACACTGTGCAGGGGTTTCCTTAACCAGCTAGACATATTCCTAGAACTCACACCCCATGCCTTCCCAAATGACCGTAGCAAGGTGGGGTTCATGGTATCCCTTTTAACTGGCAAAGCTCTGGCATGGGCCAATCCTTTATGGGAACAGGCTAAACCTTGCACTTTGTGCTTTAAAGAATTTGTTAAACAGTTCCGTAGAGTGTTTGAGACACCTGGGTGAGCTACCTCTGTGGCCAAAAAACTGTTGACAATTCAGATGGGCGATCATACTGTGGCTGACTATGCTATAGAATTTCGGATTCTAGCTGCGGAGGTGGCATGGAATAATGAGGCACTCCTGGCAGCATTTGCCCAAGGGCTTTCGGATGCTATCAAAGATGAAATAGCTGACAGGAAGGTACCTACCGATCTGGATGAGTACATCGATTATGTGATACTCATTGATACTCGCATGCGCGAGAGGCGCTTGGTTAAAAGGGCGAGTTCTAAAATCCATGGGCATGAGAGATTGTTTAATCCACCCTCTCCTCCCATTCCTCCTGACCGGGTACCTGATACTGGGGAACCTATGCAGATTGGTTTCACGAGGTTGACCAAGGAGGAGAGGGCATATCGCAAAAGACACGGATTATGCCTGTATTGTGGCAAAGGTGGGCATTTATTACGCACATGTCCGGTGCGCCCGGGAAACGCACGCACCTAGGGTACCTTGGGGGACAGGCCCTAGGTGGTGTACAGTCGTCCTCAGATCCTTGCTCCATGAAACCCACTCTACCTGTGAGTTTTCTCCTAGGCGACCAAGCTGTGGAGGTACTAGCCCTGGTAGATTCTGGCGCAGCTGGCTATTTCATGGACCAGGCATTTGCTGAAAGACATAATATTCCTCTGTCTAAAAGAAATACTCTGCTAGCCATTGAGGCTATTGATGGCAGACCTCTTGAACCAGCACTTATCACGATGGAGACTATTCTCCTTACTATGGCAGTGGGGGCCCTCCACAAGGAGGAGGTTCGTTTCCAGATTATTCACTCACCCCATCATGCGGTCATTCTGGGGTTCCCTTGGTTGACAGTGCACAATCCCCAGTTTGACTGGCAGACATGTGAAGTCAAGTCATGGTCAGAATACTGCACTAATCACTGCCTATCTCGTCCAGTTAAGATTATGTGTACCTCCCCTTCTGTGCCAACTGAATACAGCAAGTTCAGCGACGTTTTCAGTAAAGGGGAGGCTAGCGCTCTGCCGCAGCATCGGCCGTGTGACTGTGCTATTGATTTGCCCCGGGGAGTGGTGCCACCGAGGGGTAGGACGTACCCATTGTCCTGTGATGAGACTAAGGCAATGGAGGAATATATTGAGGATGCTCTCAAACGAGGGATTATTCACAAATCATCCTCTCCGGCAGGTGCAGGGTTCTTTTTTGTGAAAAAGAAAAATGGTGAATTGCGACCTTGTATTGAGTACCGTGGACTCAATAAGATTATGTCCAAAAATGCGTACCCCATTCCACTCATCACAGAGTTATTTGATAGGTTGAAAGGCTCCTCTATTTTCACAAAACTCGATTTATGAGCCGCCTACAATTTAATAAGAATAAGGGCCGGTGATGAGTGGAAGACAGCCTTCAATACAAGGTCAGGGCACTATGAGTACCTAGTTATGCCATTCGGATTATGTAATGCACCTGCCGTATTTCAGGAGTTCATCAACGATATCTTCCGCGATATGTTACAGTCTTGTGTAGTGGTATATCTGGACGATATTTTGATTCACTCAGCTAATTTAACCCAGCATATCCAGGATGTTTCTGAGGTATTGCTTAGTTTGCGCAAGAACAAATTGTTCTGTAAACTAGAAAAGTGTGAATTTCACTGTTCTCAAGTACCTTTTTTGGGTTTCGTTATATCCAAAGATGGCATAGCTATGGACCAAGAAAAGTTGGCTGCAGTTCTTAAATGGCCACGACCCAAGGGGTTAAAAGCTATTCAAAGATTCCTGGGCTTTGCCAACTATTACAGAAAATTTATTCAGAACTTTTCTACCATTACTAAACCTCTCTCTGACTTGACGCATAAGGGCGCAAATCCCTCTCAATGGTCTGAGGCAGCTGAACAGGCCTTCGTGACCCTCAAGCAGGCATTCGCATCTGCTCCTATTCTGTGCCATCCTAACCCTACCCTGCCTTTTACCCTAGAAGTCGATGCCTCCGAGGTTGGGTTAGGGGCAGTTCTCTCCCAACGACCCAGGGAGGGAGGTAATTTGAGCCCATGCGGATTTTTTTCCAAAAAGCTTTCTAGTGCCCAAAGTCATTATGAAATTGGTAATAGGGAATTGTTGGCTATCATCTTGGCTTTGAAAGAATGGCGACATCTCCTGGAGGGCACTAGGACCCCAGTCTTAATCCTCACTGACCATAAAAATCTAATTTACTTGTCTGAGGCCAAAAGGCTGTCTTCTCGCCAGGCTCGTTGGGCTCTCTTCTTGTCTAGATTTAATTTCATAGTCTCCTACTTGCCGGGTTCCAAAAATATTAGGGCAGATGCTCTTTCCAGACAATTCTGCACAGACATTGAGAGGGATGAAGCTCCGGTGCCTATAATTCAGCCAGATAGGATCCTGGCTACTATTCGTACCAACATCACTTCGCCACTGGGGGAGCAAATCATGGCTTCACAAGCACGGGCACCTCCTGAAACCCCAGCTGGCAGGTGTTTTGTGGACGAACCTTTTCGTACCCAGTTACTCGAGACCTATCACTCATCTAAGGCAGCCGGGCACATTGGCAGGGATCAGTTGGTCTGGTCCTTGTCACGAACATTCTGGTGGCCTTCCCTGAGAGCGGACTGCTCCGCTTTAACCGCTGCCTGTGGCACCTGTGCCCGTGCTAAAACTCCCAGACATCTCCCCGTGGGGTTACTCCAACCAGTACCCAATAGTGACCGTCCCTGGTCCCATATTTCTATTGATTTCTTGGGAGAGCTGCCTTTATCTAAGGCTACACGTTTATCCTAATGGTGGTAGATAGGTTCTCTAAAATGGCTCATTTCGTGCCCCTCTCTGGTCTCCCTTCTGCCCAGGAATTGGCAGTGATTTTTGCCAGGGAGGTATTCCGCTTGCACGGGGTTCCCAGAGTGATAGTGTCAGATCGGGGAAGCCAATTCGTGTCTAGATTCTGGAGGGCATTCTGTGGCCAGATGGGCATTCAATTGTCATTTTCCTCTGCCTACCATCCCCAGACCAATGGGGCCGCTGAGCGTGCCAATCAGGGACTTGAGCAGTTTTTGCGCTGCTTCGTGACTGATCATCATGATAACTGGGCCGACCTGTTGCCATGGGCGGAGTTCGCCAGGAACTGTGCGGTTAATTCATTGTCTGGGAGTTCTCCGTTCTTGGTTAATTATGGGTTCCAACCCTGTCTACTCCCAGACTCATTTCAGTCCCAACAGATTCCGGCTCTGGATGAGCACATGGAGCAGCTCCGTTCCACTTGGGCACAGGTACAACGGTCTCTCAGTCAGTCCTTCCTGAGACATCAGCGGCAGGCTAATCTCAGACGGCTGCCAGCGGTCTCCTACCAGGTTGGGGACAGGGTATGGCTTTCCTCCAGGAATCTTAACCTGCAAGTGCCTTCAAACAAACTGGCTCCCCGGTTCATTGGGCCCTTTAAGATTATTCGCAAGGTCAACCCAGTGGCATACGCATTGGAGCTCCCTAGGACTATGCGTATTCATAACGTGTTTCATGTGTCTCTTCTTAAGCCCCTGGTTTGCAACCGTTATACTACCACTCCGGTGGTTCCTGGGCCAGTGGATGTACAAGGCCAAGAGGAGTACGAAATTCAGAGCATTATTGACTCCAGGAGATTTTGAGGCAAGTTGCAATATTTGGTCCACTGGAAAGGTTATGGGCCTGAGGAGCTCTCTTGGGATGATTATAAGGATCTTCATGCTCCTCGACTGATGTGCAACTTTCACTCTAAATATCCTCTTAAACCTAGACCCTCTGGCAGGGGAGGGGGTCTTTGAGAGGGGGTACTATCACGGTCCCCATGATTCCCTGTCAATCTCTGACTGTGTACATTTGCATTGGAGGAGTCTGATTGGCCCGCCCAGGATGTGCCTTTATATGCTGGGGTTTGGGCACTTGTCTGTGGCCCTTTCGTGGTGTTCCTGTTGCTGCGCCTAGTTGCTGATTTCCAGTGTCTCCTGTGTACCGACCCGGCTAGTCTGACTCTTCTCCTGTTCCTGCTCCGTGATTTGACCCGGTTCTGGCTGACGACCTTGCTCCGTGATCTGACCCGGCTCTGGCTGACGACCCTGCACTGTGATCTGACCCGGGTCTGGCTGAAGACCCTGCTCCGTGATCTGACCCGGCTCTGGCTGACGACCCTGCTCCGTGATTCGACCCAGTTCTGGCTCCTGATCCTGCTCCGTGATTGATCCGCTCTCCGGTGGTGTTCCTGCGACTCTGTCATCCGGTTGCTCCTGTCCAGTTGCTGCTCCAGAATCCTCCGGTCGCGCTGGCGACATTCTGAACTGTTCTCTGTTTCCTCTCTCGCTCATTTGGCTGTAGCCGAGGTTGCCTGCCTTGTACTCGCTGAGCATTGCTCTTTTAAATGTACCAGATTAACCCTTGCAGTGTCTGTAGTCTCCGATTACGTCCCACTTGTTAGCTTGCCAAGCTGAGCCGTTACACTTTAAGTCTCCTCTTGACGCTATACCAGTCCTTAAAGAGCTCCGCTTGTCCGGTGTTCGGGGTGCACCGTGATCACGCCGATTGGCGCCGGTAGTCTGTTCGCTCTTGCTATAGGATTCTGTGCGACACCGGAAGGGTGTCTGGGCCCGTATCTCATTCTCTTAAAGTGTACAGTTCCAGCTGCACTGCTCTGTGCATCGGCTCTTCATAGCTTGGGCAACTACTATCTACTGTGGCATCCCAAGGGCTTGTATACTATCCTTGGCACACGCAGGGCTACTCACTACTCATTCTGGGCGATTCCTATTCTGGTTACATCAGATTTGGCAGTAGCATTCCTCCAAGCCCACGGTGGTGGTACTGGCTCAGCTCAGAGCAACAGGGGCGCATCCTGCTTCTGCTTAGAGAGTGATACAGCGCTGATCCTGTGTTCCTGTTCTACATCTAGAGACTGTTTCCTGGGCGTTGGCCAATCTAGCCTGAGCCTCACCAGTTGTTCCTGTTAACCCTTTGAGTAGCTACAGTCTGTAGCTATATTAGGGCTCGATTCAACTGTTAGCGTTAAAACCAACGTGAAGAAAAAACTGCCTTCGCTCGTTAAGCAAGACCAGGTAACGTGAGATTCAAATCTTCCTTACCTAGAAAGCCTAACGAGCGATAACCAACAAAATACACGTTAATCTTAAACCTGCGTCACATAGAAAATCTTACCTAAAAACACACAATAAAAATGTTACCTAGCACCACAGCCAATCACAGCACTGCAAAGTATCAAGTTCAGTCAGAAAATCCAAAACCCACGTCTCCAGTTCTGAACAGCTTTCTCTGTGCTTCCCTACCCAGCCACTAGGGGAACACAGAGAAGGCTTTCAGCACCATGGACAGCTTTGAATGCCATAGGGATGTGCACTGCTCACCTCTGTGGCATTCAAAGGGTTAAAATTAGTGTTGAGCGAGCATGCTCGGCCGAAGCTCGGTTCGGCTCGAGCATCGCTCTGCTCGGCACATGGCGCTACTCGTACGAGTACCGCATGTGCTCGCCCGCCATGTTCGGGTCTCCTCCCCGCACGTTTCGCGGCTGCTGCACAGCCAATAAACGTGCAGGGAGGCTCTGACATCAGTGTAATGCCAGCAGCCATGTTGGCTGCTGGCATTACACTGATTGGCTGGCCAGAACCCGTGATCGGGTGCTGTATAGCACCTGACCAGCGAGTTCGGCTCAGTCTTAGCCAGGGAGAGATGAGGATAGGAAGGGAAAGTCAGTGTAGGGAGAAGAAAAGCAATTGTGAAAAAAAAAAGACCCAAAAGTCCTTTTTAGGACTACTGTGTGTGGGGGCAGCAGTTTATTTTGTGTGGGGGGGCAGAGAAAAAAAAAAAAAAATCTTCATATATTCTGTTCACTGTGCCTAGCCGCAGATTAACAGCACATTCTGTTTAGTGTGCAAAGTTGCAGATTAGAGCACATTCTGTTCAGTGTGCAAAGTTGCAGATTAGCAGCACATTCTTTTTAGTGTGCAAAGTTGCAGATTAGAGCACATTCTGTTTAGTGTGCAAAGTTGCAGATTAGCAGCACATTCTGTTTACTGTGCAAAGTTTCAGAATAGGAAAACATTCTGTTAAGTCTTCAAACTGTAAAATATCAAAGTCACATATTCCATTCACTGTGCGTAGCCGCAGTTAAGAAGCAAATTCTGTTTACTGTGCAAAGTTTCAGAATAGGAAAACATTCTGTTAAGTCTTCAAACTGTAAAATATCAAAGTCACATATTCCATTCACTGTGCGTAGCCGCAGTTAAGAAGCAAATTCTGTTTACTGTGCAAAGTTTCAGAATAGGAAAACATTCTGTTAAGTCTTCAAACTGTAAAATATCAGTCACATATTCCATTCACTGTGCGTCGCCGCAGTTAAGAAGCACATTCTGTTTACTGTGCAAAGTTTCAGAATAGGAAAACATTCTGTTAAGTCTTCAAACTGTAAAATATCAAAGTCACATATTCCATTCACTGTGCGTCGCCGCAGTTAAGAAGCAAATTCTGTTTACTGTGCAAAGTTTCAGAATAGGAAAACATTCTGTTAAGTCTTCAAACTGTAAAATATCAAAGTCACATATTCCATTCACTGTGCGTAGCCGCAGTTAAGAAGCAAATTCTGTTTACTGTGCAAAGTTTCAGAATAGGAAAACATTCTGTTAAGTCTTCAAACTGTAAAATATCAAAGTCACATATTCCATTCACTGTGCGTCGCCGCAGTTAAGAAGCAAATTCTGTTTACTGTGCAAAGTTTCAGAATAGGAAAACATTCTGTTAAGTCTTCAAACTGTAAAATATCAAAGTCACATATTCCATTCACTGTGCGTCGCCGCAGTTAAGAAGCAAATTCTGTTTACTGTGCAAAGTTTCAGAATAGGAAAACATTCTGTTAAGTCTTCAAACTGTAAAATATCAAAGTCACATATTCCATTCACTGTGCGTCGCCGCAGTTAAGAAGCAAATTCTGTTTACTGTGCAAAGTTTCAGAATAGGAAAACATTCTGTTAAGTCTTCAAACTGTAAAATATCAAAGTCACATATTCCATTCACTGTGCGTCGCCGCAGTTAAGAAGCAAATTCTGTTTACTGTGCAAAGTTTCAGAATAGGAAAACATTCTGTTAAGTCTTCAAACTGTAAAATATCAAAGTCACATATTCCATTCACTGTGCGTAGCCGCAGTTAAGAAGCAAATTCTGTTTACTGTGCAAAGTTTCAGAATAGGAAAACATTCTGTTAAGTCTTCAAACTGTAAAATATCAAAGTCACATATTCCATTCACTGTGCGTAGCCGCAGTTAAGAAGCACATTCTGTTTACTGTGCAAAGTTTCAGAATAGGAAAACATTCTGTTAAGTCTTCAAACTGTAAAATATCAAAGTCACATATTCCATTCACTGTGCGTAGCCGCAGTTAAGAAGCAAATTCTGTTTACTGTGCAAAGTTTCAGAATAGGAAAACATTCTGTTAAGTCTTCAAACTGTAAAATATCAAAGTCACATATTCCATTCACTGTGCGTCGCCGCAGTTAAGAAGCACATTCTGTTTACTGTGCAAAGTTTCAGAATAGGAAAACATTCTGTTAAGTCTTCAAACTGTAAAATATCAAAGTCACATATTCCATTCACTGTGCGTCGCCGCAGTTAAGAAGCAAATTCTGTTTACTGTGCAAAGTTTCAGAATAGGAAAACATTCTGTTAAGTCTTCAAACTGTAAAATATCAAAGTCACATATTCCATTCACTGTGCGTAGCCGCAGTTAAGAAGCAAATTCTGTTTACTGTGCAAAGTTTCAGAATAGGAAAACATTCTGTTAAGTCTTCAAACTGTAAAATATCAAAGTCACATATTCCATTCACTGTGCGTCGCCGCAGTTAAGAAGCAAATTCTGTTTACTGTGCAAAGTTTCAGAATAGGAAAACATTCTGTTAAGTCTTCAAACTGTAAAATATCAAAGTCACATATTCCATTCACTGTGCGTCGCCGCAGTTAAGAAGCACATTCTGTTTACTGTGCAAAGTTTCAGAATAGGAAAACATTCTGTTAAGTCTTCAAACTGTAAAATATCAAAGTCACATATTCCATTCACTGTGCGTCGCCGCAGTTAAGAAGCACATTCTGTTTACTGTGCAAAGTTTCAGAATAGGAAAACATTCTGTTAAGTCTTCAAACTGTAAAATATCAAAGTCACATATTCCATTCACTGTGCGTAGCCGCAGTTAAGAAGCAAATTCTGTTTACTGTGCAAAGTTTCAGAATAGGAAAACATTCTGTTAAGTCTTCAAACTGTAAAATATCAAAGTCACATATTCCATTCACTGTGCGTAGCCGCAGTTAAGAAGCAAATTCTGTTTACTGTGCAAAGTTTCAGAATAGGAAAACATTCTGTTAAGTCTTCAAACTGTAAAATATCAAAGTCACATATTCCATTCACTGTGCGTCGCCGCAGTTAAGAAGCACATTCTGTTTACTGTGCAAAGTTTCAGAATAGGAAAACATTCTGTTAAGTCTTCAAACTGTAAAATATCAAAGTCACATATTCCATTCACTGTGCGTAGCCGCAGTTAAGAAGCAAATTCTGTTTACTGTGCAAAGTTTCAGAATAGGAAAACATTCTGTTAAGTCTTCAAACTGTAAAATATCAGTCACATATTCCATTCACTGTGCGTCGCCGCAGTTAAGAAGCACATTCTGTTTACTGTGCAAAGTTTCAGAATAGGAAAACATTCTGTTAAGTCTTCAAACTGTAAAATATCAAAGTCACATATTCCATTCACTGTGCGTAGCCGCAGTTAAGAAGCACATTCTGTTTACTGTGCAAAGTTTCAGAATAGGAAAACATTCTGTTAAGTCTTCAAACTGTAAAATATCAAAGTCACATATTCCATTCACTGTGCGTAGCCGCAGTTAAGTAGCAAATTCTGTTTACTGTGCAAAGTTTCAGAATAGGAAAACATTTTGTTAAGTCTTCAAACTGTAAAATATCAAAGTCACATATTCCATTCACTGTGCGTAGCCGCAGTTAAGAAGCAAATTCTGTTTACTGTGCAAAGTTGCAGATTTGCAGCACATATTCCGTGTAATATGAAGAAGGCGGGTAAAAAGGGACGGGGAAGTGGACGTGATCCTGATAGTTCAGGGCGCGGGTCAGGACGCGTAGAAACTGCGCCTGGTGCCAGAGCACAAGACAGAAAGACATCCACCATACCTAGCTTCATGTCTCATTTTACAGGGCGTCGCAGGACATCACTCTCGAGGTCCGACCACTGCGAACAGGTGGTCGGTTGGATTTCAGCTGATACTGCTTCCAGTCGGTTAAGCACCACCCTGTCTTCCACCAAGTCCACTCTCAGTAGCCAAGAGTCTGGTAAACATAATCCTCACTCTGATCATCCTTCCTCCCACCATAGAGGATCTGGTCAAAGAAGTGATCCCACACTGGGATATAGTGAGGAGCTCGTCTCATCACCAATCCTTAATTTGAACCTCTCTCCAAGCACGCTTGCAGAGGAACATGACATCTTGTGCCCTGATTCACAACCTCTAGAGGATACCCAATCACAAGAACATGACAGAGGGGAACGGCATTTAAGGTCAAAGGAAGTGGATGATGATGATGATGAGACACAGTTGCCATTAAATCAACCACTATTACTGTCTCAAGACCTTGATGAGGAGGATGATATACAGTTGTCAATGACTGAGTATGTGGTGGGATCAAGACATGAGGAGGATGATCAGAGTGAGGAAGTGGAGGAGGACTTGGTGGACGATGAGGTGACTGACCCCACCTGGGAAGGTGTAGAGCCGAGCGATGACAGCAGTCCTGAGGGTGAGCCATCTGCAGCACCGCAACAGGCTGGAAGAGGCAGTGGTGTGGCTACAGAAAGAATGCGGACCGCACCAAACCGGCCCGCAAATGTTCCACGGAGCACCCCCTTGCGTAAATCTCCCTTGCCAAGGGGTAGGTGTTCCGCGGTATGGCGTTTTTTTAAGGAAAGTGCGGACGACAAAAGAATTGTAGTTTGCAACCTGTGCCACACCAGAATGAGCCGAGGCATGAACACTAGAAACCTCACCACCACCAGCATGATCCGACACATGGCATCCAAGCACCGTAATAAGTGGGAGGAACGCCTGGATCGCCCATCTGTGTCTGCAGGCCACACCACTGCCTCCTCTTCCCCTGTTTTCGGTGCCGGCCAATCGCCTGTCGAAGGCGCAGGCCCGCATACCTCCCGCCCTGCACCTGTACCATCTGAAGCACCATCAGCGACCACATCCACTTCCCTGTCCCAGCACAGCGTCCAAATGTCGTTACCCCAGGCATTTGAGCGCAAGCGAAAATACCCAGCCACCCACCCACAGGCCATAGCACTAACCTCACACCTTTCCAAATTACTGGCCATCGAAATGCTGCCATTTAGGCTTGTGGAGACTGAGTCCTTCCGCAGCCTGATGGCAGCAGCTGTCCCTCGGTACGCAGTCCCCAGCCGCCACTACTTTTCCTGGTGTGCCGTCCCCGCCTTACACCACCATGTGTCCCGTAACATCACCCGTGCCCTGACCAACGCAGTTACTGGGAAGGTCCACTTAACGACTGACACATGGACAAGTGCTTGTGGCCAGGGACGCTACATTTCCCTGACGGCACACTGGGTGAATGTCGTGGAGGCTGGGAGCGACTCGGACCCTGGGATGGAACAGGTGCTACCCACGCCGAGGATTGCGGGCCCTACCTCCATCAGGGTTTCCGCCAGCACCTACGTTATTGGCTCCTCCTCCTCCGTTTCCACCTCCGAATTCTCTGCGCACAGCGCCACTCACCCATCAGCCGGTAGCTGGAAGCAGTGTAGCACTGCAGTGGGGAAGCGTCAACAGGCCGTGCTGAAGCTGATCTGCCTTGGGGACAAACAGCACACGGCCTCAGAGCTGTTGCAGGGGATTAGTCACCAGACCGAGCAATGGCTCTCGCCACTCAACCTGCAACCAGGCATGGTTGTGTGTGATAATGGGCGTAACTTGGTGGCGGCTTTGGAGCTCGGCAAGCTCACACACGTACCATGCCTAGCGCATGTATTTAATTTAGTGGTTCAGCGATTTCTAAAAACCTACCCCAATTTGCATGATCTCTTGACCAAGGTGCGCCGCGTGTGTGCACATTTCCGTAAGTCATCAACAGCTTCAGCCGGCCTGTTGAAGCTGCAGCAGCGCTTACAATTGCCAGCTCACCGGCTGCTGTGTGACGTGAGCACGCGCTGGAACTCCACCTTCCACATGTTGGCCCGGCTTTGTGAGCAGCAGAGGGCAGTAGTGGAGTACCAGCTGTTACACGGTCGTCGCCTCTCCGTTCAACTTCCTGTAATCAGAAGTGAGGAGTGGGAATGGATGTCAGACCTCTGTGAGGTTTTACGCAATTTTGAGGAATCGACTCAGATGGTGAGCGGCGATAACGCTATTATCAGTGTAACCATCCCACTTCTGTGTCTACTGAAACGCTCGCTGCTCACAATTAAAACTGACGCTTTGCATGTGAAAGAGGTGGAAATGCGGGAGGAAGAGCTTACACAAGGTGATAGCCAGAGCACCCTCACTTCGTCTTCTCAGCGACAATTGGAGGAGGCGGAGGAGGAGGAGGAGGAGGAGGAAGACACGGTTGCCTCCGCTACAGAGGGTAGCCATGGAACTTTAGTTCCATCTCTTCAGCGTGGGTGGGCAGAAGAGGAGGAAGAGGATGAGGAGATTGAGAGTCATCCTCCTGGTGAGGACAGCGAAATCTTGCCTGTTGGTACTCTGGCACACATGGCTGACTTTATGTTAGGCTGCCTTTCCAGTGACCCACGCGTTATACGCATTTTAGACAACACGGATTACTGGGTGTTCACCCTTCTGGACCCCCGCTACAAAGAGAATTTCTCATCTCTCATTCCTCCGGTGGAGAGGACAAGCAAAATGGTGCAATACCAGAAGGTTCTTGTCGAAAAATTGCTCCAAAATTTTCCATCTGACAACGCTGGCGGCAGAGTATGTGCTACCTTGCTCAACCGAGAAGGGGAGAAAAGGGGAGCACACAGCAGTTCTGACAAAGGCAGGGCAACACTCTCCAAGGCGTGGGACACCTTCATGACACCCCGCCAGCACCCTCACCCTGATGCGCAGCCTAGTGTCACAAGGAGGGAAAAGTTTTGGAAGATGGTGAAGGAGTACGTAGCAGACCGTGTCAGCGTCCTCAATGATCCCTCTGTGCCTTACAACTACTGGGTGTCCAAGCTGGACACGTGGTATGAACTGGCACTCTACGCCTTGGAGGTGCTGGCCTGCCCTGCCGCCAGCGTTCTGTCTGAGCGGGTATTTAGTGCTGCTGGTGGCATCATAACAGATAAGCGTATCCGCCTTTCCACCGAAAATGCTGATAGGTTGACACTTATAAAAATGAACAAGGCCTGGATTTCCCCTGACTTCTCCACTCCACTGGAGGAAAGCCCCGGGGGAACAAAAACTCACTTTATATATGTTATTTACAATGATGGGAATACTCTGTATTCCCATTCACCCCTTCCACCCAAAAAACGGGTATATGGTTGACTCTCTTCCATATGCCCAGTGATATAATTTTTATATAGGGCCAGCTCACCAGCTGGCCCAGTGATATAATTTTTATATAGGGTCAGCTCACCAGCGGGCGCAGTTTGACAATTTTTGTATAGGTCAGCTCACCAGCGGGCCTTCTCATATAATGTTTTATTGGGTCAGCTCTCTAGCGGGCCCTCTCATATAATGTTTTATTGGGTCAGCTCACTAGCGGGCCTTCGCATATAATGTTTAGGATGGTCAGCTCCGCAGCAGACCCTCACCCATAATGTTTTAGATGGTCGGCTCAGCGCACGTTTCCCTCTTAATCATGGCCCCAGTTCAGAAAAATCAAGGAAATTTTTGGGAGAATTTGCCTTTGCGCACGTTTCCCTCTTAATCATGGCCCCAGTTCAGAAAAATCAAGGAAATTTTTGGGAGAATTTGCCTTTGCGCACGTTTCCCTCTTAATCATGGCCCCAGTTCCGAAAAATCGATGAAATTTTTTGCAGAATTTGCAGATGATATACAAGTAAATATACAGCAAATACTGTTTGGTAACAATTTTTCGCCTAAAGTCGTTTTTATCTTCCTTTTTGTGTGTTTTACGGTCAGTCTGTAAAAATGGCGTACTACGGGCGAAAGATCGTTCCCAGCAGCGACGTTGAAGTCCAAGATGCATCCAGACATCCTCTCTATGCTGTCCCTGAACCATTTCTGTGGTGTTTCCATCATTTTCTGCCCTTTTCCTATGGACCAGGCACCCTCCCCTCATCAGAGCAGGGGGTGCCTGGTGTAATGCTCGAGTCCTCCCATTGACTTCAATGGGGCTCGGGTGCTCGGCCGAGCACTCGAGCCTCCGGGGGTGCTCGGTCAGAGCACCCGAACACCCGAGCATTGGGGTGCTCGCTCATCACTAGTTAAAATCAATAAAACTAGTACACCAAGCACTACACAATGCCCCTTCCACATCCCCCCCCTTAGTATGTCACATATATTGCATATATGTGACATACTAACCCCATCCACATCCACCTCATGGACTTCCATGTAGTGGACAAATCTGTCTTTAATTCCACAATTAACCCTTTGAGTACCAGAGAGGTAGGAAAGCATTGCTTAGCATGTTTCCTACCCCTCTGGTACCCAAAGGGTTAATAGGCAACGTATGGACTACATACCTTGCCTATATATATATGTGTGTGTTTGTGTGTGTTTTAAACTTTTGTTTTATTAAAATACTATGATTAGACAGTTTAACTTAGATCTCATTCATTTTTAACCCCCTACCGCCTGTGTCCCATTGCTATTAGTACTTTTGCTCCACTCTTCTTCAAACTGAGAGTGGAGCAAAAGTACTAAAAGCAAAGGGACACAGTAAGTAGGGCATCATGAATGTTTGAGATCTAAGTTAACCCTTTGAGTGCCAGAGTGGTACGCAGCGCATTGCAAAGCAATGCGTTGAGTACCACTCTGGCACTCAAAGGGTTAACATACAATTGAGGGAGCAGGCTGCACTGTGACTGCAGCGCTTCCCTCAGCTTTATTTATAAATTCTTTATTTATTATTCATCCCCTTGCTGCGGGCGGCTGTGAAGCCCGCAGCATAATAAAACCCTGGTGACTAGTGAGGTATTGGAGAAAGCGGGAGGAGGGGACAGAGACATTGGAGGAAGCGGGTGGTAGGCTTGTATTTGCTGCCCGCTTCCTCCAATACCTCTCCTCACGCGTTGGCTTTGTGCCCAGCTGCCTGGCGTCGCCTTGTGCAATTCGTCCCTTTACTTTTACTTTACAACCTGGTCTGAGTGTCAGAAAAACAGGTACCACAGTTGCTATGGGTGTGATCCTAGAAAAAACACTTTAATTGGTACCTGGGGAGCCGTGGAATATGTTGCACAAGGTTAAAGTGTTGTACCTTGGTTTCCAGGGGAACATGCATGATATCCTTGGGGTGGCAGTATCAACATGGACGACAGGGTGTCAGATGTAATCGAAATCTCTAGGCTCAATCTGACTGGTCCATGGAATGGTTGATGGTGGTGGTCCATACTGCATCCAGTGTCAGGGCTGTGTCACTGATCCTGTGGGGTGAAACAGAAGATTTGTGTTGTGGTGGGTGTGCATGCATGGATTGTGTGCATACATGTATTATACTCACAGCTGAAATTATCCCTGATCAATCTGTCCCTTGTCTGCATCCCTGTTAGGGTTTCCTCACCCTGGACAATGTACAGTGGGTCATCAGGTCTGGGTGGGGGCTGTACATCGTTGATGAGTCTGGTGCGACCGCGATGTTTTGGACGATGGCACATGCCATGACAGTGTCACAGACCTTGCCAGGTGCATACTGCAATGCTTCCCCCGAGTGGTCCAGACATTGGAATCGGGACTTGAGGAGCCCGAAGGTACACTCAATGGCATTGCGAGTTCTGGCATGAGCCTGGTTATATCATTCCTGGGCATCGGTTTGGGGATTGGTGAGCGGGGTGAGGAGCCATGGTTTGCAGCCATAGCCGGCATCACCTGTGGGAAGTGAGTGACATGGTGAGACAAGGAGCACATGTTGTGTGAATGCTGTTTCATGAGGTGAACGTACTAGCACGTGTGTATGTGGTGTGATTTGGTATTGTTAACTCACCCAGAAGCCATCCGCCTGTATAGGTCCCATTTTCAAAATCTCTGTGCACAGATGAGTTTTTGAGTATATGGGAGTCGTGACAGCTTCCGGGATATTTTGCACAGACATTCATGATGGCCAAGTTGCTGTCACACACCATCTGCACATTCATGGAGTGGAAGTTTTTTGGGTTGATGAACACATGTCACCGACGTGCTGGTGCTTTGATTCTGACATTGGTGCAATCTATTGCACCCATGACCCTGGGCATGCCTCCCCTTTCGTAGAAGCCCTGCTTGAGATGTGTCCACTCCATGTTGGTGGTGGGGAAGTGTATGTACCTACTAGCCTTGCCTTTGAGGGCTGGCAAGACCTGGGCCAGCACCCTGGAGAATGTGGCCTAGGACATGCCAGATGCGTAACCTTCTGTCGACTGGATGGCGCCACTTGCCATGAAGTGTATGGCACACAGGAGTTTTTGCAGGCCAGTTAGGGCATGGATGTGGGTGCATATGGGATCCACCTGATCCTTGATGACCTCGTACAGGGCAATGATGCTGTGCGGCCTCAACCTGTAGCGATCAATGACCTCATCGGTCATTCCAAAGAGAGTGACCCTTGGGCGGTATACCCTGGGCCTTGGTGGTCCTCTATGCATCCTGGGCTGCTCCAGGGGTCCCTGTGGCAGCTGGAGAGCATCCTGTTGCTGCACCTGTGCATCTGCAGGCAGGTGTCCACCAGGTGGGGATGGGCTCCTGTGTGGCTCATGAGCCAGAGCCTCCTCACTTGCAACAGGTGAAGGCTGTTGATCAGGTGTGCCTGGGGGTTGCTGATGTTCCCTAGCTCTCTCCCTTGCATGCCTTCTCCGCAGTCTTCGCAAAAATATGTAACCCAACATACTGATTGCTCTCTCACTCTCTATCTATCTATCTATCTATCTATCTATCTATCTATCTATCTCTCTCTCTCTCTATCTCTCTCTATCTTTCCTGAGTGGAAAACAAGCCACAAGGAGGGTGTTTGTTGTCCAGGTAAGTGTTTGCAGGTGTGTCTGTGTTTACAAGTGTGCTGTGTTGTGGTTGGTGTGTCCCTGTCAGTTGCGGGTGTGGAGCTTTGTGGTGCAGGTTGTGTCTGGATCGTGTGGTGATGTTGCCCAGGTGAGCTTGTTTTGTGTTGGCAGGTGTCCGTGTTGTGTGCTAACCCCCATTGTTCCGTGTCATGTTGTGTTGTTGTTTTTTTGTTGGGCCATGTGCTTGTGGTGTTGCTTGGTTGTTGTGTTATGTGCGCCAGTGATCTGTGGTGTGTGGACATGTTTTTTGTGTTATTTTGGCATTGCACGGGTTAATTTTCCCATTTGTATTCTTGTGCGGGGAGCAGTTCGTCTGTTTTACCATGTAGCGGGTTATTTTTTTGTCCGTTAGATGTCTAATGCCTAACAAAACTGGGTCTTAACTCTTGGCCGTTAAATGTATCTTTTTCTCTGCCGTTTGCAGTCCCGCACTCCTTTGAATTGCTTTGGAGAATTTTGTTGTACGGGTCCCAATACATGTGTATCGGCCATTGTGACTTGTGCTCTGCCGTTAGCTGAACATAACGCGCACCTTTGAATGTCTTACTGCACCTTAACGCACCCATTAGTCTTTTTTTTTGACTAACGGATGCTTTTAAATCGAGCCCTAAATCTCTTTACACTTCGATATCACAGAAAGAAGGGATAGAATGCATAGAAGAAGTCATGTATAAATGACTACAAAAAGAAGAAAATATTTTTTTCAATTGAATTATTAAAATTAGCGCTTACCAAGAACTACTTTAGGTTCAATGATTCCTTTTATTTGCAAACGCAAGGGACCTAATGTAGCCCCTGCCTACGCTAATGTTTTGCGTCATTCATTGAACAAAAAATATTCTCTGAAACAACAAATTTTTCCAGACATATTAAGAATTACTTTAGTTTTGTGGATGACATAGTTTTCCCATAGCATAGCATTGAAAATGAATTAATCGAATTGTCAGGTAATGAATACATTACACTCAACATTGAGGTACACTGTAAACTTTGCTAAAGAAAAGGTTAATTTTCTTGATGTAACCTTGCATGATGAGCATTTAAACGGATTTATATATGAAACCAACAGATCGGATGAGTGGTAGTATTCCCTAACAGTTTCCATCCAGGTTCTACAATAAAAAGTCTACCATCTAACCAGTTTCTAAGAGTACGCAGAATTGTGTCAGAGAATCTACGTAAAATAAGATTGAACTAAATGGTTGAGAAATTTGGAAATAAAGGATACAAAAAAGGTAATCTAACATTTTACAAATGGACCAAAATAACCTTTTACATAATGCAGATACATGATTAAAAAAATCTGACCATTTGCCATTTATTAGTACATACAATACATTCCAATGCTTTTCGTATTACAAGCAGCACTTCACCAGAGAAGTTTGTGCCAAACATCTGAGAACAAAAAACAGCAGCATACAAAGAACCTGGTCTGCACGTGTCCAAACACTGGCAAAAAAGAGCCTATCTGTTGCATTGACAGGAGGAAAAGAACCCTGCCAGCACCCATATATTTGTGACAAGTCGGGAGGAGGAGAACCCTGCCCTCTGGGACCATACATCAGAACGAACTCTGGTAATACAACACTGATTATCATCAGTAAGGTGGTAGATACATATTACCATGCTCCTTCTTTCTTCTCTCCCTCCATGCAGTATCAATAACGGATTTATTAAATGCCAAATACAAAAATAAAAGACTTAAAAACAAATAAGTGCTTATTATATTTATAATAGTCAGCTCCTGAAGAAGTAACCTGGTATTACGAAACATGTTGAGCTATTGGGCTATAGTATATATATTTTTTACATCTTCGTCATAAGATTTTACTTGTTTTTAAGTCTTTTATTTTTGTATTTGGCATTTAATAAATCCGTTATTGATACTGCACCACGTAGTGTATTTCTATTTTGGGAATGCATGTGGTGTTCTTCTGATCTCCTGTGCCACCAGTCCTATTCCCCCTTATATTAGAAGATTTTCTGGGGAGGGATATTATATTCCCTAGTGATTATTGGCTAAGTGAATGGAGGGAGAGAAGAAAGAAGGAGCGTGGTAAAGCTATACAGGAGGAAGATACGTGTGTGCATCCTGAGAACCTTACCTGGGGTTCATTCCAGGGGAGCTTTATATACTGAGAGGCAGTACTATCAACCTCTGGAACAAGTGAGTGCAGTTACATCAGAGCACAGGGTGTTGGTGAAGGCATTTACGGATTTACCAAATACTACGCTTTGAGAGACTTCTGTGCTTTGGTAGATACATTTACCCCTGACCAGGAGAACTGTTTCAATATTAATTTTATATAAGAGAGAGGAGAGAACCCTGCCCACTGAATTTGTTCAAGCAATATCGGCTGTATTGAAAACTCTACCATTTAAGCATTGAAAGCCTGAAACATTTTTTCCCTGGTTCAAATTATTGCTTTGTTACACTGTTGGGCTCTAAATCATTTTCATTTTCATTCATTACAGAGTTTATTAGCTGTGATTGTTTTATATATATATGTGGATTTAGTGTATTAAATAAATCATTTTACTTACTATCATTGTACTATCTATATTTGCTGTATATAGATTTTTATAAGATGTGAGCGGTTACCCATTTCTTACTTTTGTGGAGCTTTGTTTTTTTGTATTTGTGACCATTTACTCCAAGGTCACAGAGGGCACTGAGCAGAGTCCCTGATGGTATTGCATGATGGATAAGTATCTGCCTGCACTTCTCAGCATTGAGGATACCATTAATTCTCACCAAATCCCAAACTCCATTTACAGAAATGCAATCCAAAACTTGCAAGGAACCTCCACCATGCTTCATTGTTGCCTGCAGACACTCATTCTTGTACCACTCTCCAGCCCTTCACTAACAAACTGCCTTCTGCAACAGCCAAATATTTCAAATATTGACTCATCAGTCCAGACCACCTGCTGCCATTTTTCTGCACCCCAGTTCCTGTGTTTTCATGTATAGTTGAGTTGCTTGGCCTTGTTTCCACATTGGAGGTATGGCTTTTTTGGCTGCAAGTCTTCCATGAAGACAAATTCTGACCAGACATCTGGTCAGGATCCCACTGTTTTCTGCCAATTTTGAGCTGATGGCACTGCTGGACATGTTCCGATTGAGAATAAAAGTAAGCATGATATGTCTTTAATCTGCTAGACTAAGTTTCCTTAGTCTTAGGCAGCACATCTGGAAACCCCTGTCTGCCTTGAAATGTCTGCCTGGGAGAGACCTTGATGTATATCTACCTTGTGTCTTGTTGATGTGCTCAGTCTTGCTATGGAGTATGACTTTTGACATTAAACTGTCTTCAGCAATCTCACCTTTTTGAGTTTGGCTGTTCCTCACCTAGTTTTATTCCTTCTACTCAGTTGCTTCTGTTTCAGTTAATGATTGTGTTTCAACCCACATATTAAATTGATGATCATTAGCACTTGTTTGGTATAATTGTTTAATCATACACCTGACTATATGCCTACAAAATCCCTGACTTTGTGCAAGTGTACCTAGAAGAATTGATGCTGTTTTGAAGACAAATGGTGGTCACACCAAATATTGATTTGATTTAGATTTTTCTTGTATCATTTTGTTAATTGATACAATTAAACTATTAACATGTCTATTTTTGGAAGCATTCTTACTTTACAGCATTTTTCCATACCTGATTAAGATTTTGCACAGTACTGTATACCCCCCAAATATACACTTTTTTTTTTTAAAGTATTATTATTGTATGCGCTTAATTGTTGGTGTTCTTGATGCGTGCTCTGGAGAACTTCCTAGTAAGGTTATACTCTTTGAGTGTTTTATTGATATTTGAATGGGACCATTCGGGGAATTTATTTAGGATCCCATCCCATCCTCATCATGCTATCTCTGTGACTAAGTCTTAGGACGAAACGTGTCAAAGTACATAAAAGTTGCCTTTTTATATACATATATATATTCGCACTACATTGGATTGAAAGAGGTCTAACATATCGGACGATAGATCTCAAGTAAATTTAAGCAATAGCCCTGTGAGCAGCTCAATGACCTAAAGATTCACAAAAAACCATCTGGAGGATATATGTGGACATTTCTGTTAGCCCAACGCTATTTGCTGTGAAACTCGGTGGAAAGATCTGTCTGAATTACCTGACTTCTGAGTTTGTCTGAAATTCGATTATGGCAAACTGATAACATTAGTTTGCATAGTTGTGTGTGAGTAGATAAAAATCCCTTTTTTCTAATATTTTATAAAAAAAAGTAGTTCAATATATATCTTTTTATATCCATCTTTTTGAGGTCCTTGGGAGGAGAGGAGACTTCTAAGATAAGTCTTTGTTTATATATCTTTTTTTTATATGTTTGATGCTCGTATATATATTTTGGTAATATTTGTATATTTATCACACACTTTGGTGATGTTACATATTGTTGACCTAATATTTACATATATTTTTTGTATCTTAACTAGCGCCTGAATTATTTATTTTTGTATGAAAACATGATGTACAGTCAGGACTGGAATAGTTGAGCACAAAAGGTCTATTACCAATTGTGATTTTGAAAATAATCTATATGTAACACTAATCAGTAAACATTTTAAAGAATTAAGACATAATACTTCACTACTCAGATGGTGTGTGCTGGAAACTAAGTTATCTAAAAGAGGTGATAATAGAGAGTGACTTTTATTAAAACATGAGATTAGATGTACTGATAAACTATGCACTCGATCACCAAAAGGGGTTAAATGAGAATTATAGTGTTCAATGATTTCTCTAGAATATGCATAGTATTTTTATTTTATTTTTATTTAGTGACATCCGCGCACCTGTGCTGTCAGTCCCAGCCGGCTCTAGGAGGTGTTGCTGGGAGCTGTACAGCTCCAAAAGGGACTGACAATGCAGGCCCGCAAACGTCACTATGGAAAGATTTCTGCGCTCTTTACTACTTCTCAGCCCCGGAGCTGGGTATAATTCTCAGGAACCAGGTAATTATTCTGGCGACTAACACTACTGAGCAGCTCTAGTCGCCAGATGGGTAATTATTTGCTACAAATTTTAAGATTGGTGGTAGTTCCGCAGTAATCAAGCCAGTTAAGTTAATTGCCTCGTTAGATAGATTCAAGCCCGGTGCCTTTTTTTTGTTTATAAGAGAGCAGGTGAGGATTTAATGGTACCCCTGACTAAATGGGGTTCACAATTGAAATGTTGCCCTCTATTTGTTGTCCATCAAAACTGTGAATTAAAAATGTCGCCTGAATCAAAAGGGTGACATCAGAATGTCACCCAAATCAAAAGAACAACTATTACGGTGCCTGTGCTTTGTGCTGCGGGCGGCGAAATTCTGACTGCTAGTTTGTATTACCTCTTGCTGATTGGCTAGTACCTTTTGTCACCTCCCAGTGATGGCCATTATGTACCCTGTCATTTCCATGTTATGGTGCCCTTTCATGGTGTACTAGTTCCTGCAGTTTGCTCCGTTATTGCTGATCGTGTATGACCTGGCCTGCCTGATGACGTTCCTGAGTTTGCTGTTCTTCAACTACTCCGTTGCTGACCATATCCGGCTGAGAACCCGCTTCGTTGCTGACCGAATCTGGCTGAGGACCCATTTCCGTTACCGACTGTATCTGGCTGAGAACCCACTCCGTTGCTGACCTGCTCTGGCTGAGGACCCATTCCCGTTACTGACTGTTTCTGGCTGAGAACCCGCTCCATTGCTGACCTGGTCTGGCTGAGAACCCGCTTCCGTTACCTATTGTATCTGGCTGAGAACCCTCTTCCATTACCTACTGTGCCTGGCTGAGTATCCGTTCAGTGTCTGACCATACCTGGCTAGGAGTCTACACTGTGTACTGTTTTGTCACACAGTGCCTTGCGTTTCCAGCATACCGCTTGGTGGTCTCCGTTTTGCTCTCTCTTTATTTGCGGTGGCTTGCTGTTACGCTAGTCGGTTGCGCCGTGTGGCACTATATCTCTGTTGACCGTTAGCTAAGCATTTGTGTTGTAGCTACTCTCCATACCGCCGTTGGCGGAGTGCACAAGCGAAGTACGTACAGTGTTATAGCACTGACTGTGTTACTCTGTTCTCTCTGTGTCCACCTCTCTACATCGCTGGGCTCACTCCCTTGGGGAGTTGCAGTATATCAGGGCATTACCTATTGACCCTTTGTGTACCTGGATGTTCCAGGTAGAGCTGTGCATATTACCATCTGCTGGAGCCTCAGGCTCAAGAACCAGCGTTGCGTTGTACCATCCTCAGTAGAGGGGACACTGGGTGCCTACATCTCACATCTATATATTCCACAGTGCTGTGATCCTAGCGTTCTAGGGATTTCCCTGGGAAAGTTATCTCGGTCTGTTGCCATCTGGTGCCAGGGTCAGTGTTGCCTCGCTTCTTGGGTTCTGTACCTCCCAGGCGTCTGGGTTGTGCCAGTAGTGTTGCCTCGCTCCTTGGGTTCAGTGCCTCCCAGGCGTCTGGGTTGTGCCAGCAGTGTTGCCTCACTCCTCTGCGTAGTGCCAGTCACTTCCTCCGGGACCATCTACCATCAAGGTCCTGTGGTCAGCCCTATGTCTGCTTACCCTGCTGCCCATTCTGGTCCAAGCCAGGACCTCCGTTGCCAGAGATTGTGATTATTCACACATACATCGCTATTACTGGCTTGCTATTATTGTATATACCTGCCTGTATTTCTGCTCTGTTTGTGTGGGCCCATAGGCCTATCTATGTGTTTGAACTTTGTTTCAATAAAGTTATTTTAACAATACCAAACTGTTCCGAGAGTTCATCAAAAACCGTGACGACAACATTCTGATGTTGCACACTTAAAGGTTGCCAAATAGAAAGCAACTTTCAATAATAAATCACAGCCTCTGCAAGTGGTGTAACAAAGGGCTTGCAGGGGTAGCACTTGCGACCGGGCCCGTCACTGCGACAACCCCCTGCCCGGAGCTACAGATCTCTAGTGGCTCAGCTCTCCCTCGTCTGCACTCTAGTAATGCGGTGCACTGGGAGTTGACATCATCTTCCAGCGCTCTGCATTACTGGAGAGAGGTCCGAGCAGGAGCTCCAGCTCTTAATAGAGGTCTGTGCCGAAGGAGGCACAGACCCCTCCTGCCACACCACTGGCCCACTACGGAGGTAGGAGATGGATACTGGGGGCAATGTGAAGAAGTGGAGAGCTGGGAGCGATGTGAACAAGAGGACATTGGGGGCAATGTGGAGAGTTGGGGGCAATGTGAAGAGATGGACAGATGGGGGCAATGTGGAGAATTGGGGGCAATGTGAAGAGGAGGACATTGGGGACAATGTGGAGAGTTGGTGGCAATGTGAAGAGGAGGACATTGGGGGCAATGTGGAGAGTTGGGGGCAATGTGGAGAGGAGGACATTGGGACAATGTGGAGAGGAGGACATTGGGGACAATGTGGAGAATTGGGGCAATGTGGAGACTTGGGTGCAATGTGGAGAGGTGGACATTGGGGGCAATGTGGAGAACTGGGGCAATGTGGAGACTTGGGGGCAATGTGGAGAGGTGGACATTGGGGGCAATGTACTCGGGGGGGGTTCATAGCAATTTTTCCACCAGGGCCCGGTGACTTCTAGTTACGCCTCTGGCTTCTGCAATGCTCTTACAGACTTTGATGAGTTCTCCCCTCTATATCATAAAAGATGTAACAATAATAAAGGGGCACTGTGTAATATCAATATATGTCCACTCACAGTGTAATATCAAAATATGTCTGTGCCTTAACTCTTTGAGTGACAGAGAGATCCAACACATTTAAAGCACTGCGTTGCGGACCCCTCTGGCACTCAAAGGTTAAATGTAAAGTTGTACCTCTTTTGAAACTCTTGGTGTTGGTTCTTATGTTCTCCAATAATCAGATCTCTTCCATTAAATTCCTGTAGGACTTAGCACAAGAACACTCTGAAGGCCGCATCAGAATGCCTCCCAGTCACACTTAAGTGTGCATCTCTGCCTTAGCAGATTTGCGACACTTAAGAGATGTTATATATATAGCTAGAACAAAGAGCTGTGTACTGTATATTTAAAGCATAATTATATTAATAAGAAGAAAAGTTTTATGGTGGCTTATGCTTCTCGGCAATAGGCGCACCAGATGAAGTGAAGTGAAGACACCTCTCTGCCTCTCATAGGGTTAGGATGCAAACCCTCCCTCCTTAATGAATACCCTCCGTCTGTGCCTTAAGCTTTTGAGTTCCAGAGAGGTCCGCAATGACTTGCAAAGCAATGTGTTGTGGACCCCTCTGGCACTCAAAGGGTTTAGTTGACCTCTTTCAATCATTGAAGTTAATGGGGGTGGGGTTTATACTAAACAAATATCATCTGTAAAATTCCCCCCCCGATATAGAAAGTGCCAGTCTGAATGGTCTTCTCCTCCTTTTCTATTCCTTCCCATTAAATTGGGGTACCCATGTGTGATCAGATCTGTCAGCTGTGCAGTCTATTCATTCACCTAACATGTTTTGAAAGGATTACTCTTTTTCCTCAGGAGTTTTAACTCCATTAAATTAGCTTTGGATCAACGACGGTAAACAGGAACAGGAAAAGGGTTGAACTTGATGGATGCAAGTCTTTTTTCAACCTAAACTACTATGTAACTATGTAACTCCAAAGGAAGAAGGGAATCCCTTTAAAAACAAGTTGGGGAGACTAGATGAGGAGAGGGGGGTACATATAGGCTGTTAATGCGAGTGTGAATGAATGTAATGGTTGTATCCATCAGTTTGGTGTCTATCAGTTATACTTGATCTCTATTCCTCTCTTACCCCATTATCACTTTTTAGTATCATTCTCATATGAGTGTATTATTATTATTAGCATTACTAGTATTATTTTAACCATTTTGTTGTGCACTACACATCTGTAAGACATTTAGTACTGCTTTTTTTAGTCTATTTAATAATTTTTTAATAAGATTTTTCAGCCATTGTATACGTTTTTCATGTTTTCTAGCATGAAATAGATATTTTTAAGCTGATTCTATTAAATTATGTTTGTAAACATACCACACTTAGGGCTTGATCCAATTCCACTTGGTAAAACTATCTTTAGGGCAAAAATGAACAGAGAATGGTACACACACAATATAACCGTCAGAATTCAATTGCCCTCTCTACATGAACCACAACAAGCATTGATCCACCACATCTAACTTGTGGCACAACGATCATTGTGGTTTTTTCAGTCCTATAACTCATGTTAAATAGTGTGAGAAATGGGAAGTTCAAAGGAATCCAGCTAATGCTCTGTGTTTGACACAGCGTAAAACCACAACAGCACCACACCGTGGCAAGGCTCAGATATAGTGATGGGTAACTGCAGGGCAACTCCCTAGGAGGCTAGGGATAGCGGAGGCAGCACAGATAGGACACTGGCATTGACCAAATCCCTAGAACACTAGGGATAGCGGAGGCAGTGCAGATAGGACACTGGCAAGTGACCAAATCCCTAGAACGCTAGGGATAGTGGAGGCACCACAGACAGGACACTGGCAAGTGACCAAATCCCTAGAACACTAGGGATAGCGAAGGCAGCACAGTCAGGACACTGGCAGTGACCAAATCCCTAGAACGCTAGGGATAATGGAGGCAGCACAGAACTGCCAAATCAGTACTCACAGGTAATGGCATCGGATACTCAGCCAAGCCAGGTCGGTACACACGGAGGTAGTCAGCAACGAAATCGAAACACAGTAGCGTCAGGAATGTCAGGAGCATAGTCAGGCGAGCTGGTTCATACATGGAACAGGAACAAGCAGTAACTCAATGCTAGGTACAGGTACACCACGAAGGGGTGCTGAAAAGATGACAGGAGAGAGTTTAAAAAGGTTAACCCTGGTAGGAGCCAGAGCCCAATAGCCAATAATAATCATGCAAGGGAAAACCCGGAAGTAGCAATGTTGCCCTGCCGCAAGAATCACGGGCACCGTGATACTCTCATGCTCCCATTGATCGGGATGTAGATTTACGTAGGGCATGGAATGTGCCCTGCAGTAACCACACCTGCTAGCCAATCAGCTTCTAACTGGAGAGATGACTCAACGAGTTAGAAGTTGATTGGCTGGTAGGTGTGGTTACTGCAGGGCATGTTCCATGCCTTGCGTAATTCCACATCCCAGCCAATAGGAGCTTGGGTTTTAGTTTGAACAGGGGCTGGCTATATTAAAGGTAGTCTTTATTCAAATTTCCCTGAGTGTACATTGGTCAACTGCCCGAAAGATATGAGGAAGGGGGATTTTTGCTATTGTTGCGTAGCAACAAAATATAACCAAATATTGGATAATGGTACCTGCTTACCACTGGTAACCTCTGAATCTTAGATAATAAAAACACAAATAATCCTGTCGCTACTATCCCAGACCCTAATGGTGCACAGGGAAAAATAGGAAGCAAAAAAAAAGGAACAGTGGGAGAGCGCTTGAGTTAGGTGAAAAAAAAAGTACTTTTAGTATAAGACATACACATAAATAAAAGACAACAGTATGTAAAAAAGAATATATAGTACTTGTATGTCCTGAAAGGATAATATAGCGCTGTCAAAAATAGTGAATTCACTGAAAAAATATATGGCTAAACGTTCTTCATTTAGGGCATATATCACCTTACGACAGTGATTCTCAACCAGGATGCCGTGACACTTTGGTGTGCCATGGACATCAGCTTAGGATGCCCCATGTTTTCTATGAAGACTAACAAAAATGGACTTTTAAATAAAGATTTATAGAAATTGTTATGCACATTATGTTTAGTCATGTTATTATGATTGTAAGACCTAATAATAACTGTATATTTCTGTATGTAACCTTTATTATGCCCTAGATAAAGTACATTAAATATGTAAGGGGTGCCTTGAATGTTGTAGATTATGTGTTAGGGGTGCCCCGAAAAAAAAAAAAGATTGAGATCTACTGCCTTACGATGATGATTCCATATAATAACTTCTGTAAAGTGCCTTGTTATGTACCAAATTAGCGGCAGGTATTTGTATGTTTGACAAGCGTGACTATCCATCTTTGTTTATATCAACAGCTTCTCTCCCCTCTTTGTGTGAATCTCTTTGCGTATGGGTCCTGTAAATGGATCTCCTTCCCTGTAGCGGGCAGAGGCCTCAAGCTTCAAAATACATGACTGGTACTAGCACCTCCCTTCCTTTTCTCTCAATGTTGCACCAAAGATGTTAAGTCCGTAGTTTCTATATGATAAATGTTTAGCCATATATTTTTTCAGTGAATTCACTGTTTTTTACAGTGCTATATTGTCCTTTCACAACATACAAGGATTATATATTCTTTTTTACATACTGTTGTATTTTATTCATGTATATGTCTTATATTAAATTTTATATGTTTTTCACCTAACACTAGCGCTCTCCCATTGATTCTTGTGTGTGAATATATATATATATATATATATATATATATATATATATATATATGAACACAAAGAGGAAAAAGCTCTCTATAGTACTGTATAACAATATATGTATTTATTGACACAAATCTGGATAGCAGTTCTGTTTTATTTCCTGTATTTTCTCATATATGTGTCTCATAAAATAAATATATATATTGTTATACAGTACTATAGAGCGCTTTTTCCTCTTTGTGTTCTTCTATTGTTTGTGTTGTGGTCTGTCCACCATTAGGCCACTGGAAATATAGCGTACTGGTACTGTATTGGATTATTCATTATATTTAGTTGAGGAGATTTATTTCTATTTAGCGTCACCCTGCATTATATCTTTTCTATTGGATATATATATCCTATATAATAATTTGCTAAAATGTGTGTAACGACAAAGTCATGCGCAGAAGAGACTGCTGCGCATGCTGCAGTCATGCGCAGTAGAGACTGCCCGCGCCACAGCTGATACAGAACTGGACGCTCCAAAGGAGTGTCCAGCTCTGTATCAGCAGCAGCGTGGGCAGTCTCTACTGCTCATGACTGCCCTGCGACCGGCTGGCAGTGGCACTGTGGCCCGTGTAATGGGCTCTTCAACTAGTATATAATATATATATATATATAGGACACAAAGGAATACCCTGCCTAATGTGTTAAATATTACTACTCATCCCCTCATGTCTACCATCACATTTACTTTATACTAATGTGATGCTTGACTTATACCTAGATGGTACATTTCAAGCCATTGTTTGTTTCTTCATTCATGATATTTGCTCCACACTGAGACTAATGGATTCTTTGTTAAATTGTTATTTGATTATTTCTTGCTATGTTGTTTTTCTTCTTTCAGGGGAGGTCTCTATTGATAGCATTACTGATTCTTTTGCTATGGTCGATTTTGCCCACAATCAGAATACCAAAGGAGGTTATGAAATATATATAAATGGCTGTAAGTTGTGTCGATCAACACCAGGGGCTTGAAATCCCCACAAAAATGGTCAATCCTACATTGAGAATGTAAGCACCTGAAAGGCCAGATTTGCCTAATCCAAGAAACCCATTATGATAGCAATAAACTTCCTACATTATATGAAAATGGTATCCCAAACAATACTTCAGTTCTGCACCACAAAAAAAAAAACAAGGTGTAACCATTCTGATATCCAGAAATGTACCCTTTGAGTTGGTTGACACAATTGTGATGGTGAAGGTAGATTTTTGTTTATTAAAGGGAATATTGGGTTGATCAAGATAACAATAGCTGATATTTATGTACATAACGCTAATCAGTTACCGTTTTTTATCTCAGACATTAGAGGGTCTTAAACCATTCCAAGAGGGTCTTGTGGTTTTGGGAGGATATTTCAACATCCCACTTGATCCCAAAAGAGACTGCTCAATGGGTTATTCTTCAATGTCGGACTTATTTTCTTAATTAAAAAAGTTGCTTTTCGAATATAGATTAATAGATACTTGAGATATCTCTCATGTCAGTGAGAGGGATTACACTTTTTATTCTACAGATTAATAATCTTTATTCTAGAATCAATCATATTTTCATCAACCAATCCTTTATCCATTACTTACACAATACAAAAATGTATTCTAATACATGGTCCTAGTACACATGTATTGAACTAGAATTAGAGCTCCTCTTGCAATTTGACAGGACCCACATATGGAAATTGAACCCAGTTTGCCTAAAACATAAGCAAATATTTTGTACAGCAAATAAGAAATACGTTATGTGATTTTTTTACTTAATAACAATATCTCTGGGACCTCCACTGTAAATATATGGGAGAAGCTCAAATGAGTGATCGGGGAGAATTTATCAAGCTTGCTTTATATTTATGAAAAAAGATCATCTCAAAAATAACTTGATAATGTATTAGATACTATAGCAAAAATAGAGGCTGATCACAAAGTAATGTGACAACATAATATATAAAGAATTGCAAGAACTCAAATCAACAGCATCACTGCTTATAAGATTTAATGTTGAAAAATCTTTTTATGGATGAGAAACAACTATTACAAACATGGCAACAAATGTAGGAGCCTCTTCACTCAATTGACTAAGTCAGATAATAATGCTTTTAGACTCACAGGGTCATTTGATCAGGAACTACCCTGAAATAGCTGAGACATTCAAAACATTTCATAAAAATCTCTATAACATACACTCTGAGGAGAATCGCCCCCATCTATCGGAATTCAATTATTTATTTTAGACTCCGGTCTCCCTAAACTATTGGCCTCCCAATCCGAAGAATTTGAATCTGAGATAAATGAGAAGGAAGTATGGAAAGCAATAAATCAAATGTCACTGGGAAAGCCCCCTGAACCAGATGGCTTTCCACTAATTTGTTATAAAACCTTCTTTTTAAAACATTGAACTCTCTCCCTCATATGATTCAATCACATCCAAATTTAATTGAAGCCTTTATTAATGTAATCTCAAAAGATGGAAAAGACCCTAAGTCGTGCACAAGTTGTAGACCTATTTCTTTCTTAAACTTAGACATAAATATCTATGCAAAATATTCGCAAACAGGGTAAAACCATGCCTTCCTAATTAATACATTTAGACCAGTTCGGATTTACTCCAAAAAACACAAGAAAAAGAGGGGAGAGTCTCATAGTGTAGATGTATAGCTCAACGTCAAATGGATAAATGATATAAAATGTACTCACAATATAACTATGTCATGGATATAAATCGCAATGACAAGTAAAGCCTGTGGAGGATATTGTACTGCCTCCACACAGATATCCTGGATCCTTCTCGCTCAGTCCTTGACAAAACACCACTCAACAGCGGGGCTTAAAGGGAAACACAAAGTGCAAGGAGAGCTGTCCTGTTTGTATTGAAATAATACACTAAATCCAAAATATAATTGAAGATATTACTCACATAGAGTCTCACACCGGCTGTTATCTCCCACAACCGGTTAAAAACCAAGTCTGAACTCAAGCCTGAAAATCTGATGCACACATGTGTGGTTCTGAAGCGGGGGGAACCAGCATAAGGATTCCCCGCTGAGTTTTAACAGGTTGTGGGAGATAACAGCCGGTGTGAGACTCTATGTGAGTAATATCTTCACTTATATTTTGGATTTAGTGTATTATTTCAATACAAACAGGACAGCTCTCCTTGCACTTTGTGTTTCGGATTTGTACCAGGCCGAGAAGTGAGGGACAATACTACAAAAATGATAAACCTAATAGAATATACTGAAAAGACAAAAGTCCCCACTCTTCTTCTTTCAATAGATGCTGAAAGAACATTTGACATGGCTATCTTTCAGAAAGTCCCAGCTGACCCTATCTCAAATAGGTTTGTGACCATGTATGTTAAAAATTATTCTAGCTCTCTATACCAACCCCTCAGCTAGAATTAAAGTTAATAACACTTTGTCATCCTCGTTTGTTTTTAAAAAACAGAAGTAGTCAGGGATGTCCCTTATCACCATTAATTTCATCCTGATCATGGAAACTGTGGCGAATAGGATTAGAAACAATATTTATATAAGGGTGATACACACGATAACATGAGATTATAAAATAACACTTTTTGTAGATGATTTAATTTTTACAGTTACCCTGAAATCCTGCTACCACATATTTTAGATGAACTTCCTAGTTGTGGATCTGTATCCTACTTTTAAATAAATATGTCAGAAATATTGAATCTAAATGTAACTAACAGAAAAATCCCTTACTTAAAACAAATTTCTCCCTTTAGATACAAATACAGCCATAAGCTAGTGCAAAATAAATGGAAATTGTACAAAAATAGTCCAAACGTCCAATTCTAAAAATCTAAATATTAAAGGGATAGTAATACTTCGTTTTAACTTTATTTTATTTTGTAGGCATTAAAAAAAACATGAAGAATGATATAAGTCTTATCTCTCAAACCCTTATGGTTTAAGAGATATTCACAAACAAAGTATCCCCCCCTTTTCAACCAGATCAGAAGGGAGGTGCCCAGGTAGACTGCAGAGAGGGACAATCTTCATTTAAGATAAGGGAAAAAGCTGAAAAACTTGTCAAGGGGGAAGGGCTTTCATTGTTTTCATACAAAGAAAATGGTCCCCTTCTGTTATCTGTCTGGTCATACAACCTGATCCACATCTGAGAAGAGATGGCTTACACTAGGTAAAAGGGGTGGGGAGGGGAAATTTGCTTGTGAATATCTCATAAACCATAAAGGATTGAGAGATAAGACTTGTATCATTCTTCATGTTTTTTTAATGCCTACAAAATAAAATAAAGTTAAAACGAAGTATTACTATCCCTTTAAGTAGTCCTTTAATACCAAAGATCATGTATGCCCCTGTGCAATGTGCATAAAGACAAACAGATAACCTGCCTAACTAGCACTCAAAGATGTATGTCTATATTATTGATAGAACCATGAGACATTGTGGATAAAACTTAACTTTTATTACACATAAAAATAAAAAACCCCAAAAAAAGGCGAAATTTCTAATGTGAAAAATATACCCCTTTGAAAATATGGCTACATGCGAGAGAACAATCTCTCAAAGGTCAATCAGTACTGATGGAAAAATAAACCATCTCTTAGTTCTTCAAATTTAGAATGTAGATCCCACTAAACTAGTATTGGAGAAATACATCTAAATAACAACCTAATTAAATTATAGGAATCCTCTGATCCTAAAAAGCTCCTAAATTACTACTAATAGCAGCTGAATCCACACTTGCCCAATATACCACCCTAAAGAGAGGGGAAAAAAGGGCCTAATAAATAGAAAATATGAATCAGCTGTAAGTACTCAAAAAGCTCCATAAACGGTGCTTCCTAGAGTGAATAGTAGAAAATATAGATAGCTGTAACCACTCTACCTAGTTACCAGCCCTAAAAAGGACCATTGTGAGTGGAAAATCTAATACAGCTAAATAAAATAGAGCTCTATTATTATTATTATTTTATTTAGCTGTATTAGATTTTCCACTCACACACCGGGTGTAGAGATTGAGTGCACTGGTATATATATTCGTTCCCTGTGCAATGTGCCTCTGGAGCAAGTCTATCAATATGCAGAGTAACTTAAGATGATGTTAAATGTTCAATGATAATCTGAAATGAGGTATGATATGGAAGATGCCAAAATGATGCCAAAATGATTAATGATAAATGATGATGAAATGATGATGATGGATGGATCCTAAAAACTCTCAAAAGATTGCCAGATGCTGCTGAAACGTTTGGTGTCCTTGTACACCCAGGAAAGCAGTCTTAGAACAAGTAAAAGTGTAAAACTGGATAAATAACAAGAGAGAGATAAAATCCAGACAAAGTGTAGTCATTTTAATAACAAAAAATATAAAAGCAAAGATCAGTCATTGCACTCACATTTTGCCCATCTTGAGCTTTATGCAAATAAGAGGTCCCAACCTATATCAGTCTGCGTCCCTCGTTCCTTCCTTCTGCCGGATCTGTGTAACTGCAGCGAATCCCCAATAGGATGTCCAAATGCTGGTAATCTAACAATGGAAGATGTGACCAAAGTGTATTAACCGGTATATCTGAGCCCTGATAGTGCTAATCAGGGTCAAAAGCCTTGTGACTTCAGGCCAACACTGTAACCGATGTTCCATAAGGCCGGCTAATGGAAGGAGGCAGGAACCTTGCAGGGGACGTAGGAGGGACCAATACCATGAGTGCCAGAATGGAAATTACCCTATGCGTATCATGGATTTAGCGCTCTACTTCATCAGGGATATGGGAATAGATTGGTCATTTGATAGTTGACCATTAAATATCCTTGCTAATAAGACTATTGGGCAATGCTGACATCAACACATTATCTCTTTTAACACAATGTGATCATAAGGATACAATGAATAAAAATGAATAAAAATCATAAAAATGCAATAAATGGATAACAAAATACACATGAACATGTTAAAATAAATACATGAATAACATACAGTCTAATCAAAGTAAAAATGAAAATCAGGAAATTATTAATTTGTAATGAGTTAAAACGGAAAGACATCACTTGTAGGGATAATAATATCTAATATATGGTGAAACAACTCCATGTAAAATTACTTAAAATAATAAAAATGCCCTAAAAGTTAAACGAATTCTGAAAAGACTCATATGGAGCAAAATCAAATAAAAACAGAATAAAAACAGAATAAAGTGACCTAGATCAAATAATGCTAAATTGATTCAGATGTAATAAAACTCTGATAAAAAGATGAACCAAGAAGCAAAGGGACCCATCCTATACTAAAAGTTCAAGTGAATACCCAATATGTACATGAATAATTGAGACAGAAAGATATTTCATAAAGGAGCAAGTATTTCTGGATTAAAATAGATAAAAATAATCATAAAATATATAATATGTAAAAATGAATGCATACATAAAAAAGTATATATAAAAAAGTAGCGCTAATCCCTGTGATTTAAATTAATATTTTGAATGTGATCATTATTATGTAATGTTCACAAGCCAAAAAATAGATAGTAAATGATCAGGTTAGAATAAATGTCGGCTATAAATTAAACTGAGATCACTAACCAAAACAAAATAACTATAACGCAAAGTCGACTAATGTATTGTAAGTCCAACCATAAATGACAGGATCAGGTGTAACCCTATAAGGGACAAACGCAATAATGGATTATATTATGAAAGAACTTTATAAATAAGCGCTCAAAGTTAAATGACATAATCTACTGTTGGGAGTAACATGCTCTATACCCATAATGTTAAAACCTTTATGTGAGCAATTATGCTGATGTTTACTAAACTTAGTTTTGATCTTCCTTTTAGTTCTGCTTGAGTCTACAGTTACATGTAATAAGATATACAACAAAACTGCTATTATAATTCATAAAATTCTTGATTTCATATTCTTTCTGGTGCTAGTAGAAATAAAGGTTCAACATTTGGAGCTTGACATATGGGAAAAGAGACTACAATTTGTTTTGTCACACTTGTGCATACCCTTTGGAGGTGATAAAAAGGAGGGAGATGGCAACAACAGACTGTGACACTTTTTACAATGAATATCACTGGGCACTATTTGGTTCCCTATGTTGCTATTTTTCTTAAAAACAACTTTGGGTTTGTCACCTAATATTCTATGTAATATTGGGTCCTGTGTGAGGACATGCCAGTGTTTCTCCAATGCATTTTTTTATTTGAGGAGCTTTAGTGTTGTAAGTTGTTGTTGGCGTTGGTTCTCACTTTCGAGTCACGGTGCTGCCACTCGGCATCCAGACCTTTCCTTCCGGCTGAGTCGAGTTGGTGTTGACATGACACCACATTGATGGTGTTCCGCGGTGCCATCGTGACATCACTCTTCAATCATTTAAAAGGACGGCGCCAGCTACAGCTGATGCTCAGTGTGAATTGAGCTTCCCCAGCGTTAGATTGTTGTCTATTCTCTCTGCACTGTTGTTCAGAGCTTCCTGCCTTGACCCATTACTTGGACTGTATCCTCCTTCTGAGCTGCCTGCCTTGACCCCTTGCCTGGACTTTGACCCACCTTCTGTGCTGCCTGCCTTGATCCATTACCTGGACTGGATCCTCCTCCTTAGCTGCCTGCCTTGACCCATTGCCTGGACATGACCCACCTTCTGTCTGCCCTGCCTATCATCCCAGTCCTCACCTGTCCTGGGCCATTCAGGTACCCATTATATGTCTATGCATACATATCACTTATAAATTGTTGAAAATACTTTCTCAGCCTTGCTTGTCCTGCTAAGGGTATCCTCACCTCTTATCCAGGGGGTGTTTCTTCAGTTTACAATATTCTTGTGCTGCATGCTTGTTCTCTGAATGGTTCTATCCTTTTAGAGAGTGGTTTCACGCAGCGCACATCCCCACGTTTACGGGGTCCTCATAGTTGTGATGAACAAAATGGGAATGTTATCTGACTGCTTGGGTTTTTCTTTGTATTTGAGGAGATCATGTCTGTTTGTTGCTATGCTTCTCTGAAAAGTCTGCTCAACTATAGATCCTTCACAGCCCTTTTCTCTAAATTTCTCCTTTAAAATATCTGATTCCTTGACAAAATCCTCATCTTTAGTACAATTACATCTAATTCTTTGAAACTGACTAAACAGAATATTATTTTTCCATTATCACGGTGCCCATGATTGCCTCTATGCTGGTTTGCTATTCAGCGACATTGTTACTGCCTAACTGTCACTCTACTCTGAGTCGCTATTCTTAGAGGTCACTATGCTGGTGATGTCATCTCTCCGCCCACCTGCTAGGCCTTTTAAACCTCAGCCTGTCTCATTACCTTTGCCCTTTCGTGGTATACCTGAGCCTAGTGCAGTGTTGGTCCATTGCTGTTCCTGTGTACGTGTCCTGCTACGTCTGACTACCCGATCCGGCTCTGACTCCAGGCTACATCTGATTACCTGTTCCGGCTCTGACTCCTGGCTACGTCTGACTACCTGTTCCGGCTCTGACTCCTGGCTACGTCTGACTACCCCTTACGGCTCCGACCACTGGTGACGTCTGACTACCCGATCCGGCTCTGACCCTTGGCTGCCTCTTATTATTCCTCTGTTGCACTCCATTGTGATTCCTCATTAGGAATCCTTGCTGCCTGTGCCTTCCTCCTAGCGCTTGCTTCCACTAGCAGCGCTTGTCGGCCAGTCTGTGTGCTGACCTCCCATGGCCGTTCCGGTTTGTGTGTTGCCTCACCTAGCCCCAGTGCTGTTTACCTTGTTGACTGTATACCCAGTATTTGGGTATTGTTGCGCTTCCTGTTTTCCTGTCGACTGTGTGTGTGTGGAAGTGCTCTGCACTGTCCTCCCACCTTGCCTGTGTGAGTTCCCAGGGCCATTCCGTTATTGCTCACCTGCCTAGTGAAGGGTGAGGAAAGTGTGTCCACTGTTCCTACCTGGTCTCGTGAAGGTGTGCCACTCAGACTGTGTGTGTGGAAGTGCTCTGCACTGTCCTCCTACCAGCCTTAGAGTTCCCAGGGCCTTTCCATTACTAATCGCCTGCCTAGTGAAGGGTGAGGAAATTGGTTCACTGTTCCTCCCTGGTCTTGTGAAGCTGTGCCACTCTTGCTGCCACGTTTGTGTCACTCATTACTGCCACTGCTGTGTCACTTGCTGCTTCCACCATTGTGTCATCTTTGCTGCTCTATTGTACTCAATAAAGTTTTATCTTAAGTTCATCTGTAATTGTCAGTGTTGTTATTTCCTAGTCACTCCGTGACATCCATCTACGGTGGTGACCACTTTTAGCGTGAAGGTACCATTGCGGTATTTTCTAAAGTTAGAGGAAATAACTTGTTTTCTGATACGCTAATACATGCAGAAACTCTATCTTATTTTTATCTGTGGTAAAGGTAAACTGAAGGCCTAGATAATTGGAATTCATATGGGATGTGAACTGGTTGAAGCATTCACTGATTCCCCTCCCATATGAATATCAAATAGTCAATATATTTTTATAGTACTTAATATTATTGCGAAAAGGGTTATTATAATAAATTAAACCATCCTCCCATTGATTAATGTAAAGTTTGCATAGGATGGCGCAAACACAGAACCCATAGCAACACCTGATCTTTGCAAGTAAAAGCACGCTTGAAACAGAAAATAATTGTGAAAAAGTATAAATTCAATGCACTGTACCAAAAAGTCAGTCTGGATTTGTGGAAACGTATTATGATTATGTAGCATTTTGTGTATAGCCTCTACACTCAGAACATGAGGAATACTGGTGTAGAGGCTACTGACATCATAGGTTGCCCATTTGTATTTGTCACTCCAAACAAAATTCTCTAAATCTGTTAACAGATGAATGGTATCTTTGAGATATGAACCCTGAGAACTAACCAAAGGTTGTAGATATTCATCCACATATTGGGAGATGTGATTAGTAAGGGAATTGATGCCTGAAACCATTGGCCTACCAGGCCAACTTTAAAAATTGTTAAGCAAGACAGAATGGAGAGTTGGATGTCATAGTCCATTTAGGGACAAATGATTTGGCTTGTAATAAGGTGAGTGTGGTAAAAGATGTTTTAAGAAGCTATGTAAGGATCTGCAGCAAGCTGCTTCCACTTTATCTGTTTCAGAGGTTCTGCCAGAGTATAAGGAAGATGATGGTAGGGTGCAGCGAATTAGAGACTTTAATTAATGGTTAGGGAAGTGGGGCCAAAAACATGGATTTGGCTTTGTTTCTCACACCAACCCTATTTGGTACACTAAGGAATTGTACAAAAAGGATGGCTTGCATCTTTCTCAAAAGTGAACAGAGGTTCTCAGCATGCAATTCATAAGTTTTATTAACAGGTATTTAAACTAGTAGAGGGGGGCAATGAAATGATACAGAATAAAACCTATTGCCCCCACAACATTTCACAGATGAATTTGAACAAGGTATGTCTGTGACACATAGGTTAAAAATCAGTAGACTTCAAGCCATGTGTAGAAATGCCCGCAGTTTAGGGAATAAGATCCCTGAGCTCATTGCAATAATAATTATTGAAGATGTGGACTTAGTGGGGATTACCGAGACCTGGTACAATGAAAAAAATGACTGGGATGTAGAAATACCAGGGTACTCTCTATTTAGAAAACACAAGCAAAGCAGAAAAAGAGGAGGACTTGCCATTTATGTGAAAAATAGCTTAAAGGTTAATCTTATACAGGGTATGGAGGAGAACACACAGACTGTTTGGATAACTTTAGAATATGGGAATTAGATGGTCACTCATATAGGTGTGATCTGTAGACCACCAGGACAAGCAAATGAGTTGGATCAACTGCTGGTTAAGGAAGTAACTAAGATGAAAGCGAAAGGTGAAGTTATTATTATGGGGGGCTTTAATCTTTTTGATGTGGGCTGGAAAAACCAAGCAGTAGGTTCAGACAGAAGTAGAGATATCCTAAATTCTTTATAAGGATTAGATCTTAGTCAATTAGTAGAAGAGACGACTAGGAAGGAAGCTACACTAGATTTATTGTTTGCTAATGGAAACTTGGTATCAGATTTAACTGTAGGAGAGTGTTTGGGCTCCAGTGATCATCAATCTGTGCGGTTTAATATAAAAACAGAGGCTGAGTTGCACCAAACAAAAGCAGAGGTTATAGATTTTAGAAAATCTGATTTTTCTAATATGGAAACATTTTTATGTCAGTCTTTAACAATCTGGAGATCTTTAGCTGGAATTCAAGAGAAATGGGATTATCTAAATGCAACAGAGCATTGCAACAGACATGTCAGCAAGGGTAAAAGAAAACCACTGTGGTACTCCGCAGAAGTGACAAATATAGTAAAAGAGAAAAAAGAAGCAATTAAGAAATATAAGCAGACGCAGAAGGAAGAAGATAGGTATCAGTACAAGACTAGGCTGAAGGAGGCCACATGTGTTATTAGATGTGCCAAAGCACACACACAGAGGAAAAAAATGCCCTGTCAATAAAAAAGAAGGATAAGACAAGGAGGAAAATGAAACAAGAAATAGACTGAAAACAAAAATGCAAACTATGTAAATGAGAATAAAGGGCTAGCTGACTGTCTCAATGAACATTTCTGTTCAGTTTTTACAGAGGAAGATGAAGGGAAGGGACCTCTGTTAGAAAAATGGCAAGACATGGGAAACATGCATGTTTACAGAAGAATACTTTCTACTTCAAATTTCTAAGGTAAAAACAGATAAATCAATGGGACCAGATGGGATAGACCCAAAGTTATTAAAAGAACTTAAGAGTGTTCTGGCAAAACCTTTAACAGAATAATTCAGTCACTATCGACAGGAGTAGTTCCAGAAGATTGGTTAGCAAATGTAGTACTGCTTCACAAAAAGGTAGCAGGTAAGAGTCTGGTAACTACAGACTAGTAAGTCTTACATCAGTAGTGGGAAAATTAATGGAGACTATGTTAAAGGAAAGAATTGTTGAATATCTGAATTTAAATGGCTCGCAAGATACCAAACAGAATGGGTTCACAGCAGGGAGATCTTGTCAAACTAACCTCATGGATTTTTTTGACTGGGTAACTAAAATAATAGACCAAGGGAAGCAGTAGATATAGCTTATCTAGATTTCAGTAAAGCATTTGATACTTTCCCTCATACAAAGACTCATTAACAGCAGTGTTTGGGTCTGGATGTAAAAATAGTTAAATGCATAAGGCAATGGCTGTGTGACAGGAGACAGAGGGTGGTAGTCAATGGAGAATATTCAGACAAAAGGAGTGTTACTAGTGGTGTACCTCAGGGATCTTTACTGGGGCCCATTCTTTTTAATATTTTTATTACTGATATTTCAAAAGGTCTTCAAGATAAGGTATTTCTTTTTGCAGATGATACAAAGATCTGCAATAGGGTAGACATTCCAGGGGGAATAAGCCAAATGACAAATTATTTAGGTAAATTAGAAGAATGGACAAGAGTGTGGCAGCTACAGTTTAATGTTGATAAAAGTAAAATAATGCACTTGGGACATAAAAATCCAAAGGAAAAATATACCATTAAGGGTACTGTGCTGTCAGAGACAACAGAAGAAAGGGATTTGGGAGTAATTATTTCTAATGACTTAACCCCTAGAGTGCCAGCTACTTACAGTGTACGAGAATGGACAGCTGTACCTGCTGTGCCAAGCTCGTACGCTGTACATCTAAAATACGGTCACTGCAAAAATCAGTATAACTGGCTTGCAGTGGCTACATTTTAGATTAAAATTAGCCTGGCACTCATGGGGAGGCATGAGGATCACTCCTCATGCCCCCCCAGGTATTGGTCTCCCAGCCGATCACGCTGGGAGATCAATATGTACAAAGGAGAAGTGGAGCTTCTCCTTTCCCTTCTCTCCTACTCCCTCCTACTCGAACTTCTGGGTAGGAGTGGGCGCAACCAGGGGAAACCTCCTAACGTCATCGGTAACATGTTCACCGATGACGTTAGCAAGCTTAGCCCAATCTTGGTCAGTCCTACCGGAGGTAGGAGAGAAGGGAAGGAGAGCTTTTGCTCTCCTTCAGTCGCCATATTGATCTCCCAGCCCATTCAGCTGGGTGATCAATAACTGGGGGCCCATCAAGTGGGGTCCTGGTGTCCCCCAGTGAGGTCTGAATTAAAATTAAAACTTTTTTAAATAACCCTGTGCATGCCCCAGGGGTCTGCAGAACATTGCTTTTCAATGAGCTGGAGACCCCTGTGGCACTCACAGGGTCAAGTCTTTTGGGCACTATTTGTTTTACTAAGACCTCATTGGGGGACACCAGGAGGGGTCCTGATGTCCCCCAGTGAGGTCTATAATAAAAAAATGAAAAATAAATAAATAAATAAACAAATAAATAAATAAATAAATAAAATTAACCCTGTGTGTGCCAGACCCACCCTCCTGTGGCACATACAGGGCTATTTTTCACTATCCTATAATCAGTTTGTTGGGGGGACATCAGGAAATGTCCTGATGCCCCCCCCCCCCACAATCTCTGATAGTAAACAGTAAAAATATAATTAAAAAAAATAACTCTGTGAGTGTCTCAAGGGTCCGCAGAACATTGCTTTGCAATGAGCTGGAGACCCCTGTGACACTCACAGGGTCAATTCTTTTGGGACGTATTTTTTTTACTAAGACCTCATTGGTGGGCATCAGGAAGGGTCCTAAAGCCCCCCAATGAGGTCTATAAAAATAAATGATCAAAAACAAAAATTAACCCTGTGTGTGCCACAGGGGAGGGGGTTTACTGCAGATCGCCCCTCCTGTGGCACACACAGGGCTATTTTTCACTAACTTGTAATCAGAGTTTGTTGGGGGGACATCAGGAAAGGTCCTGATGTCCCCCCACAATCTCTGATAATAAAAAGTAAAAGGTAATTTAAAAAAAATAACTCTGTGAGTGCCACAGGGGTCCGCAGAACATTGCTCTGGAATGAGCTGGAGACCCCTATGACACTCACAGGGGAAATTCTTTTGGGACATTTTTTTTTTACTAAGACCTCATTGGGGGACACCAGGAAGGGTCCTGAAGCCCCCCAATGAGGACTATCAAAAAAAATGAACCCCCAAAAAAATAACCCTGTGTATGCCACAGGGAAGGGGGTTCATTGTAGACCCCCTCCTGTAGCACACACAGGACTTTTTTTTTACTATTGCCTCACATTCAAAGCTTGTTGCCAAGCTATGAATAAAGAATATATATTTTTTTAAAAAAATGAACCCTCTGTGTGCCACAGGGGGTCCAATGTATTGCTTTGTAATGCATTGGACACCCCTGTTGCATGCACACAAAATGCCTCCAATATCCCCCTCGTACCCTACCCACCAGCCTAGTTCCACAGCCCATTGGCAGCCCCATTCCCACAGTTTGACGCCCCCCCCACCAACCTGGTTCCACTGCCTACTGGTAGACCCAAATGTGCCAGTACGCACTGGATTCAGGCTGGGAATCAACCAGTGTATGTGGGGGACTTACAGTACACACTGTTAGTCACTAGTGATGAGCGAGCACCCCGATGCTCGGGTGTTCGGGTGCTCTGACCGAGCGCCCCCGGAGGCTCGAGTGCTCGGCCGAGCACCCGAGCCCCATTGAAGTAAATGGGAGGACTCGAGCATTACACCAGGCACCCCCTGCTCTGATGAGGGGAGGGTGCCTGGTTCATAGGGAAAGGTCAGAAAATGATGGAAACACCACAGAAATGGTTCAGGGACAGCATAGGGAGGATGTCTGGATGCATCTTGGACTCCAACGTCGCTGCTGGGAACGATGTTTCGCCCGTAGTACGCCATTTTTACAGACTGACCGTAAAACACACAAAAAGGAAGAAAAAAATGACTTTAGGCGAAAAATTGTTACCAAACAGTATTTGCTGTATATTTACTTGTATATCATCTGCAAATTCTGCAAAAAATTTCATCGATTTTTCGGAACTGGGGCCATGATTAAGAGGGAAACGTGCGCAGCGTAAAGCAGGTGTTCAACGTGGTTATGGCCCGGGTAAGGTACAGCATTCAGGAACGGAGGCCGCAGCTACCACAGGTTTTACAACATGTCCGTTTGCCCTTGTTAAGTCCAAAATTTATAGTCGGAACAGTGGGGTCTGATCCATTGAGTAAAAGTGACGAAGTGACTTAGTGGATGAAGCCAAGAACTACCTTCTGCTCTGTCAAACACCCCAGCCCTATTTAATTCAATGGGAGGACCTGAGGCACTCCGATACAACCTGTATATCACAAAATGGAGGGCCTCATTCACATTGTGGTACAATAGTTCAGGTAGTGGTCCAACACTCATAAAGCCTATGCACTAAGTGAAAGGGCTGCCAAAAATTAGACTGAAATGTCACTCCAATACACCCTTTATTACACATAAAGGAGGGCATCATACACACCCTTGAAAAATTAGGATTAATGGCCTGCTGGTGACCCTCTAAAACATTAGGGGCGAGGGCATGCCGCTAAGCTGACCATCTAAAACATTAGGAATGATGGTCTGCTGCTGAGCCGACCATCTAAAACATTATGGGTGAGGGTCTGCTGCGGAGCTGACCATCCTAAACATTATATGCGAAGGCCCGCTAGTGAGCTGACGCTATAAAACATTATATGAGAGGGCCCGCTAGAGAGCTGACCCAATAAAACATCATATGAGAAGGCCCGCTGGTGAGCTGACCTATACAAAAATTGTCAAACAGGGCCCGCTGGTGAGCTGACCTATACAAAAATTGTCAAACAGGGCCCGCTGGTGAGCTGGCCATATATAAAAATTATATCACAGGGCATATGGAAGAGGAGGAGGAGGATGAGAAGATTAAGAGTCAACCATATACCCGTTTTTTGGGTGGAAGGGGTGAATGGGAATACAGAGTATTCCCATCATTGTAAATAACATATCTAAAGTGACTTTATGTTCACCCAGGGCTTTCCTCCAGTGGATTGGAGAAGTCAGGGGAAATCCAGGCCTTGTTCATTTTTATAAGTGTCAACCTATCAGCATTTTCGGTGGAAAGGCGGATACGCTTATCTGTTATGATGCCACCAGCAGCACTAAATACCCGCTCAGACAGAACGCTGGCGGCAGGGCAGGCCAGCACCTCCAAGGCGTAGAGTGCCAGTTCATACCACGTGTCCAGCTTGGACACCCAGTAGTTGTAAGGCACAGAGGGATCATTGAGGACGCTGACACGGTCTGCTACGTACTCCTTCACCATCTTCCAAAACTTTTCCCTCCTTGTGACACTAGGCTGCGCATCAGGGTGAGGGTGCTGGCGGGGTGTCATGAAGGTGTCCCACGCCTTGGAGAGTGTTGCCCTGCCTTTGTCGGAACTGCTGTTTGCTCCCCTTTTCTCCCCTTCTCGGTTGGCCAAGGTAGCACGTACTCTGCCGCCAGCGTTGTCAGATGGAAAATTTTGGAGCAATTTTTCGACAAGAACCTTCTGGTATTGCACCATTTTGCTTGTCCTCTCCACCGGAGGAATGAGAGATGAGAAATTCTCTTTGTAGCGGGGGTCCAGAAGGGTGAACACCCAGTAATCCGTGTTGTCTAAAATGCGTATAACGCGTGGGTCACGGGAAAGGCAGCCTAACATAAAGTCAGCCATGTGTGCCAGAGTACCAACAGGCAAGATTTCGCTGTCCTCACCAGGAGGATGACTCTCAATCTCCTCATCCTCTTCCTCCTCTTCTGCCCACCCACGCTGAAGAGATGGAACTAAAGTTCCATGGCTACCCTCTGTAGCGGAGGCAACCGTGTCTTCCTCCTCCTCCTCCTCCTCCTCAGCCTCCTCCAATTGTCGCTGAGAAGACGAAGTGAGGGTGCTCTGGCTATCACCTTGTGTAAGCTCTTCCTCCCCCATTTCCACCTCTTCCACATGCAAAGCGTCGGTTTTAATTGTGAGCAGCGAGCGTTTCAGTAGACACAGAAGTGGGATGGTTACACTGATAATAGCGTTATCGCCGCTCACCATCTGTGTCGATTCCTCAAAATTGCGTAAAACCTCACAGAGGTCTGACATCCATTCCCACTCCTCACTTCTGATTAGAGGAAGTTGAACAGAGAGGCGACGACCGTGTAACAGCTGGTACTCCACTACTGCCCTCTGCTGCTCACAAAGCTGGGCCAACATGTGGAAGGTGGAGTTCCAGCGTGTGCTCACGTCACACAGCAGCCGGTGAGCTGGCAATTGTAAGCGCTGCTGCAGCTTCAACAGGCCGGCTGAAGCTGTAGATGACTTACGGAAATGTGCACACACGTGGCGCACCTTCGTCAAGAGATCATGCAAATTGGGGTAGGTTTTTTAGAAATCGCTGAACCACTAAATTAAATACATGCGCTAGGCATGGTACGTGTGTGAGCTTGCCGAGCTCCAAAGCCGCCACCAAGTTACGCCCATTATCACACACAACCATGCCTGGTTGCAGGTTGAGTGGCGAGAGCCACTGCTCGGTCTGGTGACTAATCCCCTGCAACAGCTCTGAGGCCGTGTGCTGTTTGTCCCCAAGGCAGATCAGCTTCAGCACGGCCTGTTGACGCTTCCCCACTGCAGTGCTACACTGCTTCCAGCTACCGGCTGATGGGTGAGTGGCGCTGCGCGCAGAGAATTCGGAGGTGGAAACGGAGGAGGAGGAGGAGGAGCCAATAACGTAGGTGCTGGCGGAAACCCTGATGGAGGTAGGGCCCGCAATCCTCGGCGTGGGTAGCACCTGTGCCATCCCAGGGTCCCAGTCGCTCCCAGCCTCCACGACATTCACCCAGTGTGCCGTCAGGGAAATGTAAGGTCCCTGGCCACAAGCACTTGTCCATGTGTCAGTCGTTAAGTGGACCTTCCCAGTAACTGCGTTGGTCAGGGCACGGGTGATGTTAAGGGACACATGGTGGTGTAAGGCGGGGACGGCACACCGGGAAAAGTAGTGGCGGCTGGGGACTGCGTACCGAGGGACAGCTGCTGCCATCAGGCTGCTGAAGGACTCAGTCTCCACAAGCCTAAATGGCAGCATTTCGATGGCCAGTAATTTGGAAAGGTGTGAGGTTAGTGCTATGGCATGTGGGTGGGTGGCTGGGTATTTTCGCTTGCGCTCAAATGCCTGGGGTAACGACATTTGGACGCTGCGCTGGGACAGGGAAGTGGATGTGGTCGCTGATGGTGCTTCAGATGGTACAGGTGCAGGGCGGGAGGTATGCGGGCCTGCGCCTTCGACAGGCGATTGGCCAGCACCGAAAACAGGGGAAGAGGAGGCAGTGGTGTGGCCTGCAGACACAGATTGGCGATCCGGGCGTTCCTCCCACTTATTACGGTGCTTGGATGTCATGTGTCGGATCATGCTGGTGGTGGTGAGGTTTCTAGTGTTCATGCCTCGGCTCATTCTGGTGTGGCACAGGTTGCAAACTACAATTTTTTTGTCGTCCGCACTTTCCTTAAAAAAACGCCATACCGCGGAACACCTAGCCCTTGGCAAGGGAGATTTACGCAAGGGGGTGCTCCGTGGAACATTTGCGGGCCGGTTTGGTGCGGTCTGCCTTCTTTCTTTAGCCACACCACTGCCTCTTCCAGCCTGTTGCGGTGCTGCAGATGGCTCACCCTCAGGACTGCTGTCATCGCTCGGCTCTCCACCTTCCCAGTTGGGGTCAGTGACCTCATCGTCCACCAAGTCCTCCTCCACTTCCTCACTCTGATCATCCTCCTCATTTCTTGATCCCACCACATACTCAGTCATTGACAACTGTTTATCATCCTCCTCATCAAGGTCTTGAGACAGTAATTGTGGTTGATTTGATGGCAACTGTGTCTCATCATCATCATCATCCACTTCCTTTGACCTTAAATGCCGTTCCCCTCTGTCATTTCTTGTGATTGGGTACCCTCTAGAGGTTGTGAATCAGGGCACAAGATCTCATGTTCCTCTGCAAGCGTGCTTGGAGAGAGGTTCAAATGAAGGATTGGTGATGAGACGAGCTCCTCACTATATCCCAGTGTGGGATCACTTCTTTGGCCAGACCCTCTATGGTGGGAGGAAGGATGATCAGGGTGAGGATTATGTTGACCAGACTCTTGGCTAGTGAGAGTGGACTTGGTGGAAGACAGGGTGGTGCTTAACCGACTGGAAGCAGTATCAGCTGACATCCAACCGACCACCTGTTTGCAGTGGTCTGACCTCGAGAGTGATGTCCTGCGACGCCCTGTAAACTGAGACATGAAGCTAGGTATGGTGGATGTCTTTCTGTCTTGTGCTCTGGCACCAGGCACAGTTTCTACGCGTCCTGACCCGTGCCCTGAACTATCAGGATCACGTCCACTTCCCCGTCCCTTTTTACCCGCCTTCTTCATATTACACGGAATATATGCCGCTAATCTGCGGCTAGGCACACTAAACAGAATGTGACGCTAATCTGCGGCTATTTTCAGTGAACGGAATATGTGACGTTAATTTTAAAATTTGCACACTAAACAGAATGTGAAAATAATCTGCGGCTAGGCACACTAAACAGAATGTGACGCTAATCTGCGGCTATTTTCAGTGAACGGAATATGTGACGTTAATTTTAAAATTTGCACACTAAACAGAATGTGAAAATAATCTGCGGCTAGGCACACTAAACAGAATGTGACGCTAATCTGCGGCTAGGCACAGTGAACGGAATATGTGACGTTAATTTTAAAATTTGCACACTAAACAGAATGTGAAAATAATCTGCGGCTAGGCACACTAAACAGAATGTGACGCTAATCTGCGGCTAGGCACAGTGAACGGAATATGTGACGTTAATTTTAAAATTTGCACACTAAACAGAATGTGAAAATAATCTGCGGCTAGGCACACTAAACAGAATGTGACGCTAATCTGCGGCTAGGCACAGTGAACGGAATATGTGACGTTAATTTTAAAATTTGCACACTAAACAGAATGTGAAAATAATCTGCGGCTAGGCACACTAAACAGAATGTGACGCTAATCTGCGGCTATTTTCAGTGAACGGAATATGTGACGTTAATTTTAAAATTTGCACACTAAACAGAATGTGAAAATAATCTGCGGCTAGGCACACTAAACAGAATGTGACGCTAATCTGCGGCTAGGCACAGTGAACGGAATATGTGACGTTAATTTTAAAATTTGCACACTAAACAGAATGTGAAAATAATCTGCGGCTAGGCACACTAAACAGAATGTGACGCTAATCTGCGGCTAGGCACAGTGAACGGAATATGTGACGTTAATTTGAAAATTTGCACACTAAACAGTATGTGCCGCTAATCTGCGGCTAGGCACACTAAACAGAATGTGACGCTAATCTGCGGCTATTTTCAGTGAACGGAATATGTGACGTTAATTTTAAAATTTGCACACTAAACAGAATGTGAAAATAATCTGCGGCTAGGCACACTAAACAGAATGTGACGCTAATCTGCGGCTAGGCACAGTGAACGGAATATGTGACGTTAATTTTAAAATTTGCACACTAAACAGAATGTGAAAATAATCTGCGGCTAGGCACACTAAACAGAATGTGACGCTAATCTGCGGCTAGGCACAGTGAACGGAATATGTGACGTTAATTTGAAAATTTGCACACTAAACAGTATGTGCCGCTAATCTGCGGCTAGGCACACTAAACAGAATGTGACGCTAATCTGCGGCTATTTTCAGTGAACGGAATATGTGACGTTAATTTTAAAATTTGCACACTAAACAGAATGTGAAAATAATCTGCGGCTAGGCACACTAAACAGAATGTGACGCTAATCTGCGGCTAGGCACAGTGAACGGAATATGTGACGTTAATTTGAAAATTTGCACACTAAACAGAATGTGACAATAATCTATGGCTAGGCACACGTTTAAAATGGCCCTTTTTGTCGCTGCGTTGTACACTATTTGTCCCTGTGCACCTAGTACAATGTCACCTAAATATCCCCCCCCCACAAAAAAAAAATGAAATTGTGCCCCCCCAAACAAAATATAAATGCTGCCCCCACACACAACAGTCCTAAAAAGGACTTTTGGGTCTTGATAGAGTTCCAACACTTTTATTCTCCCTACACTGACTTTCCCTTCCTATCCTCATCTCTCCCTGGCTAAGACTGAGCCGAACTCGCTGGTCGGGTGCTATACAGCACCCGATCACGGGTTCTGGCCAGCCAATCAGTGTAATGCCAGCAGCCAACATGGCTGCTGGCATTACACTGATGTCAGAGCCTCCCCGCACGTTTATTGGCTGCGCAGCAGCCGCGAAACGTGCGGAGAGGAGACCCGAACATGGCGGGCGAGCACATACGGTACTCGTACGAGTACCGCCATGTGCCGAGCAGAGCGATGCTCGAGCCGAACCGAGCTTCGGCCGAGCATGCTCGCTCATCACTAGTAGTCACAGATCCCCCATATGTACTATCTTAACTCCTCCACCATCACTGCCATACTTGCTCACTGCCCACTGGTAGATATACTACATACACTGCCTGACCCCTCCCCCCACCTTGTTTCACTGGCAGTCACAGGTCCTCACATACACTGACTGACCACTGATAGCTATAGAATCATATATACACTGTTTGCTTCACTACCCTTGTTCCACTGGAGGCCACGCTCCTAGCACCTAATATGGTATGTCAACCCACAGCAGTGGGGTACCATTTTTCGTAGGCTGTCAGGAGGCCCTGTTAGGAAATCCCATGATGTTAAACCATTTTCATATATTTAAAGTGACTGAATTGAAATGTCAGCTCATACCAATGGGGTGCCATTCTTCTCCTAAGAGCACTAGCTAACGAATACAGTTGAAAATTCTATGGTTTTCACAGATTTCAATACATTTGAAGGGGCAGAAATGTAAGAAAATACCTTTTTTCACTAATGCCACTTTCTAGAAGCATTTTTGCACACTAGGCTTGGGGTAACAAGGCAAGTGGCCCCTCATTAGATGCGGTAGGTTATCTTCTGTCCAAAATAGTATGGTATGTCTACCCTTTCTTTACTTCTGTAGCTGTTATAACCATTTTTGTACAGGAAAGTCCTGTTTGAGAAAATGTTAGAAAAATCAGATGTTGTAGTAGGTGTAGTTTTGTGCTTCTAGTACCACCTAAGGTATGTCAACTCATACCAATGGGGTATCATTTGACTCCTAAGAGCACTAGCTAACGAATATGGTTGAACATTCTATGGTTTTCACAAATTTCAATACATTTGAATTGGCAGAAATGTAAGAAAATGCCCTTTTTTATTAGCCCCACTTTCTGGAGGCATTTGTGCACACCAGTCTTGGGGTAAGAAGGCAAGTGACCCCTCATTAGATGCGGCAGGTTATCTTCTTTCCAAAATGGTATGATTTCTCTACCTTTCCTGCATATCTATAATGGTTATTACACTTTTCGTGCAGGCATATAATTTCAAAAACAAAAGTGTCAGTTTTAGGTAAGTGTCCCTAGCACCCACATATTGTATGTTATCCCACACAAACGGGGTGCCATTTTTATCATGTTGGAGCAGATACTGAATATAGTAGGAAATGTTATGGTTTTCAAAGATTTTAGTATCTTTGAAGTGGTGGAAAAAAAAACATGTATATTTTCCTATAGTGCCACCTTTTGGAAATAATTGTGCACATCAGCCCAGGGGTAGAAAGGCAAGTGACCCCTCATTTGATGCAGGTGAATGTCTACTTTACAAAATGGTATACATTTTATACCTTTCCTTCATGTCTCTAAAAGTTATGAACATTTTAGTACAAGCAGCCATTTCCAAAGAAGAAAATAGGTAGGTGTTGTTATGTACTTCTGGCACCCCTATGGTATGTCAACTCATACCAGTGGGGTGCCATTTTACTCCTACGTGCACTAGCTCATGAATACATTTGGAAATGCCATGGTTTTCACAGATTTCACTACATTTCAAGGGGCAGAAATGTAAGAAAATGCCTTTTTTATTAGCTCCACCTTCTGGATGAATTTGTGCACACCAGGCTTGGGGTAACAAGGCCAATCAACCCTCATTAGATGTGGCAGGGTATCTTCTTTCCAAAATGATATGGTTTGTGTACTCCTTCTTCACTTCTGTAGTTGTTATAACCATTTTTGTATAGACAAGTTATGTTTGAGAAAATGTTAGAAAAATTAGAGGTTGTGGCACTTCTACTGCCCCCTGAGGTAGATAAACTCATACCAATGGGGTGTCATTTTTCTCCTAAGAGCACTAGCTAATGAATAGAGTTGGAAATGCCATGGTTTTCACTGATTTCAGTATATTTGAAGGGGCAGAAATGTAAGAAAATGCCTTTTTTTCATTAGCAACACCTTCTGGAGCAATTTGTGCACACCAGGCTTGGGGTAACAAGGCAAGTCACCCCTCATTAGATGTGGCAGGATATCTTCTTTTCAAAATGGTATGGTTTGTGTAGACTTTCTTCACTTCTGTAGTTGTTATAACCATTTTTGGACAGACAAGTAATGTTTGAGAAAATGTTAGAAAAAGTAGAGGTTGTAGTAGGTGTAGTTTTGCACTTCTAGCCCCCCCCTGATATAGGTCAGATCATACCAATGGGGTGTCATATTTCTCCTAAGAGCACTAGCTAATGAATACATGGTTTTCACAGATTTCAGTACATTTGAAGGGGCAGAAATGTAATGCCTTTTTTTTTTCATTAGCGCCACATTCTGGAAACATTTGGGCACACCAGGCTTGGGGTAAGAAGTCAAGTCACCCCTCATTAGATGCAGCAGGTTGTCTACTTTCCAGAAATATATAGTTTTATATAGTTATTCCACTGTTTTAGGGTAGCTTTACCACAAAAACACTAGAATGCGCATATTAGTTTGTAAAGTTGAAAATGCAATTTTGTGCTCCTGGTGATTAGGGCTCTACGCTAGCCATGAACGTAGGTAAAACTATACAAATTTGGTATTTTTTTTCTCAGAGGACTCAGGACTTTTTCAAATAATTGAAACTTTCACAATCAAGGCAAATGTTTTTGATACATAGTATGTGATTTTAGCAAAATAAGTACATTTTCACATTTTTTTTGTCATTATGACATCATAGCTTTTTGAATTCTCTTCATGTAACGTACCATGAAAAAGCTCAATTCGTTCTGAAAAAAACAATATATAGTTTTCCATATGTAACTGTAACGGATGTTATCCGTTACTTAGGCCTTGTCTGGCCATAAGTTTGTTTAACCAAAAACTGTGGACATTTCTGTCATGCCTAAAACAACCCTTGTCTAGGCATATGGATTGTCAGCCCAGTGACGCAAGCTATGTAGAGCTTTGGGATATTATATTGGTGGACAGATGTGCCAAAAAGGACTAAAAATCATAGCCTGCTTTCAGGGAACAGGGCCATTAGGGGGTTAATAATTTGAGTTTACCTAATGTTAATTGCAATGTGTATTGTAGGCACTAAAGCTATTGTATTGAGATCCCCTGCTGTGTGATAATTCATTCAAGTCCCTCCAGTCTTTATGTCCATTGTGTGAGTTCAGCAACCCTTTTATATTTGATATGTAATGAAGTCTGAGTCATTGTATTTGTTAGACCATTGACCTTTTGTCTACTGTGTGATTGAATAATGTTCCTAATGTATTTGCTTGGTCCATTTATTTGAATGTAAGGTTTGACTATAAATATGTGTGGTTTGTTTCAATAAAGAGAGTTCTGTTTTGGAGTGAACAAGGAGTCCTGGAGTCTTGTATTGCTTATGGTCTAAAGTATCCACTCTGATACCCATCTGCGCCAAGTATCCTGAATCGCTGACCGCCTGCTGCCAGTTTCCTGCGTCCTAACTTCGTGGACTGTCAGGCGGCGACGTGGACTCTTCCCTGCTTCCAGTGATCCTGTGGCTGTTTCCAGTGACCGTCCATACTCCAACCGGTGCACCTGACGGCGCTTATCTGCGTCGAGAAGGAGAGACCCAGGAACGACGGCAGAAGGTGACGCGGTCCCTTCTCAGCTTCCGTTACATTGGTGGCATAGCGGTGGGATTTCTCCTTCATTCATCGGTTGCATCGAGTGAGATATGACGGATGCTTTTGGGTCATATGAGGACCGCTTCGAATTAATCCGGTCTCAGCGGAGTTTCTGGCTGGGCGATATCATAAATGACTTTATTCCAGAACTGGGTGGTTGCATCACAGAGGAGCTACGGATGCAAGATGCCTACTGGATGCTGGTAAATCACATAGAACAAGAGTATGGCCCCATGCTCCCAGTAACCTTCTCCACGGCCCGCTTGCGATGTAAGATCCAAGGGCTAGTATGGGATGCTTATCTATGGGATTCGAACTTTGGCAGTCCAGAAAATGACCGCTTCTGGGAGCTTTTGGCTAAACGAGAAGATATGCTAGGGGGGTACATCCCTGTGAGCTTGCAAGAGGACTTGAGCGACACAGTCAGTTGGGAGTGTGATGTGGAATACATGTATGCCAGATTACTGCAAGAAATCCGGGAATTCCAAAAAGAGGAAGAAGAATGGGGGGGTAACTCATCTGAGGAGGACTTCAGTGTAGCTGAGGACTTAGATGGAGCTGCCCCTGTTCACTCCACACTGGTGAGTGGGAATGCGTTCCTCACCAGTGCCCCTTGTGGTGCCCGTACATCAGGGAAGGGGGCAACGGTCCTCCCTGATGCCCCTTTGCCCCTGGATGATGTTTTGCCTGAGCTGAGGAGTGGGAATGCGTTCCTCCTCAGCCAAGAAGATGCTTCTGCATCAGGGGATGGGACAGACGTCTCCCCTGATAGGCATGTTGCCCCTTTCCCTGCTTTCCCAGCTGCGGTGGATGAGATGCAGGTCCCCACCAGCAGCAATGTTGTGCCCCAACTGATGGGTAGGAGAGAGCCCATCAGTCCCTGTGACCCCCCTGCTGTGGTGAGTGTGGAAGAGCTCACCAGCTGCCCCAAAGTGATGCCCCCATTGTTGTGGAAAATGCCCTGGGAGCGGAGCAGTATGTGCTCCCCAGGGTCACGGATGATGCCGCCTTGCGGGATGGGACTGCGGTCTCCCTCAAGGCAGAAGAAGGGCCTGTGAGTGATGGCCTACAAGCAGAGGACCCCAGCGGGCTGGAAGAGAGCAGTGCTGCTGGCCCTCCTGAGGATATGTTGAGTGAAATGGTGGGTGGAATGGAGTGCCCCACCAGCCCCCCTGTGATCCCTGGCCTGGTGAGTAGGAGCGAGCTCCCAAGGGCCTGGGATACCCCTGCTGTGGTGAAGGAGATGCAGGTCCCCACCAGCAGCCCCAGTCCATCCCCTGTTGCTACTGCCCTGGAGAAGGGGAAGAGTGTCTTTTCCAGGTATGTGACTAAGATTGCGAGGAGGATTGAGACTGCCCTCCTCCACAAGACAAGAGATGGCCCTGATGTGAGGGGCCAAGAAGAAGAGGGGTACAGCAGGCTGCCACTCTGCAGTGCTGCTACTGCCGCTGGAAACCCTGGATGTTGCCCCAAGTTCTCCATGCTGGAGAGTAGGAGCGAGCTCTCCAGTCCCCCTGCAACCCCTGGCTTGGTGCGTGGGAGCGAGCACACCAGGTCATGTGAAACCCTGGCTGGGATTTGTGGATCAACAGTCCTCATCCCCAGCCCAGAATTTGTCATCCCTTTTTCTGAAACCCCTGGCCTGGTGAGTGGGACCTCGATCCTCACCCAGGAGTCTGTTGTTGCCCCTGTTCTGGAGAAACCCACCTTGGTGAGTGGGACCACAGTCCTCACCAAGGGCCCTTTTGTTGCTCTGGCCCCAAGGAGTGGGACCACCATCCTCCGTGGGGGTTGTTCTACTTTCCCCAGTACTTTGGATGCTTCTACGCTGGGTGAGGGAATCACCAGTTTGTCCAGAGACCTTCTGAGTACTGCCCCAGCCCAGGAGAGTGGGAAAAACATCCTCTCCTGTCCCACTGGGGCACTGGCCCAACTAAAAGGGGGAGATGTGCCCCTCTCCCCACACTTTGATGCACAGGATCCAGAGACACAATTGCCCCAGGGAGATCCCCCTTATAGACTGGCTTTGGACCCTGAGCCACTGGCCCCAGACCCAGGAACATTGAACCCCAGCGCTGCATGGAGCATGGCCCAGGAGAGGCCACCCAATTTGTTGACTGCCAGGACAAACAGGCATCAGTTCCCCTGGCCCAGGACTAAGGACAAAGGAACTGGCATTCTCCTCACTGGCCCAGGAGCAGGGCCTTGTGCACCACTACCAGGCCCAGACAAAGGGCTCCTGTTTTCCCCTGGCCCAGGACAGAAAGACTATTTCAATCTCTGGCCCAGGACAAGGGGCCCCACAGTTACAACTGGCCTAGGACCAAGGCCTCCGGACTAATGTACTGTCCAGACAAGTGCCTCACCATCTCTATGCCCTCCTACAGCTCCAAGCCAGCGTTTCCTGCTGTACCCGCTGGCTTGGTACTAAAAGGGGGAGAAATGTAACGGATGTTATCCGTTACTTAGGCCTTGTCTGGCCATAAGTTTGTTTAACCAAAAACTGTGGACATTTCTGTCATGCCTAAAACAACCCTTGTCTAGGCATATGGATTGTCAGCCCAGTGACGCAAGCTATGTAGAGCTTTGGGATATTATATTGGTGGACAGATGTGCCAAAAAGGACTAAAAATCATAGCCTGCTTTCAGGGAACAGGGCCATTAGGGGGTTAATAATTTGAGTTTACCTAATGTTACTTGAAATGTGTATTGTAGGCACTAAAGCTATTGTATTGAGACCCCCTGCTGTGTGATAATTCATTCAAGTCCCTCCAGTCTTTATGTCCATTGTGTGAGTTCAGCAACCCTTTTATATTTGATATGTAATGAAGTCTGAGTCATTGTATTTGTTAGACCATTGACCTTTTGTCTACTGTGTGATTGAATTATGTTCCTAATGTATTTGCTTGGTCCATTTATTTGAATGTAAGGTTTGACTATAAATATGTGTGGTTTGTTTCAATAAAGAGAGTTCTGTTTTGGAGTGAACAAGGAGTCCTGGAGTCTTGTATTGCTTATGGTCTAAAGTATCCACTCTGATACCCATCTGCGCCAAGTATCCTGAATCGCTGACCGCCTGCTGCCAGTTTCCTGCGTCCTAACTTCGTGGACTGTCAGGCGGCGACGTGGACTCTTCCCTGCTTCCCTGCTTCCAGTGATCCTGTGGCTGTTTCCAGTGACTGTCCATACTCCAACCGGTGCACCTGACAGCGCTTATCTGCGTCGAGAAGGAGAGACCCAGGAACGACGGCGGAAGGTGACGCGGTCCCTTCTCAGCTTCCGTTACAGTAACTACAAATCCACAGAGGAAATGAAGCATAAACAGAAGGATAGCAAAAATGCTGAAAATGTGTCTGGCCTGCAGGGTACAGGAAATGGCCCAAGCCTCTGGCAATGAAGGGGTTAAAGGTATTCAGACAATGTAATAAAGTGGTGTGGAATGCAAGCAGGGTGCTGTGTTGTATAGCTAGGGTCATTAGTAGCAGAAAAAGGGAAGTGGTCATGCCACTTTACATATATCTAGTTAGACCACACCTAGGGCTCGATTCAAATGTTGGCATCGGCAGAAAAAACTGGCGACGGTGGTTTTGTACCGCCAGTAAGCAATGCAAATGTTCCCACTAGTAAAAATAACGGCAGTTCTGAAACACACGTCACCCGTTGCCAGAACAGCAAGATCTCACCCACTCTGTGCTTTTCCCTACCCAGCCAGTAGGGGAACACAGATGGCTTTCAGCACCATGGACAGCTTTGAATGCCATAGGGATGTGCACTGATCACCCCTGTGGCATTCAAAGGGTTACAATAAAGAAAACTAGTACACCAAGCACTACACAATGCCCCCCTTCGACATCTCCCCCCCTTAGTATGTCACATATATTGCATATATGTGGAACAGCTTACCAGCAGATGTGGTAGAAGTTAATACAGTGACAGAATTTAAGCATGCATGATGGGATAGGCATAAGGCTGTCCTTAACATAAGAAAAAAACAAGGACCAAATTAGGTTTGAGGTTTTTACAGTAGGAAAATGGGCAGACTACATGGGCCGAATGGTTCTTATCTGCTGTCAAATTCTATGTTTCTATGGCCCTGATCTAAACCAATACAAAACAAACACCTTTGTAGCACTATATTCCACAAAATTATGGCAACAAATCCTACTAGTCATTTATACTCTACAAAGTCTTTATTAGGGAATCCACTTGATCACGGATGCATAGCTACCTCTTAGTAGGAACCGCTGGTAAACTGTTCCTCATGTACATGTAAAAGATAAAACAAAAACAAAGGGCACATAATCTCTAAGTGCAGACTACTTCAATACAATGACCACCACCTTTGATAACACCTTTCAGTGTGCTACATCACACTACTCACATTTAGGGGAGGCGTACAAAAGCCTTGTAGTTTACGGGCCCCACTGGATAACCCCCAGTGCCACCAACCTCATCCTCTTCCCCTCCAGGCCTCTTTCATCCACTGGGTCAACACTGACCTTTGCTTCCACTCCTTGGGGATCTTCAAACCTCTCCCAGTCACCCCTATAAGTGGCGAATCTTCTTTCTGCTACCAGTATGACATTACAGGCTATAATTATCTGGAGGCTTTTATGGACCTCATGGGTTGTGGTAAAGCTTTTTATTCCGGTAAAATACCCTTCTGTTAGTAACGTGTAACACTAGCAGTATGTTGCTTAGAAAAAAGAAATATGAGTGCTTAACAGTACAAATCATAAATATTGCACATATAATGAAATACAACATATGCCCAGCAAACTACTTCCTCAGGGGTCTATCAAATGGTCATCTCCATCCCTGACCTTTTTATCTTGATGCTCCTCTGATTTTGTACCTAACAATCCATTCATTTAACCCTTCTGTCTTCCTTCCCATAGCCCTTACCCTCACTTGGAACGCATCTATTGTGATCAGACAAGCAGATAAGGGTGGAGGGATAGTCATTCTTGAGTATTCTTATTATTGTGAGGAAGCTTTGAACCAATTAATGGACATTAAATGTTATAAGAAACTTGATAGAGACCCTACACTATCCTATAAAAAAGAAATTGACTCTATTATAGAATTAGGGTTTCATAATAGATGGATCAATTTAGAAACCAAGGAGTTTCTTATTCAACATCATCCTAAGACTCCAGTGTTTTATACAATACCAAAAATTCACAAATCTATTGATAGACCTCCCGGGAGACCTATTATTTCTGCCAGAGGATCTATGTGTCAAACGCTGTCACAATATGTGGATTTTTTTCTACAAGGATATATATTAAAGGTACATAGCTATATTAAAGACTCAGCTGATTTTATTCAAATGTTGCCTAAGACTATATCTGATGACATTTTGTTAATCACCCTTGATGTGTCAAGTCTTTATACTAACATTCTGCATGATTTAGGTAAAGAGGCTGTACGCATGGCACTGGAATGTGATGATGGTTATGATGGGCCACCGATTGACTACATGCTATTGCTCATTGACTGTATCCTAAATAAAAACAATTTCAAGTTTGAAACTTTATATTTTTTACAATTACATGGCACGGCCATGGGTTCAAATATGGCGCCTTCGTATGCATCACTCTTTATGGATTATTATGAAAAAATCCACATTTTTGCTAGTGAATATGTTAATAACATCTTCTTTTTCAAGAGGTTTATTAATGATGTCTCCTGTGGCAGGGTGACAGTAGGTCTCTCAGAAAATTTGTTGATTATTTTAATCAGGTTGAATCAACCATTTGCTTTACTTTGTCATTTGACTATAGTGAAATACATTTTTTAGATATGACAGTTTATCGCGATAATGGTTGGCTCAAAACTAAGATTTACACTAAGAGCACAGACAGAAACACCCTGCTACATGCTGGGAGCCATCATCCTACACCTTTGAAACAAGGCTTACCTTATTCACAGATGTTGCGCGTGGTTCGTGTCACGACTGACCCCCAACCGCGCCATGAAGACTTTTGTCAATGGGCAATAAGTTTTTGGCAAGAGGTTATGACCCCAGGATCATTAATGAAGCTATTTCTAAAGCTGAATCACTTGATAGAAATAGTTTGCTTTATCCCACATTGACCGATTGTAACAAAGTTTCTGAAAGATTTTGTATTCAGACTACCTTCACCACTGTCTCCCGAAGTATCAAGAATTTGATACTTAAATATTGGCCTATTTTGGCAGGAGACCCTAAACTTGGTAAACATTTTGATAATCCTCCCTTTTTTGTTATCGTAGGGGTAAAAATCTTCAAGATATGTTGGTTCAGGCAGATCCAGTTGACAAATATACTCTTAGCAAGAGTTGGCTTAAATGTCCTAATGGTGTTTATAAATGTAGAGGATGTACTAATTGTGGAAACTTGATGACAGGAAAGACATTCCTGCACCCACATACAGGAAAACTATACCGTATTAAGGACTATCTGGATTGTGATAGTCGTTTTGTGGTTTACGTCATAATTTGCCCATGTGGACTTTTCTATGTGGGAAAGATGACCACGAGTTTAAAGGAGAGAATTAATAATCACAAATGTTCAATACGAAAAGCATTGGATGGGACCTTGGAATCAAAGGAATGTGCCAGGCAACCAGTGGCCAGACGTTTTGGCGCAGCAAAACATGCCCTGTCGGATTTTAGATTTATGCCTATTGTTCAAGTTCACACCCCAAGGAGGGGAGGTAATCGCCACCAACTTTTATTACAGAAGGAAGCAAAGATGATTTATATGTTGAATACACTTCACCCCAGAGGCTTAAATTCTGAACTTCAGTTACATTCATTTCTGTAATTCATTGTGACTGGTATATATGGATAGTGAATCCGCTGTGATAAGTTCACGTGGATATATACCCAGCCAGTCCTTAATAATGGATCCCTGAAGAAAGAGGTATACTACATCTTTTCATGACATTTGGTTGTCAGTTTGGGACTGGCTTATAATGGAAGGTGGACCCGCTGTGATTAGTTCACGTGGTTAAATACCCAGCCAGTCATCAGCATTGGATCCGTAAATATCTGAATTAAATCATCTGTTATTATTGGTCTTATTGAACCCTTGGGGCTGTAAAATAATGAAGATGATCTCACTTGGATTTAGTGACATTACAATACCCTTATTTAATTTTGGAAATATTATTTGTAATTATCCAGGCGGCTTTTGGACATGGACTTTTGACTTTTCTCTCCTTATTTGCATGATTTCCTGGATAAACTTGGTTCTTGAGATGTAAGGATTATGATAATAAGTCGGATATTTCTCTCTGAAGGATTCGAGTTTCCTTTAATTGGACTCCTTTTTGATATATACATTTTACCATTGGTGACTATTTTTGCTATTTAGTATCCTGTCTGAACTGTATTTCGTTATTATTGTTGCTATGTTGTGCTATTAGCAACATTGTTTTTGCCCCAGTAACTTTATTATTATTTTTATTTGTTTTTGATAAGTGGGATTGTTTAGTCCTTTGCTCTCTATATTTTGTTCCAATACTTGATGCAGCTTGTCCGGTTGTATGCTCCCCGCGATGTGTTGCAATGTGCTGGAGTACTGGCCATGCGTTGCATCTCGTGGACTATGTCGGGCGTTTTTTAACTATATTTGATTCATTTGCTCTATGTGAAATCCCAATGTTTGATGCAGTTTGTCCGGTTGCAAGTTCCCCGCGATGCGTTGCATGTGCTGGAGTACTGGCCATGCGCTGCATCTCGGGGACCACGGCGGGCGCTTATGAATTAAATTGGCTTTCTTTGCTTAATGCGAAATTTCTATACTTGATGTAGTTGGCCCAGCTATATGCACCTCACGATGCGTTGCAATGTGCTGGAGTACTGGCCATGTGCAGCATCTCGTGGACCATGAATGGCGTTTGTGAACGGAATTGGAGATTTGTGTTTTAGAGTGTTTTTGACATTATTTGTAAGTAAGTTTGTGTTGGTCTATGCGGGCGGTCGGCGTGGCACTGTGATGTGCCAGGATGCTGGCACCATGGTGCTGATGCTGTCGGCCGACTTTTGCTAGCAGGGTCTTATTTGAGGTTATGCTTTTTTCTAGTGTCTAATTTTTATTTATTTTCTTTTTTTTTTTTTTTCTTTTTTGATTTTCACATGTGTACTTTAACCCCTCCAGTGCGTGACATCAGTGTCCGGTTCCCGGTACAAGTGTTGCACGAGGTTGGGGTCAGCGTCCACGGGGGAATTGATTGGTAGTGTTTTCAGAAGACAGGTAATTAATCCTCACATTTTCCATTGTTTTGTAACCCTGATGAAGGTCCTTATGTGGACCGAAAACATTTGGTGATAAACTTAATTTGCCTTTTTGATCATCTGTGTGCTGTCTCGCTGGTTCCAGTTTCGGCTGAGTGTATGTATATATATATATATATATATATATATATATATATATATATATATATATATATATATAGATAGATCGATAGTATTGCCACAGTCATACAGTTTACTGTTTCCCGGATGCTCGGGTTTGGCTTGTAGCAGATCAAGTTAATAGATTGTTAGGAGGGGCTGGGCATCACACTGTTGTCATGGTCCATGCATGTACCAATGACAAAGTGAGTGGGAAATGATTTCAAGACATTAAATCAAAAGCTTAATCAAAGAACTACTAAGGGAATATTTTCTGAAATACTGCCTGTGCCAGGAACTACACCAGGATGACAACTGGAGAATTGGGAATTAAATGCATGGCTCAAGATTTGGTGTAAGCAAAAGAGATTTGACATCTAGAGCATTTGGATGTTTATTTCCCTTGGGGGCAATTTTAATAGTAGAGATGCATTTCACCTTAGAGGGGCTGCTGTGTAAATGGATAGGATAGTTAGTGGATTTGAGGGGACTTATCTAGGAAGGGTGTAGAACAGGAATGTGGATGAGAAGGGGTATGGGGGTGAAGGGGGAAGGGCTAAGTTTGCTAACAGGGAGGTAGACACCTGTGTTATAAAAACACAAGAAAAAAAGCCGGTACAGGAGATTCCTCTAAGTGTAGTAAACAAGTAGCACCACACTGCTCTCAAAAAATGTTACTCACATGTTCATAAGGCTTTTATTCTGCCACTAAGATCTATTAACTTCCCTGGTATATACCCCAGGACTGGTATTCTTTAATTTCTCCACCAGTCTTGCATCCACAGCTTCCAACAAAACAGGATAATATGGGATTTTTTAAGGTGACCGCTCCATGGAGATTACAGCCCCAGAGAGTAAGTCACCCTCGCCCCTTTAAATCCAAATGAATATCAAACAATCCAGGCTATCGATACTGGGAGTATGTTTGTAAGCAGTACCAACAAAAATAAGTGACGCCGCTGACTTGAGGAGATGTGTTGCTCCAGCGACATACTGCTCTACCACATCAATTGAGGAAAGGACATGGCCAGCTGTGGGAGGTACAAGACACAGCCAGGCCGCTAGTACCCCAGCAATGTCCAACCAGACGATGCTGGACCTAGGGTAGGTGCTGTGACAGTACCCCCCTTAAAGGCCCCTCTACTGTGGGCTGGGTCTGGGTTTACTAGGGAAATGAGCATGGAACCTGCGTACCAAGACTGGGGCATGAACATCATTTGATGGTATCCAGGAGCATTCCTCTGGACCATAACCCTTCCAGCATACCAGATACTGTAACCATCCCCAGACCCAACGTGAATCCAATATGCTCTGTACCACATACACCTAATGGGTGCTGGTCGAACACAACCAAGGTGTGCCGGTTACAAATCAGAGGTCTGAGTAAAGAGACACGGAATACATTATGAATTCGCATAGAGGCTGGAAGATCCAGAGCATAAGCCACAGGGTTAATTCTCTGCAGCACACGGAAGGGGCCAATTAATCTAGGAGCAAATTTCTTACGAGTTGACAGCCAAACCCTCTTCCTTACCTGAAAGGTAGGAGCCGGCAACCGTGTACGGTCAGCCTGTCTCTTCTGCCATTTCGCGAAACCATGTAGAGTATTCTGTACCCGCAACCATGAGGAACGGAGAGCCCTCAAATGCTCGTCGAGAGCCAGAATTTCCTCAGAAAGAACAGAGGGTTGAGAACCATATTTGATTAAGAGAATGATAATTCTGTGAAGATGCATTCGTGGCACAAATCCGGGAAAACTCTACCCAAGGTAACAGGGTAGCCCAATTGTTGTGGTCAGGGGCGGGTTGTACTGGAATACCAGCCCGGGGGATTTTTTTTAAAACTGGCCCACTATCTGGTATCCCATTCTGTGTTGTAATATATATATATATATATATATATATATATATATATATATAACAGAAAAAGAGAAAAAAGCTCTCAGCGCTAACTCATCATGAAATATCCATATAATAAATATAAATAAATTATTAATATAAAGATGAAAGCTATAGATAGCAGCAAGAAATGAGAGGGTTCTCCAGTCCCCCTAACATTGGGCCTAAACCCAAAAGTGAAAACACATACAAACAACCAAATCTGCGCTCCTCTATATGCTGTGAATAATGTGTGCCCTGTAATGGGCATATATAATAATCCTTAGTAAATCTAAGTAAAATAAGTGAGAATTTCGTCCCACGAATTGGCCAATCCATGTGTAAGCTTACCACCAACGTCAAGGTATCTCACTTTATGGTAAGTCCTACTCTAATACACTTACAAATACTATCTAAATTAAAAATCCCTGAAGAAAGATGTTATTTTGAAACGCGCCGGAGGGGACCTCTTAAATGTTATTTTGATGTTTTTATTCTTATTTGTAGGTCCCAGTGTAGTGCAATTAAAAACAACAGACATACAATAAAATAAAAAAGGTGTAGAGGAAGGACTTACCTGGTGCAGGAACCTTATGGGCCTGCACTAATAAAGTGACTACATAGAGAACTATGTTCCATTTGTAACCTTCCCCAAAAGTCATGTGAGGGATGGTTGATACCAAACTGACAGGGGATATACACAATGGAACAGGCCAAGCAGCCTGGTTCTTAAAGGCCAAGTGGGATAGAAAAGGAAAGGAATGGTGAAATAAAATAAAGTAATAATGTGTTTTTATCTATGTGATTTAAGTGGATAAAATGAGAAGCTGCTAAAGTGAGCTAAAGGAGAAATATGTGCAATAACAGAAAAAGAGAAAAAAGCTCTCAGCGCTAACTCATCATGAAATATCCATATAATAAATATAAATAAATTATTAATATAAAGATGAAAGCTATAGATAGCAGCAAGAAATGAGAGGGTTCTCCAGTCCCCCTAACATTGGGCCTAAACCCAAAAGTGAAAACACATACAAACAACCAAATCTGCGCTCCTCTATATGCTGTGAATAATGTGTGCCCTGTAATGGGCATATATAATAATCCTTTTTATTAATAATTTATTTATATTTATTATATGGATATTTCATGATGAGTTAGCGCTGAGAGCTTTTTTCTCTTTTTCTGTTATTGCACATATTTCTCCTTTAGCTCACTTTAGCAGCTTCTCATTTTATCCACTTAAATCACATAGATAAAAACACATTATTACTTTATTTTATTTCACCATTCCTTTCCTTTTCTATCCCACTTGGCCTTTAAGAACCAGGCTGCTTGGCCTGTTCCATTGTGTATATCCCCTGTCAGTTTGGTATCAACCATCCCTCACATGACTTTTGGGGAAGGTTACAAATGGAACATAGTTCTCTATGTAGTCACTTTATTAGTGCAGGCCCATAAGGTTCCTACACCAGGTAAGTCCTTCCTCTACACCTTTTTTATTTTATTGTATGTCTGTTGTTTTTAATTGCACTACACTGGGACCTACAAATAAGAATAAAAACATCAAAATAACATTTAAGAGGTCCCCTCCGGCGCGTTTCAAAATAACATCTTTCTTCAGGGATTTTTAATTTAGATAGTATTTGTAAGTGTATTAGAGTAGGACTTACCATAAAGTGAGATACCTTGACGTTGGTGGTAAGCTTACACATGGATTGGCCAATTCGTGGGACGAAATTCTCACTTATTTTACTTAGATTTACTAAGGATTATTATATATGCCCATTACAGGGCACACATTATTCACAGCATATAGAGGAGCGCAGATTTGGTTGTTTGTATATATATATATATATATATATATATATATATATATATAATCTAAGAGTTGTAGGGATGCACTCACTGCGAATCGATCACGATGACCTGGGTGCTCATCAGAGAATAGAATGATACAACAAATCACTGGGGAATGACGGCATTCACAGGATCCATTTTCCAAACTTGACATAAGTTACATTTATTGAAATCAACGTTTCGGCTGTCGCCGCAGCCTTTCTCAAGATTACAAATGTGTAACAAACAGCTTGTTTAAAAACCCTCTCCCAATCCTAAAAAGGCGCCAAAACGGCGTTCTAATTGGAAAACACATGACTCCAAATTAGAATGTAAATAGGTAAATTAACCTGTGAGTAACTGTTAAAAACTCATCACTTATGTGGCGAGCTTCCGTGAAAGTGACCATAAACATATATCTTAAGCTCAACAACCACATAAGTAAAGTGTCAAACACTCCCAAATTATAATAAGTCAAATCATCTATCACATAACTATATAACATCATTACTTATGAGTACACAGCAATCAATTATCTTCTGGTGAAAGTAAAATAAGATGCAACAGTATCAACCGGACATCCACAATGTAACAAAGAAACATGAATGGATACAACTTAATGGAATATTCATGATTAAATCGCATATATAGACATAATATGTTTAGTTGCCGATCATATAGGTGCATGTATAAAGAGCTGGGGTATTTAACCCTCATGATGCTGAACAATAACTCAATGAAGTCCTCTCTCGTTGCAACACTTACGTGAATTATATCTAACAGTTCTTATAAATTTAATCATATCAATAAAGGGCAGATCTTATAAGCAAAATTCAAATGTTCTAACAATATTATATTAATCAATTAGTAAGTTGGATATCATAATCCTATCGTAAGATAATTGTCCTTCATACTCACTGTTGGCATCAGTATAATTCGTATGCAGATGAATACATAAACAATACAGCTTAAATCATTTCCACATCAGGATCAATTTATGATCGTATTCGTATATTATAGTCCAAATTTGTGCATCACAAGCACTCCCAGACGGAATCAATGTTGATTAAAGAGGAAGCTGAGTGTGATGTTCCTTATCGGTGTCTGTCAAGCGCAGGGTTTCCAGATTGCTCACAATGATTGTCTGACTATTACGTGCGTATCTAATGTAGATCGTACAAAGAAATATGAAGAGTAATATCATGTAAATATACTTATATTCTCTATATGAATGTGCATTGCCAATATGAGTAAGACAAAATAGGCATATATAATTATTATTTTGTTATTCACGATCTATTTAAACACTTAAAAATAATAATGAAAAGTAGAGCAAAAAATAAATCTATTAATCCAGATATGAAAATAGAAAATAAATATTTATTTAAGACCTATTCGGGGGATCCATCTACCTTATCTTCGACACACCATGAATGGACCGGACACCAATCACTCCACGATTACATCTCACATACATTCGATTCGGGTTTATATGATGAACTCCTACTTCAGATGCGTCAACCTCCAGGGTAAAGGGTAGGGTGGGCTTTGGGTAAACCAAAATGGGAGCTGCTGAAAATGCAGCCTTGAGGTTCTCAAAGGTGAACAGGGCACTGGGTGACCATTCCAAGACCTTCGCACCCTTACAGGTCATATCAGTCAGCGGTCTGACCAAAGTAGAGAAATTCTTGATGAACTTACAGTAGTAATTGGCGAACCCAAAAATCTTTGGAGTGCTTTGAGTCCTACTGGACGAGGCCACTGTAATACAGCTGACAACTTCTAAAGGTCCATGGCCAACCGAGAAGCGGAAATGACATACCCCAGAAATCTGTGAAAGGTCTGTGAAAGTCACATTTCTCCAACTTGTAAAAAAGGTTATTCTCCCTTAGTAAGCATAATACTGTGGACACATGCAACCGGTGTTGTTCAAGCTTAGGAGAGTGAATAAGAATGTCGTCCAGATAGACCACCACACAAGTTTGCAGCAATTCCCTTAAAACGTCATTGATAAATTCCTGGAAGACAGCAGGAGAATTACAAATACCAAAAGGCATAACCAAATACTCATAATGCCCGCTCCGGGTGTTGAATGCTGTCTTCCATTCATGGCCCTCATTCATTTGTATAAGATTGTATGATGCCCTTAGATCGAATTTTGTAAATATTTTGGAACCCTTCAATCAGTCAAACAATTCAGTAATCAGAGGTATTGGATAAGCGTTCTTTACCATCAATTTGTTTAGTCCACAGAAATCAACACACGGATGTAATTCTCCGTCCTTTTTTTGGACCAAAAAAATCTGCGCCAGCAAGGTAAGTGGACTTAGGAATAATGCCCCTAGCAAGGGCATTGGAAATGTATTCCTCCATAGCCTTATTCTCCTCCACAGACAGAGGGTAAATGTGACCCTTAGGAGGTGTGGTACCAGGCATCAGCTCCACGGAGAAATCATAAGGCCTATGTGGAGGTAACGCCCCGGCCTGAACTTCGTTGAATACCTCACCAAACATCGAATATTCCTCAGCTAGAACTGCGGTATTGGCACAAGCCAGCCTCACAGGACTAGAGATACAGGAATCTAAACACTGCAGAGCCCAGGCCACAATGTCACAAGTGTGCCAATCGATCCTGGGGTTGTGAGTCTGCAACCACGGAAACCCACGATGATGGCATAATGAGGAGAATTGATCACATGGAATTTCAGAACCACCTTATGAAGTGCCCCCACCTTTATGGTTAGCAGGGATGTTTCCTGCTTAATGTGCTCTTGTAAAAGGGGTCTACCATCAATGGCCTCCTCTGCAAAAGGAGAGGAACGAGACTGTAACGGAATAGCATGTTTGGCCGCAAATTCTACATAATTAAAATAACCAGCGGCACCCGAATCCAGCAACGCTAGGGTAGAGACAGACGAATTGGACCAAGGATAGGTTTGTCCAAGGTGATTTCTGGGGACTGAGAAATTCCACCCAAGACCAGTCCGGACAGGATCTTAGGTGCGAGCGTTTCCCAGACGCACCGGGCATGACTTCAGCATGTGACCTGGTTTGCATGTAACGGTTTGTTTGACACACAGACACAGTAGGTTTGGATAAAACTGTCACCTTCCGTTCCGCTCGGCACTCTGCGCTCGTGGCAGTCTCGGTCCGCTTCCAGGTTTCCCTCGACGTCGCGTCACGTGCACCGTGACGTCATCTGGTAGCGTCTATTTCATGACGCTCCAGACGAGGCGCGGGTGCACTCTGATAGTGTTCCCTAGCGCCCTGTATGCAGTTCAAGTCTATTAGCCTCAGTCTTTCCCAGCCTGTAACTGCTCCAGTCAGTTCCAGTCCTTCCAGTCTCTGTAGCTGGCCTCCACCTGTGGGTTTGCTCCCAGTCTGTTCCTGACAAGCTCTCTATGGTCCAGCAGTCCAGCTAGGATTACCTTCCTGCCTGTACCCAGTCACTCCTCTCCACCTGTGGGTTAGCTCCCAGCCTGTTCCTGACTAGCTCTCCTTGGTCCAGCAGTCCATCTTGGATTACCTACCTGCCTGTTCCCAGTCTCTCCCCTGCCAGTGGTCTTTGGATCTATCACTCCTGCCTGTGTTTGGGTAGGCCTGGCGCATCACGGAACTTCTCCCAGGAATCCTCCTGAACGACTGCAGGTCCAGCTCTGCTCTTCCGCTTCTCCAGTACTGATACTACAGGACAGGTCTGTTCTCTCCATCCTAGGAGAGTATCTTTCTATCTATTTTCTTCTTCTAGGAGAGTTCCAGCCATCCGGCCTCTGCTCTCTAGCCTCGCTCCCCATACTACGCTCCCCAGCCTTCACTCTCCCCCACAGGAGAGCAGGTACTGCCTGTGGGATTATCATCCAGGGCTTACCTCCAGCTCCTCTGGGGTTTGCCATCCGGCCTTGCGGCTGGCACCGTACCTGGCTTAGGCCGCAGCACGGTACTCCCGCAGACAGTCAACGTACGAAGAGCACCGCTACCCATCGTCGCACCTGAGCACTCCCTCTCCTGTGGGTTTCGTCGCGTTTGGTCCACCCTGTGTGACATAAACAAAGTTTTATTAAGCATTTAGGAATACAATAACCCTCACAGGTCCTGTAATATATTCTCAATATAGTACAGCCACAAGACAGGTTACATATATATAAGCCCACACAGGTCCAGTATAAATATAGAGTCCATAACACATTATACTGACACAGGTCAGGCAGATCTTGAAAGAGTCCCAGTGTATCGGTACTGCATGGATTAATTGCAGTGAGCGAGAGTAAACAGTCCCATGTGTGGTAAGGCCTGTTAAGAAGCTCACCTAGGATAGAGAGCTTAAATACGAGTAACGCCCAAGAATAAGTATAGCAGGTAATGGTGAACTGCCTTAGCAGTAATGGAGGCTGAGCAACTTGGGCACTGCCGGAGAAGTAACGGAGATTAGGCCACATGAACACTGCCTTAGCAGTAAGGAGACTGAGTGACGTGGACACTGCCGTAGCAGTAACGGAGACCAGGCAACTAGAGCACTGCCGTAGCAGTAACGGAGACCAAGCCCTTGGATACTGTCGAGGCAATAACGGACTCTGAGCCACAAGGACACTGCCGTAGCAGTAACGGAGACTAGGCCACTTGCACTCTGCTGTAGCAGTAAACGGAGACTAGGCCACTTGCAGTTACGTAGCAGTAACGGAGACTAAGCGACTGGAGACTGCCGTGGCAGTAATGGAGACTGAGCAACTGAGCACTGCCATGACAGTAACGGAATGAGCAACTGAGCAACTCGCCCTGAGGAGGCAACCAACTGGGAGTGGATAGTATGTCAAGCCAATAGGAATGTCGCTGGGGCGACACAGACAACTGAGACCAAAACTGCACAGCTGTCACAGACAGCAAGAAAGGATCACCGCCCTCAACCGGAGACCGGGCGGGTGCACCCGGAGCAGGAACGTCAGCCAATCCAAGTGGGTACACGGAGCAGGAACGTCAGCCAAGCCAGGTCAGTACACGGAGCAGGAACGTCAGCCAAGCCGGGTCGGTACACAGGAGATGAGAAGCAGAATGGTCAGGCAGTCCGGGTTGGTTCACAAGCAGGAGACGAGATGCAGAGTAGTCAGGCAGGCCGGGTCAATACACTGAGAGCAAACTGTAATCAGGAACAAGCGCTGGTACTGGAACACCATGAAAGGGCACTGGAGGGGTGCCAGAACCCAGTATTTAAAGGCCATACTGGGCGGGACAAGCACAGTATAGCCAATAGGAGTAGAGCAGGAGTGTAGACTGACAGAATGTCGCTGAAAGAGCACTGACACTGTGATATTGTCACAGTACAAACACAGTCCCTCCCTCCTTCTGAAAATCCTCTCCACCACTGAAAGGCGGGTAGTACCAACTTGCATTGGTTCACTATGCCCTAAATCGTACCTAGGAGGCATGGGAAGTGAGGGAGGACAGGGTGGGCGAGAAAAGTGAGGAGCCAGTCAGGATAAAGGCCTCCACAGGCTCTCCTTGTATGAGGGTCGCTCCCTGACCCTGGTATCGATTAGAATAGTGAATGAGATTAGATCATCCAAACCTTTAGGCAATTCATGGGCAGCAATTTCATCCTTAATTGTATTGCACAGTCCCTGAAAAAAGCTGCTACCAGGGCCTCATTATTCCAGTCTACTTTGGCTGCTAAGGTACAGAATTCAATAGAGTATTCCGCCACAGTTCGAGCCTTCTGGCGGATGGTCGTCAAGTGTTTGGAAGCCGGGGTCACATGACCTGATATGTCAAAAACTCACTTAGCATGGCTACAAATGCAGTAAAGGTATGCACAGTAGGTTTATCCATCTCCCATAAGATATTAGCCCAGGCCAAAGTTTTGCCAGAAAGAGCGATATCATAAACCCAACCTTACTGCGTTCAGTCAGAAATGCATGCGGTACCATTTCTAAGTATATGTCCAGCTGGTTAAGGAACCCTCGGCATAACTCAGGATCCCCCCCATAACGTTGGGGAAGAGGAGCGGACCCTGACAACCCTCTGCTCATGCCTACATCCGGAGAGGCAGGGACCTAACTGTGCTGTGACAAACTAGCAACGTGTATAAAAAACCCAAAGGGAGCAAAATGTATGCCTATTGGACACAATGAAAAAGGATGATGTAGCCACAGAGCCACTGTAAAATCTCAGGCCACTGAGATACTGCACCTAAAAAATTAAAATCTGAGCTGCAATAACTTTGCAGCAGAGGGAATACCCTTATTTTATCAGGAAGATAAATCAACAATATAGATTTTTTTTACTTATTAAGTGTTATTATTGGGAGACTAATGAGATGGGGATAATTCTGTTGTATCATTAGGGGTGTAAAATTTGGGAATCAGACCTATGAGTGCCAGAGGAGTGCACAATTCATTCAAATGGTTAAATACACATTGTTCATTTCCTTTACCCCATGAAAGTTGCTGAGACTTTTCTTGCATTGAAAAGATTTTACAGCTCAATCTCTTTTTATTAACATGTATTCTGTTGTGGTCAGAGGTGGTGCTGTTCCTATCACTTAAAGGGATAGTAATGTTTCTCAAAAAAAAAGCAGCTCCAAATTAATCTGTTACGGTTTTCAGACACTCAGACAGTGGTAGGTAAAATAAATGGAGTTTTATTAAGTAAATGAAGAACAAGGTCGCCACTGGGGCGGTACTGGTATAACAGAATAAGACAGATACCTGGCGCAACTGGTAATACTAAACAAGTAAGGAAGCACAAAACAGGACACAAGAGGTTAATAGTACTGGTTATCAGTCTCAAATGTGGTGTTAGGCACGCCCTTGGTGCTGCATATAGCTATGTGTGCTGTAAGGTAGCACCCAAGTCCATTCACTGTGTAGAGCTGTAGAATAAAGTTCTGGCTGAACGGGAACTGCAAGTGATAAGGAGATAGCCCCCACGGGCGTAACCGGAGACTACAGTATAGTGATTGCGTGAGCCAATAGCCCCCACGGGCGTAACCGGAGACTTCTAATATCACAGTCGCTTAAGCCAATAGTCCCCACGGGCGTAACCGGAGACTACAGTATCATGATTGCGTGAGCCGATAGCCCCCACGGGCATAACCGGTAACTACAGTATCGTGATTGCTCGAGTCAAAAGCCCCCACGGGCGTAACCGGAGACCACCAGAATAGTGATTACTTGTGCTGATGGCCCTAGCGCGGGCGTAACCGGAGACTACTGGGTACTGCTTGCCAACAGCCACGGGCGTAATGGAACCGCTGCTCAGTCACGGAGAGCCGCCGACTACTAAGGCCCGCAAGCGGCCGGCTCACAGAGACAGCGGACAGGCTTAGGCGATAGGTGGAAAAGTAGCAGTAATCGGATGAACAACACCAGTGTCTCAAGTGCAGGAATCGACTCAGCACAGTAACGTCTGGACTCAGCACAGGAAAGGCAGATAATGGAAGACTCAGCAATGGCTCAGCAACTGACAAGCAGAGGCTCAGTCACACTATGCAGTATCAGAATGTCGCCGAGGCGACAACGGAGTCGTCCGTCAGTAACGCAGGAGCAGGACAAGAGTGCTCGGTAGTCAGCCAGGCCGGATCAGGATACACAGGAGATTCGCAAACAAGCCGGTTCGGTAACGGAGGAGGGTCGTCAGCCAGGCCAGGTCAGATGCCGTAGGAGATTCGCAGACAAGCCGGATCAGGAACAAGCAGGAAGTCAGCCAGGCCGGGTCAATCACGGAACAGGAACACAGGAACGTTGTTGGGCAAGCCTAGTCGGTACACGGTGGATCAGGATACAGAATACAGCAACGCTGGCTAGGAAACACCACGAAAGGGCACCTGACAGGTGCCAGTGGCCGGATTATAACGGATAACCAGGGGCGGGCCAACACAGCTCAACCAATCAGGGAGCAGCACAGTTGAGAGTGACAGAAATGATCATGGGGACCGTGATAGTACCCCCCTCTCAAAGACCCCCTCTCCCTGCCGGAGGTCTAGGTTTCTGAGGGTATTTAGAGTGGAAGTTGCGCAACAGTCTGGGCACGTGTAGATCCTTCTGATCTACCCAGGACCATTCCTCAGGGCCATACCCTTTCCAATGTACCAAATATTGCAACTTCCCCCTAAATCTCCTAGAATCAATGATACTCTGAACCTCATATTCCTCCTGGCCCTGAACGTCCACCGGCCCAGGAATCACTGGAGTGGTAGTGTAATGGTTGCAAACCAATGGTTTTAAGAGGGATACATGGAACACATTATGAATGTGCATAGATGCTGGAAGTTCCAATGCATATGAGACTGGATTCACCTTGCGGATGACTTTAAATGGACCAATGAACCGAGGTGCCAGTTTATTGGAGGGCACCTGTAACTTAAGATTTCTGGAGGAAAGCCACACTCTATCCCCCACCTGGAAGGAGACCGCTGGCAGCCTTCTACGATTGGCATGCTTCTGGTAGAGCTGAAATGACTGGCTGAGGGTCCTCTGCACCTGTGCCCAAGTGGAACGGAGCTGCTCAATATGCTCATCCAGAGCTGGGATTTGATATGCCTGGAATTAGTCCGGGAGTAGACAGGGCTGGAACCCATAGTTAATGAGAAAAGGGGAACTCCCGGACGATGAATTAACTGCACAATTCCTGGCAAACTCCGCCCAAGGCAACAGGTCGGCCCAATTGTCATGATGATCGGTTACAAAACAGCGCAAGAACTGTTCCAGACCTTGATTGGCACGTTCAGCGGCTCCATTAGTCTGGGGGTCATATGCGGAAGAAAACGACAACTGGATGCCCATCTGCCCACAGAATGCCCTCCAAAATCTGGACACAAACTGGCTACCACGGTCAGATACTACCACTCTAGGCACCCCGTGCAAGCGAAACACTTCCTTAGCAAATACCACCGCCAACTCCTGAGCCGATGGAAGCCCAGGAAGGGGCACAAAATGAGCCATTTTTTAGAACCTATCAACCACCATAAGGATAAATGTGTACCCTCTGGATGCTGGCAATTCTCCCAGAAAGTCAATGGAAATATGGGACCATGGGCGGTTGCCATTAGGTACTGGTTGAAGCAGACCTACTGGAAGATGCCTGGGTATCTTGGCACGGGCACAGGTGGCACAGGCTGCAGTAAAAGAGGAGCAATCAGCCCTAAGGGAAGGCCTCCAAAACAACTGGGAAAGCGACCAACAAAGCTGATCCCTTCCAATGTGCCCAGTCGCCTTAGATGAGTGGTAGGTTTCCAATAGATGGGTACGTAATGGCTCATCGACAAAGCACTTGCCAACTGGAGTTTCTGGAGGAGCCCTAGTCTGCGAGGCCAAAATTTCTTCCCCCAGTGGCGAAGTGATACTAGTGCGAATAGTGGCCAGAATACGATCTGGCTGAATGGTGGGTCTGGTGGTGTCTGGACAAGGCATCTGCCCTGACATTCTTGGACCCCGGCAGGTAAGAGACCACGAAGTTGAACCGGGACAAGAAGAGCGCCCATCTGGCCTGACGTGAGGAGAGTCTCTTAGCCTCCGAGAGATATGTTAGATTCTTGTGGTCCGTCAGAATTAGTACTGGTGTCTTAGTACCTTCCAATAGGTGACGCCACTCCTTGAGTGCCAGAATGATAGCCAAGCGTTCCCTGTCACCAATCTCATAATGGCTCTGGGCGCTGGACAGTTTTTTTGAAAATAACCCACAAGGTCTTAATGTACCACCTCCCACCGGGCGTTGGGAGAGTACTGCCCCGACCCCAACCTCAGAGGCATCAACTTCAAGGGTAAACGGCAGGGCTGGGTTAGGGTGGGACAGCACTGGGGCAGCAGCAAAGGCAGATTTCAGTGTCTCAAATGCGTTCTCAGCTGCCTCAGACCATTGAGAAGGAGTAGCGCCCTTATGAGTTAAATCAGACAATGGTTTCACAATCGTGGAAAAGTTTTGAATGAATTACCTATAATAGTTGGCAAAGCCCAGAAAACGCTGAATAGCTTTTAACCCTTTAGGACGAGGCCATTGTAGGACAGCTGCCAACTTCTCTTGGTCCATGGCAATGCCATCCTTAGAGATTACGAACCCGAGGAAGGGCACCTGGGATCTGTGAAATTCGCACTTCTCAAGCTTACAAAACAATTTATTTTTGTTAGTCGAGTCAAAACCTCAGAAACATCCTTGATGTGTTGGGTAAGGTTGTTAAAGAGAATCAATATGTCATCAAGATATACCACAACACAGGACTGAAGCATGCCCCTAAAGATGTCATTAATAAGCTCCTGAAATACCGCAGGAGCATTACATAGGCCGAATGGCATTACCAGATATTCGTAATGCCCAGATCTGGTATTAAATACCGTCTTCCACTCATCACCAGCCCTGATTCTAATCAGGTTGTAAACAGCCCGGAGATCAAGTTTAGTAAAGATGGAAGAGCCCTTTAAACTGTCGAATAACTCGGTAATGAGTGGAATGGGGTAGGCACTTCTGGACATCAGTTTATTTAGATCCCTGTAGTCAATACAAGGCCTGAGCTCGTCATTTTTCTTTTTTACAAAAAAAAACCCGGCACCCGCCGGTGAGGTAGATTTACGGATAATCCCTCTCTTAAGGGCGTCCTCAATATATTCCTCCATAGCCCTATTCTCCTCTACTGACAACGGATAAGTGCGGCCCCTGGGAGGCACGGTGCCCGGGGCCAGATCAATGGCACAATCATAAGGTCTGTGCTGAGGCAGGGCGTCAGCCTCTCCCTTACTGAATACGTCACTGAATTCCTGGTATTCAGCTGGCACAGAGGGAGAGGTACACAGTAACCTGACAGGGTGTGAGAGACAGTTATCCGCACAATATTCCGACCAAGACAATATTTCACATCTTTTCCAGTCAAATTGGGGGTTGTGTAACGATAACCAAGGGAAACCCAAAATGACTGCGTGATGAGGCGAATTCATTAATTGAAATTGCACTTCCTCCTTGTGAAGAGCCCCAGTAGCCATTGTAATAGGGGTAGTCTCCATAGTGATAAGTGCGGGTTCTAAAGGCCTGCCATCAATGGCTTCAATAGCCAGAGGGGACTCCCTTTTGACCACCGGAATCTTATGCAACTCAGCGAAGGAGCGATCCATGAAATAGCCGGCAGCACTGGAGTCTACCAGGGCTAAAACTGACACAGAGGACTCCGACCACGTAAATGCCACCTGGATGGTGGGTCTCTGTGTACTAGTGTCTAGGGACTGTTGTACACCACCTAGGGCCTGTCCCCCAAGGTACCCTAGGTGCGTTCGTTTCCCGGCCGAACCGGACAGGAGCGTAACTGGTGCCCAGCTTTACCACAGTATAGGCATAAACCCATTCTTTTACGGTGTGCCCTCTCCTCCTTCGTAAGTCTGGTGAACCCGAGCTGCATAGGCTCCCCTCCCTCCGTAGTACGTTCAGGAGGAACAGGTGGTGAGGGTGGGTTCACGAGACTGCCGTGCCCAATATTCCTGGGTCTTGCCCTCTTAGCCAATCGCCTTTATCGAATACGGGAGTCAATAAGCATAACGTAATCAATGTATTCATCAAGATCAGTAGGCACGTCTCTGGCGGCAATTTCATCCTTAATGGAATCTGACAGGCCCTGGGCAAAAGCCGTGACTAGTGCCTCGTCATTCCAGCCCACCTCCGCTGCCAAGGTTAAAAATTCAATAGCGTAGTCGCCCAAAGTGCGATCTCCCTGTTGTACCTCCAATAACCTCTTGGCAGCAGAGGCGGCTCTACCAGGTACCTCAAATACTCTGCGAAATTGTCTTACAAACTCCCTAAAATTCAGGGTGCAAGGTTTGGCATTCTCCCAGAGAGAATTTGCCCAGGATAACGCCTTGCCAGTTAATAGGGAAATCATAATCCCAACCTTGCTTCGATCATTAGGGAATGCTTGAGGAGTGAGCTCAAAGAATATCTCCAATTGGTTGATAAAGCCTCTGCATTGGTTAGGTTCGCCATCATATCTTAACGGTAACGCTGCCGCCGCGAACCCTCTGGACTGAGTGGTTGGGGTAACCGACAGATTTTCCGGTGTCGAGACTGGGGTGACCACCGGATTCTGATTAGGTTTGTCTAGGTGTACCGTTCTCTCGAGTAATGTCTGCATGGCCAGTGCCAACTGGTCGAGGAGCTGCTCGTGAACATCCATTCTCCAATGGATATTATGGGTACCAGTATCTCCCTTGCTGTCTGAGGTCATGGCCTTTTCGTACTGTTACGGTTTTCAGACACTCAGACAGTGGTAGATAAAATAAATGGAGTTTTATTAAGTAAATGAAGAACAAGGTCGCCACTGGGGCGGTACTGGTATAACAGAATAAGACAGAGATACCTGGCACAACAGGTAATACTAAACAAGTAAGGAAGCACAAAACAGGACACAAGAGGTTAATAGTACTGGTTATCAGTCTCAAATGTGGTGTTAGGCACGCCCTTGGTGCTGCATATAGCTATGTGTGCTGTAAGGTAGCACCCAAGTCCATTCACTGTGTAGAGCTGTAGCATAAAGTTCTGGCTGAACGGGAACTGCAAGTGATAAGGAGATAGCCCCCACGGGCGTAACCGGAGACTACAGAATAGTGATTGCGTGAGCCAATAGCCCCCACGGGCGTAACGGGAGACTTCTAATATCACAGTCGCTTAAGCCAATAGCCCCCACGGGCGTAACCGGAGACTACAGTATCGTGATTGTTGAGTCGATAGCCCCCACGGGCGTAACCGGTAACTACAGTATCGTGATTGCTCGAGTCAATAGCCCCCACGGGCGTAACTGGAGACCACCAGAATAGTGATTACTTGTGCTGATGGCCCTAGCGCGGGCGTAACCGGAGACTACTGGGTACTGCTTGCCAACAGCCACGGGCGTAACGGAACCGCTGCTCAGTCACGGAGAGCCGCCGACTACTAAGGCCCGCAAGCGGCCGGCTCACAGACAGCGGACAGGCTTAGGCGATAGGTGGAAAAGTAGCAGTAATCGGATGAACAACACCAGTGTCTCAAGTGCAGGAATCGACTCAGCACAGTAAGGTCTGAGCACAGGAAAGGCAGATAATGGAAGACTCAGCAATGGCTCAGCAACTGACAAGCGGAGGCTCAGTCACACTATGCAGTATCAGAATGTCGCCGAGGCGACAACGGAGTCGTCCGTCAGTAACGCAGGAGCAGGACAAGAGTGCTCGGTAGTCAGCCAGGCCGGATTAGGATACACAGGAGATTCGCAGACAAGCCGGTTCGGTAACGGAGGAGGGTCGTCAGCCAGGCCAGGTCAGATGCCGTAGGAGATTCGCAGACAAGCCGGATCAGGAACAAGCAGGAAGTCAGCCAGGCCGGGTCAATCACGGAACAGGAACACAGGAACGTCGTCGGGCAAGCCTAGTCGGTACATGGTGGATCAGGATACAGAATACAGCAACGCTGGCTAGGAAACACCACGAAAGGGCACCTGACAGGTGCCAGTGGCCGGATTATAACGGATAACCAGGGGCGGGCCAACACAGCTCAACCAATCCGGAAGCAGCAGAGCTGAGAGTGACAGAAATGATCACGGGGACAGTGATATAATCTTTGTAGTATTTGGGCCATGGAGAGTGTTATTTCAATACTGTTCTAGTTGTAGTTCAAGAGTAATTGAATGATAAAGTATCTCCCTCCTGCCCCTTTTACTGATGTAACACTGCTCGCCTCAGAGCAGCAAGACTGTCTGGATGTATCACAGAGAGTGACAATCTTCATTAAGCATAAGGAAAAACCTGTCATGGGGGGAAGGGTTTTCCTTATGCTCACAGTAAGAAGACTGACCCTTGCTGCAAGTTTTCTGGTCAAGTGACCAGTTTCCACATCTGAGGAGAGGTGGCTCAAACTAGGTAAAAGGGGTGGGAAGGGGGTACTTTATCATTCAATTACTCTTGAACTACAACTCTGACAGTATTGAAATAACACTCTCCATGGCCCAAATACTATGAAGATTAATTGGGGCTGCTTTGTTTGTGAAACATTACTATCCCTTTAACACGTTAAGAGACTCACCATTTTTTTGCATAAAAATTGCACCTAGTAAACTTAGGTTTTGAGTCCCTAACTTGCGTTAAAAATCACTGACGTGTACTAGAACAGTGGTTTATAGCACGCACATGCATGCATACATACAAGTAACTTAAAACATGAGTGAAAAGAAAAGAATATTAACCCTATGAGTGCCAGTGGGTGTTGCATACCCCAATGACACTCACAGGGTTAATCCCCCTAAAGCTAACACCATCCCTTCACAATAAACACTTACCTTTAAGTATGATGTCCGGTGGAGTCTTCAGCCCCATGGTCATCCACTGTTGGTCTTCTTCTGTCATCTTCTATCATACATCTTCTTCTTATCTTCATTCTTCATATCGTTGTCTTCTTATGTTCTTCCTTCTGTTATATGTACCGTGAATATAACACAAACAAAAAAAAAAGAAAAAAGTTTAAAATCATCCATGCCCCCAAATAAATTCTGTAAACATGTTCATGATGCTGGACAAATACATTTAAAAAATAAGTCCATGATGCCACCCAAATATATCATATTTATATGTCCATGATGCCCCAATTAAATTAAAAAAATATTTCCATGATGCCCCCAATGAATATGTACATTAATAAGTCCATGATGCTGCCACTGGCACTGCTGGCAGCAGTGGCAGGAAAACAGATAAAGAACCCTCCTCCCATCACCACCTTTGTTACCTCTAGGGCCGCTGCCCGAGCCATTCTGTGGAAAATTTGAACAGAGACTGGCTTTTATATGGTAAGTCTCTGTTCAAAATGGGGCATCATGGACATATTTATTTTGGGGCATCATGGACTGTGACAGAACCCTCCATCACTGGGACTCCTGAAGGAAGCTGAGGGCCAGCCTCCTGACCACAGACTATGGACCTGGCCCTGGAATGGGGTATAGCTTCCCCCTAAGACTAATCACTGCCCAGTTTGCTCCTTGTCACGAAAGCATCCCTGCCCTGGGCTCCTGAAGGGGCCTGGGGCACAGCCCCCACCCTACAGACTGGCACATGAACAGGGTAGTGTATTTGTTGAAAGAATTATGCTCTGGTCTGATGTGTGTCATGTAATTATGTAGTAATGTAATTATGTGTGATTGAATCATGCTAAACATACTCCTAGTATGAACAGCTCATGTTTACCCTTTCCATTGTATGCGCCCCAGCCCTTTGTATCCCATATGCACACACCTATTGTTCCATTGTATACTGTCCACTAGTAACTCACTCATGTCAGGTCCCATTGTATCATGTCGCCACCCTCCCATTGTTTCATCACACAGTATGTTTATTCCCATTGTATCTTTGTTCCCAAGTGCTGTATAAAATGTCCACTGTGTCTGACAACAAACAGTTCTTTTTGCTTCCCCTACACTGGTGTTGCCTGGTGCTTGGCGTAAGCTTTCTGTATCCAGAGTGCGCTCACCCTACACTGGGCTTGATTCTATTACCAGCGCTATAAATAAAACAGGCGTTGTTTTTTTTTAAGTCAGTTTTTGCCATCCTATTACCCGACTTGTGAAAGCAAAATCAGCGGTAATTATACTTAACGCCAGTCTAAAAAAAGCCCATAGGAAACAGCTAAAAACAACAATTAGTATCCTATTACCCACGCACAGTATTACCTCCTGTTTTGTGGTTACATTTAAGTCAGAAATTTTGCGCCTCAGAGGTTGAGGCATAGAAGCCATAATGACAGTTTCAAAACCATCGTTGTTCGAACAAAAGCAGTGTATAATACAGTATACAGCATAGAAATCTGACATAAAGTGTCGAGGGCATGTCGAGTATAACAGGCGAAGAAGAATGTATGATGAAAATGGTGAAAGAAAATCATGGGAGCACTGTAGTCGACTTTTCAAGGGGGGTTAAAATGTTGGATGTACAATATTCGTCAAATTAATATGGTGAAAGAAAGCACTGTCAGTTGACTTTGGAAGGGGAAGGGTTAATTGTCGATTATGAACAATATTTGTTGGATTAATGTGGTGGAAGAAAGCACTGTAAGTCGACTTTTAGAAGGGGGGTTAATATGTCGAGGGGGGGAACTCTGTCTGATTTTGTTATGTGGAGAACACATCTAACACTGAACTTGATCTTTCTGTAGTCAAATGTACGCCTATTTCCTTGGACTTTGATATTTTGCTCGTTTTTTGTAGGTGGTAGTCGGAAAAAAGCAGATAGTGCCAGTTTTGTTACTACTCTGAAAAGTGCTGTCTACGCCAGTTTTGTTTTACCGTGGTTCTGCAATAGAATACCGATGTAACACATGTTTGCAAAATTCGTGCTACTTGTTTTTCTTGTAACACCGGTTTTAGTGCGAGTAATAGAATCGAGCCCCCTGAGTCTTGCCTAAGTGACTGGGTGAATGGAGCTATGATTTTGATTCCGGGCTGGTGTCATGCTGGGCTAAGGAAGCATAGTTTTGGTGGAGCTACTCAGTCTGAGTACGGGTATCCGTCACATGGACATACCTATTTATTTTATTTAGGGCATCATGGACTTATAAATGTGATATATTTGAGCTGCATCTTGGACTTATTTTTTTCATTTATTTAGCCAGAATCGTGGACATAAGTATGGAATTTATTTAGGGGCATGGATGATTTTAACCTTTTTTTTAATTGTTATAGTGGCAGTGCATAAATCAGAAGAAAGAAGATAAGTAGACAACGATATATAGAATCATTATAAGAAGACACCAGATAGAAGATTAAAGAAGACTGACAGTGGATGACAGGTAAGTGTTACAGATATGGGTTATGGGTGTTAGGATAATGTTAGGGCTAGTATTGTTTCACTTTATTGAGATTGTTAAGGGTAGTGTATGGTTAGTATTTGGGAGGTGGGTGACTGTGTCAAAAAACGAGAATTGGATAGTTTCCTTTGATGTTCCCACAACGCATGCTATTTTGCATGCGTTGTAGGAACAAAGAGCTGCAAGGTGGCTTTTGGCCATCAACACTCACTGCAGTGGATTCTGGCCAAGCAATGGAATTCCAACAGTACAACTGTGTTTGTACTACCGGTAACTCCTTTGGCCTTTGATGACACTTTCAGCTCTGTTAATAGTATTAAGCCCTTGGATCTTTAATAGAGAAGGCTTCAATAGTTTTTTTTATTCCTAACTTGACATGTATGTCTTTTTTCAGCCTCAACTATGTTACAATGTTACTTTATCTGATATACATTTCAAAGTGGTATTTAATGAATGGAAATGAGTAAAGAACATTCATTCTTAGAAACCCAAATGTTTCTATGGTATCAACCAATATCATATATCAAGTATAGAGGATATTTTCATTGTTAAGCAAGCGTCAGAGTCTAAAGTGGCCTTATCTCACTGTCAGTCTGTTCAGGGAATCATTCTATGATGTGTGGGAAAATCTTTTTGGTCTGAGACCTCATTTAAAGTTAAAATTTTTGCTGAGAGCCAGTGGTCATTTTGTGAAAACACACACAAACACAGCCTTATTCACATCCAGGGATAAAAGCATGACATTTTAAATTTTCCTTAGTGCACAAAATTTCAAGATATTATTATATTATTATAAGTCCTTCTAATATTATCACTGGCCAGGTATAAACCGGCATTTGTCTTTATTGATTATACCCGGAATGAAAAGTCCCAATCTGTTACCCAATAATTTTGATAACATTTTATCCTCAATTTTCATTAGACTATTTGGCCTATAAGTTTCCACCACTTCCAAATCTCTTTTCATTGACTGCATTGGCCTCATCTCTTAAAGTACAATCCATTCATAGGGAAGGGAAAAATATCTTTAAGCTTCTTATAATGCAAATTCCCAAAGCTATCTGAGCCGGGCTCTTATTAAGTTGTTGATTCTTAATTATTTCTTCTATTTCTTCCACGTGTATGGGCCTGTTTAAAACCTCCTTGCCGTGTTGATTTAATCTGGGATACTGTACCTTAGACATGAATTCCTCAAGCTTGGACCTATCAAATACACCTGTTTCACTAAATAATTTTTGGTAATATTTTTCAATACATCTGATATTCTTAATACTAAAACACTTATTTGCATTCACATCTTTAATGAACTAAATATAATTCACTTGCCTCTCTGGATTTATCTTGTGAACCATAAGTGTGGCCTATTACCTCAAAGGTAAAACTTCTGCCTGAACCATACCTCCTTCATACTAACTTCCTTGTCCATCAAGACATTTAGTTGTTCTTTAATCTGCAAAATTTGTCTATATAATATCCACAAATATTTCCTTTCCCATCTCTTAGATAACTGTAGCAGTTCCCCTTCCAGATTTTCTATTTGTCTTTGTCTGTCTTCAAGTCTTTTTGGCCAGTTTAATTAAAGTTCCCCTAATAACTATTTATGACCGAGACATACATCCCCAAAATTAACTTCCCCATTATCATTTCTCTCAAAATAATCCTGAATGGACCTACTAACCTTACGCCTTGCCATGAGGCATAGAAATCTCCATGGGTCAAAAAAACATTTAAACTCTCAAATAAATGTGTAAGATATTTACATTTACCTTCTCCCACCTAATGTGGTCCCATATTATCCAGAATCGGATCATAACAGACATTAAAGTCCCCTCCTATAATTATAGGGCCCTTGCAACATCTTTTTATTATCTTTGACAGATTTTGACAGAAAACCTGTCTATTCCTTTAGGATCCATAAATATTCACAATAGTCACTGGAATCCCAGAAATGCTGCCAAATTAAATAATATATCTACCATCATTATCTCTCACTATACCCTCTACCACTAGTGGAACAACGTTCTTGGCCAACACAGCCACACCGTGTCTCCTCCTGATACTAGAACATATATATTTTGCATTCATAAATTTAATTTCCTTTGTTGTACTAAATTTAGTCTCCAGAAGCAACAAGCCATCTGACTTAGTTTTCTAAAACTCAGAAGGATCTTATTTAGGTTATGTGAAGACCAAAGTCCCTGAACATTTTCTGAAGAAAAATATACATTCTTAAAGTTAAACACTGTGAACTGGTAGAAAACTTACCCAGCTTTGAACAACTCCAGAGCTTGCCCGCAAGGACTCCCCTAACGGAAGACCCCTGCAGATTTCTATTCCTGTGACCCTTCCCTACACATCAAATAAAATATCCGGCCCCCAACTGTTGTTTTACATCCAACTTGATCCCAAAATATCTGTACACATTTGTATATTTGATCCCAAAATGTGTGTACGCATTTGTATTTACATATCTATATCTATCTATCTTTCTCTCTCTCTCTCTCTCTCTATCCCCTTTTCTCTTCTAACATAACCTCACATAAACTCTTAAGCATATAATCACATATACATAACCCTATCCAATAAGAAATTACTGGAAAGCTATTGAGTATTAATGAGTACTGAGTATAATTTATTACACATAAATGGAATGAGTCTTTCCTCAGTATAAAGGTTAATCAACAGTTACTACTACTATGATCAGTATATGAATTTTTCTCTGCAGTGCAATTCCATATGGAATTGAAAAACACAGAGATATGGGGGTGAGATGGCCTCATAAAATAATACATTTGCAAGTGCAGTAGAATAGCAAACAGGCAGCAATAAGCAGAATTTTACATAAAATAATAAGGGCCTTAAAGTCTCCTGTTGTTCCCTAAATTCCCCAGTTGCCATGGTGCTTCCTGATCCTTGAGTTTCTCACTGCAGAGAAAAAATCCTGCTGAAAAGAGGGGGCATTTGAGTCTATTTTAGATTACTTGAAACAAACTGCTGTTTTTGTATCTGGGGTGGGGCTATAATGACAAATTCTTACTAGATAAGCCCCTCATTTTCAGATGAACTGCCCCATAAAACTGAAATAAACGACTTTCCCTTTCTCCTTACAGATGAATTTACATGCAAAGACAAATATTGTAAATATTTTACTTAGCCCTTTACTCTTTTCATATTTCTACATATTTTTGTTTTTAGTTTAAGATGTGATCATCTCTAACAATGTTACATTTTCTAATCAATACCATTTATGTGTATCTACTATTATTTTAGGAGGCAAGTAGAGTCAGCATACAGGTCCCAATAAAACTTTGGGAAGATATGTGAGGCAGTGAGGCATATGTGTCCAGTCAGAACTGTAGTAATTCAGAAGCAGAACAGTTCATTTGGAGTTTTTTTTACATATCAGGTGCAATTTATTTGCTCCTTGTTTACAAACATTTGCCTTACTATATATTCCTTAATTAAATAATCAGCTGCAATGTTGAATTCAGACTATCGAGTAGGGTTCATGTGTAAATTATATATTCAATATAGTGGGGAATAAAGTCCCCTAAAGCACAACTTGCTCTCCTGCTTGAGATGGGTCCTCAACTTCTGTATCAATCTTTTGTATTCATTACTTTCCATTATACTGAGCTACAGATTTAGTTAATTCCTTATAATAAAATGGTAATACAAACACATTTCCTATACTGCAAATGTCTTTCTAACACCACTGTTAATGAAGGAGTTAATGCTTATCCCACCCCACATGCCAAAATAATAACCCCCTCCCTGCTCTTTAAGCTGGCTAGCATGTGCACAGAGTGTGCCAGAGATAAAAAGCTTTCATGACCACCCACGGACGTACAGTCTAGGGGGGCGGAGGGGAGGAGGTTGCTATGGCAACAGCATCAGGCTCCTTTACATCAGCAAATCTTCCAGGACGAGAGTGGATTGTGAATAGGTGTGTGAGTCAGGGAGAGAGGAGGATCTTGGACCAGTCAACAGTAGATATCGGAAGTTGAAACAAGGAGAAGGAGGCAGACACCTTTACATAGAGGAAACACTTGTTAAATGGAAAGAATCATGACTAGCTCAGCTTTATTAAATGTAACATGGTATAACATTATTTTATTGCCTCTGTTTGTTTTTGCTGATTTTTGAGTGGAACAGATTTTCAGTTTGGAGACCCTAGCTGTGCTTGAAGCAGCATGTTATCTTAAAAATCCATGTCCTAAAAACTTATTTTCTACTATAAAAACTCTCTGTTTTTCTGAAAGAACAGCTATATTTTGATTTACCCATAGGAACAAAATGTCAGCCCACCAGATAATATAAGGTATCCTTTTTAGCTTAATTAATAATAATGATTTTTAGGGTGCTGAATAATGAAGATGGAAGAGGAAGGGAAACAGCTATTTTTAAGACTCATAAAATATCAGGCAAACAACCCAACATAAAGTTACCTCCACCAACTGCAATTTGAAACCTGTACATATTATCCTGCCAGTCTCTGAATCAGATGGGAGAATAATGTAAATAGATCTTGTTGAGTCTGATTCATATACACTGTCCTTGTGTGTAGTGAAAATATAGCTGTGAGCTGCATTAATGCATATTTTAGTTCAGTTTTCTATTGGGGGTCTTCCCTATATCTCATTCCCAAACTAACATATTTTGTTTTGGTATCTCTAGAGAAATTATGAATATTTAGGCAAATTTGGAGAGAAGGTAGGAGAGTATGAAGACTAAAAAGTTAGATGCTCATTACAGGTCTGGCCGGTATCATGTTCTACCATGCACTTGATGGTTAGCTGTGTTCAGGATGTGCAGTCTTGATGCAAAAAAGCACCCACCCATACAAAATCAAATTAATGGAGGGCCTTTGGTTAGAGAGAGAGCCCCCTACAGTGATTGTCCACAAAAGGGCAAGTTCAAATACCCAGGTACCAGGTAAGCACAGACATGAACTAGACAAGCTGCAACAGGACTGACTGACGGATATTCTGTACAGTTTCTAGGAGACTAGGCTAGAATGAAGGAATGCAAGTCTCTAGGCCAGGATCAGGGTAAAGTATGACTGAAGAGTGACAACTTGCCCATTGAGCCCCAAGATTTAAGTGTCCGCTGGCTGCATACAGTACAAGTCAGCAGTACAAACTCGACAAGCACAAGACTAGGTCAGACAGTCCAAGTAAAGACCAGGAACCAGGAATGCCAAACAACTGAGGACTGTGTGCTCAGGGAGCAGGGTTAAACACTATCAGGATGCAGGTGACTGGAAGCACCAATTAGGTGAGATGAGAACAACAGAAACAGGAACCAAACTACCGCAGAATCCTGCTGTATGTTTTGTATCTGTTGATGAAGACAATCACCAAAAAGAGAGGACAAAGAGGATAGCAGTTTTGAAAGTCCTTGGCATGGAGGCCAGGGATGAAGGAAGGATTGCCATGAATGGGAGACATTCTAGAGGTGTTGTGTGTGTGTCAGTCTTTTTGATTATCACAGAATTCCAATGCATTAAGAAATGAGTGATTCAGGGGAGGGCTGTCAAATTTAGGTCTTGGTCAAGTACTATCAAGTGGCCCATTTCATTATCACTTTCACACAAACTCATTGTCCTGCATTCATACTTCCTGCTGAAAAAAAGCAAGAGAGAGAGGGGGAGAGAGTGCAGTGAAAAATTATAGAACCCCAAACAGGAGGGGGTGGGCCTTCAAATATAACTACGTACAAGGCTGTTCCAAAGAAGGCACAACTCCTCCGAGCCAGTTCTAGGGTTTGAAATAATTTGCAGGGCAGGTTTTTTATTTTTAGCAAATCAACGCTATTAAAATATTCAACAGGGATGGGTGAGGAAGTGCAGAGACATAAAAGGAATTACATGGTGGAAGAGGATAGGCAGCGGCAGATAGAGATAGTGGGTAGGAAGGAAAAAAGCCTAGAAGGGGAAAGAAGCAATTGTGGATAGAAGAAAACAATACTAAGTTATAAAAGTGTAAGGGAGCTGGGGAGAAAGGGAACAGAATGTGAATGGAGTAAAGAGGCAGGGGAGGAATGCTAGAGCCTGAGGAAAGGGAAGGAAAGCGAGAAAGTGGTTGGAGGAAAGAAAATACATGTTGGGAGGAAGGGGAGCCTTGTCCCACTGTACACTGGCCCACTGGTAGTCACAGAATGACACACTGCCTAACTCCACAGCCTTGCTCCACTGTCTACTACTAGCCATGTAACCACATATACACTGACACCACAGCATTGTTCCACTGATAGTGACAGAATCACAAATACACTGTTTGCCACCAGTGTTTTTCCTCTGTCAACCGATAGTCTCAGATCCACACAGATACAGTCTGACACTTCCTCCTTATTCCACTGTTCACTGGTAGTCTAAGAATTCCACATATAATGTGAAATACACCATCATTGTTTGTCTGGTAGCCATAGAATCACACATATACTGTCTGCCACATAAGCCTTGTCTCTCTGTTCACTGGTAGTCACAGATCCAAACATAAACAACACCAGCATTGTTTCATTACTAGCCACAGAATCACAAATACACTGTCTGCAACCTTACCATTATTCCTCTGTCCCACTGCTAGGTCCACACAGAGCCAGCCTGACACCCCAGGCCCAGTGTTGAGCCACTGTATGAAAGAAATCACAGAAACATACACAGAGCCAGCCTTGTTCCATGGATAGTCACAGATACACATACACTGTAATTTATTGTTTACTGATACTTCAGGGTTAACTGAAGTTAGGCAGAAAGCAGATCTTTTGGAATGGCTCCATGATCAATAATGTGAGGACAGAGAAGCCACAGCACTACATGCTAGGATGTAGAATTTGCAGGGCTGGGTACATTGCACCCTTGCACCTGCCTAAAACTGGCCCTACACCACCCACTGCTTTATAGCCAAGGCTGGACAACTATTTTAAAATGTAAGAGTCAGCAATGAAAACGTAGGAGTGTGACTTCAACAGTAGGTAAGATATTACTAGGGTTACTACCCAATAGTATTCAGGACTATATGGTGATCAACAATATTATTAGTAGGAGTCAGCATGGTCCTATGTATCAAATCAAGTGTGACTCAGACAAACCAAGCAGAACTGAGGAGAAAGGCTGAAGATTAAGCCATCCTCTATCAGATCCATGTCCTACACAGTCTGTGCTCGGGTTTAAACTGACAATGGAGGCCAGAAATAGGAGTCTGCCTAATGGGGGAATACACATGCTCATCCAACAGGAAAAAACAAATAAAGCTAATTTAGAGATAACCTTTGCCCTGACACCCCTTCGTTGAGGTCACTTTTAAAACTAAGCTGGATTGGTAAAATGGTGTAGGGAAAGAGTCTCACCTTCCAGAGAGCTTTATAAGGCAAGTGCCCTGCCCTTTACCTTCATGGTTCCTGTGTTTGACATTGGACAAAAGAAAAAACTGTTTTATTTATCTTGTGTCATTCCAATATAACTATCACAGTGCCTGTGATCTTCCTGTCACTCTCATCTGTGGCAGACTCTGATTTGCTGAGTTGGTTTGGCCCGCCCCCTGGTGACCTTTTTATACCTGACTATCACATCTGTCAGACGCCCTTTCGTGGTGTTTCTGAGCCAGTAGTGCTGTTGCTGTGTTCCTGTGTTCTGTATTCCTGTGTATCGAATCGGCTTGTCCTGACTATTCTCCAGTGTTCCTGTCTGTGTATGATCCGGCCCAACTGCGTACCACCCTTGGATCCTGACCCGGCTTGGCTGACGTTCCTGCTTGTGTATGACCCGGCTTGTATGACTACCTCCTACGTGCTCTGACTCGGCCCGGCTGACTTCCTGCTCCGAAGATCGACTTCCAGCTTGTTCCAGTGACCTACGTTCCAGTTGTTGCCGCCGCGACATTATCATTTGCTGTTGCCAGTTTCTGTGTGACTGCCTTGCCTGGTGTTACCCACGATCAGTGCTGTGTATCGCTACCCGTGCAGAGCTGTGTGTGTCTCAGTACGCCTTCCTCACATTGCAGAGCCTTGCTGGTTCGCTGAAGCCTCGAGTAAACGTGCTTATTAACCCTAGCAGTGCTACCTCGGTCTCACTCTCTACCTCCAGTACGAGCCTCGTTATGTGATACTCCTGATGATTTGGCCGCTCACCGTCGGCAACTCTATTCCTCCATTGCAGAGTAGTCACGTCTTTTGGGCCGGTTGGGCGCCTAAGGCTCTCTCCTAGTGTCTATTACTGGGCGATATCCGTTATACAGAGTGGTGGCAGTTAAAGGCTTCAGTGCTAGCGAATCCGGTAACTACGCCCGTGGGGGCTATTGGCTCTAGCGCTTCATACTCCAGTATCCGGTGAAGTCTGAGGAGACTTAAAAGCTCTTGCATTGCAGGCCGGTTCCCGTTACGCCCGTGGGGCTAATTTCACTTGCACTAACCAAAGCAGTTCCAGTAGTTACGCCCGAGGGGGCTAAGTGGATTCCTGTTCTGCTTAATATCCGAACACTTGGGCGAGGCAGTCCTGTCTCCAGTACATGGTGAACTTTGTTTATCAGCGCAGCCTTATAACACCCAGGGCGTGCCAAACATCCACATCTGAGACTGACTGTTATCAAGTTCTTAACCCTTCGGGGTTATATCCCACTCAATTGCTTAATATTTGTACATGTAATATTATTGTGCATTTACACTTGTAATCTATCAGTCTACACTGCCTGTGTATTACCTACCGCCACTAGAGGGCGAACCTTGGCATTATTTTACTCTAAAATAAAGTGTGTTTTATTTCACCTACTGGTCTGAGTGTCCTAAACAACCGTTACAATAACCTTGCATTATATTATATTACTAGTGTAAAAGCCTGTATACACGGGCCAGCATTCTGTGTGTTTGGAAAGCCTGTGTACATGAGCCAGCATTCTGTGTGTTCTGGCAGGCTCTACTGTGTATGACTGCATCGGCAGTCTCTACTGTGGATGACTGCATCGGACAAACATACATCTGGCCTTTTATATTATAGGTACCAACAGTGGTAGGTGGTGGAAACTGTTGAAATCCTTTCTCCTCCTCAGTTGCTCTTACTACTTCTGCTGTAGGCTTCTATGTCTTGTTTGTTTTTAGCACTTCTGCTATGATGCTCTAATTGTATTAGATGCTGGTTCATTTAAAAAAATGTAATTCTACAAATACTGCTACTTGATAGCCATGCCCTACTGTCATTAACACCTTCTCTGTATTCTTACTGGTGGTCAGCTACAGTATGTAACATAGTAACATAGTAAATTAGGTTGCAAAAAGTTTATCACACAAGTTCATCAATTTCAACCTTTGCCTAATATCCCAGTGACATGAGAACAGTATGTGGAAAAGGCAAAGCAAGAGGGTGTCCAATAGTGCCTTTACCGCATTATCAATTAGATATATGGAGATTAAATTTTTATACTCATAAGATGAATGGTTGTCAGAGGGCTTATACCCACAAACAACAACAAAAAGCCAGCAGAGATATTAACCTAAATAGTGTGTGAAAAGAAATGCGCCTCTCGATGCCCAGAAAACTAGTGTGAAATTGCCTTATAGACTGGACAGAGTCGGTATTATCCCAAGGTTTAGAATTTTAATAAGCTAATAACTGGACAAATATGTATCTTACTAAAATTGTGTGGTCAAGCACCGTTTTAGTTAAAAAATAAAACCAAATTGACCCAGAGAAAATACTCATATATTTGACTTATGTAGATATAAAAATAGAACTATTTATACCACAGTTCCTTTGGGATATAAAGGGAGGTTAGATTATTGCAGTTACAGTTATTGTAGTTCACTTATCTGTGTCCCATTTGATAATTAACCTATGATGGTAAGTAACAGAGACAAAAACCATATGAAATGAATGAATGAAGATGAAGCAGTGAAATAAATAAAGGATGGATAGTGATGTTGATGGTATCCAACTTTGACTCCTCTTTTGATGGACACCTTGTTGCAGCACCTTGGGAATAGCCTCTTCCACACATACAAATCGATTTCTAGAGTTCAAGGGCACAAAACAAAAGAAAATTCCATGTAAAAGCAAAGTTTTTTTATTTCATAAAACATACTGTGCATGTAATCTTAAACACTTACAGAATTAAAATAAAAGAATCACTTATCTGTCTCCCAGCATTTTAAAGCAGAACTTTCATACTAATTACATTGCCCCAGGATATATTACTAACCTAGCAATATACAAAGTTATACTATCCTTTAGCTCAATAAGTCCGTGGTATTTCAGAAAAACACATCTTTGGCAGGAACCAGAGGACAGACAGTGAAGACATCTTGGAGGAAATGTACATCTGAGTCTCCTCTGTCTGTCCCATTCACTACCAGCATTGGTGGTGACGTTCCTTGGTGCCTTAAGGTACCGAAAGGGACTGACCGCGCCGGGGCACAGAGCTTCTCTTTTAAGTTCTGTGCAGCCTGATGCCTACAGAAGATGAGTTCTTACTGAAATACCATGGACTTAATGAGCTTAAGGACAGTATAACTTTGCATATTGCTAGGTTAGTAATGTATTCTAGGGCAATGTAATTAACATGAAAGTTCCTCTTTAAATCCTCAATGCTGTGTCCGCTACTCTTCTTTTTTTTGTAGCCTCTCTGTGGTGTACTGGAGTCCTGATGATGTAAAACAGGAAAAATTCCACTGGTCACCATGGTGTATTTGATGTTAAGCACAAATAGAGAGGGTACTAGGGGGTCGGAAATTCCCACAGGTGGACTGGCTGGGAGATGACAATTTAAAAAGGTATAATTATTTCAAACCCCACGTGTATTGTGGGCCTCACTGTCTGTTTTTTCAATGGTAGTTAAAGATGCCCATCAACACATCCACCTAAATAGGCTCCCGTTGATGTCATCACACCGTCACTCAATTCAAATACCACAAGTAAGCATTTAATCAGTTGTGTCTCAATTGGAATAGACAGAATACCTCTTCAATTCACCCAAAATTACTTAGGGAAGACTAGACACTTTATCAATCTGTTTATGTAAAAAGATTATTAGAAAAGGTATTGGAAAACACCTGTTATTGGACAAAGCCCTTATATGTGTCTTCGCATATTTTCTCAGTACTCCTAGTGCCCTTTTCTCCATCAGCTCTGAGTGAATATCTCATTCATGGTCCTGTTTATATACAACTTGACACACAATTTAACAAAGATACTTTTGTAATTATATCATTCTACAGTTCCAGTTCCATTGTATGTTTCTCATTTATAACATATTAATGGAATAGTCTCCATAGTGTCATTAGAAGGAAACATCTTATTTACTATAGTTGTATAGGATTAATAGAAACATTCCCCATGTCCCTGGCTTCCAGAAGGTAGACAATCACATTACATTAAAAAACTAAGTATACTTCAAGATACTATACATTAACAATAAAATTAAGATAAATGCCACTTCCTTTAGAGGATGTATGAACCTATCTATACTTATTAGTGTTTTCTTCCTTAATTAGAGATCAAGGAGCTGGGGCGCCGGCTCTCTTGCTGCTCACCTTAAGTAATGAATGCAGCCAGGTCAATATAGATATTGAGAGGAGACCCTTTGGAGTCAGCATTCCCAACTCATAGAACTAGTTATCTTAGACATCTTTCTTTGTCTCCACATCTCCTATCCTGTTGTACTTGGTCTATAGCCATCATAGTAATATTTTTACTTCCTTCATAGGTTTTACAATGGTTTGGTATGCTATGGTTCTCCTTTCCATTTTCTATATTTCATAAATGTTCTGAAAATCTTGTTTTTATTTTTCTTGTCGTTCTACACACATATTGTAACCACATCCGCAGGTTAATAAATAAACAATGGACATCGAATTACAATTTAAACAACCCTTCACTGAGTATTCTTTTCCTGTGGAATGAGAATAAAATAACTCATATTTATTTTTCCTGGTGATTGTAGGGGCAGGATGGTATAGGGGATGGTGTGCACATGTAGTACACTCCTTTCTCCCACACAGGAACATACCTCTAGGTTTTGCCTGAATTATCTTTACACTCACCAGGTTTAGTCTTCTGACAAATATCTGAGGGGGCTACTGTTTCTTTAATATTTAGATTTTTTCTTTGGCCCATAGGGACCTAATATTGCATCCTCTTATAAGACATACCAAAGTTTCCTTAGGATTCGCTGTATCTTATAGGACTCATTACTAAATTTTGTAGTTAAATATGTCATCTGTTTTTCTTCTTTCTTCCCCCTTTCCCTATATTTTATTAGATCTTCCCTTGGTATTTTCCTGGCTTTAGAGTATGCATTTTCAACTAGCTTATTCTCATAACACTTTTCACGAAATTTCTCTTTTATGATAGCAGCTTCTTTTTCAAAATCTTGATTTAAATTGCAATTTCTATGATGGTGGTTGCTCTTATAATGTAAGGTAACCATTGCTGTCTACCTCTTTCCTATGGTTTCTCGTGAAGACCTTCCTTTTTTCATGGAATAGTGTTAAATCCAGAAAATCAATTTGAGTGTGGCTGTATTATACGTAAAAGATAGGTTCAACGTATTTTCATTAATATATGTAAAAAAAATTGTAATTTTGTTGGGGATCCTTCCAAAATTATCAAGATATTATATATGTATCTTTTAAAAACATGATTATTTTTGTAAGGGTTATTATTAAAAATATAATTGTGCTCCCACTTGCCCATATACAGGTTGGCAAATGATGGTGCAAAGGGACACCCCATTGTCGTACCTGTAATCTGGGCATAAAAAGTGTTTTCAAATAAAAAATATAACATACATAAAACATACATAATCGCATTAGTTAAAAATTCAGTTTGGCCTGGAGACATTATTCAATCTCTCTCTAAAAACCACTTAACTGCTTGGTTTCCTTTTTTGTGTGTCATACTAATATACAAGGATGATACATCACATGATACCCATGTGAGAGAATCCTTCCAAGTGATGTTTTCCATATTCTGCATCACTTATATACTGTCTTAACCCTTTGAGTGCCACTCAAAGGGTTAAGAATGAGGTTATAAAGCATACCAAAATTCGAAGGTACGGATCAATATACTGGGATATATTATAAGTTAACCCATCTATCCCCGAAAATATTGGCCTCCCTGGGGGTGTATTCATGTTCTTATGGAACTTTGGTAGGTTGTAAAAGACTGCTATTGTACAGTTTTCTTTTGCTAAATATTTATACTCATCTTGGTCTATAATATTCCATCTGAATGCTTCAGATGTCATTTCCTTTAGTTCTGATATGTACTGTTTTTTAGGATCTGTTAATTTTAAATATGTATCGTTATCACCTAATAATCTCAAAGCTTCTTTTCCGTAGTCTTCGACATTTTCTCTACATATGCCCCCTCCTTTATCGGCTTGCCTTATCACTGGATTTTGATCATTTTTCAGGGATAGTAAAGCTTCTTGTTCTGATTTAAATTTCTTTGCATATTTTGTTTTTTCTCTGAATCTTTCTCAATATCCTTGCATACTAAATCTTCAAAAACTTTAATATATTCCACTTGGCTCTGTACCAGAAAGAAAAACTGGATTTCAGCTTTTTACCACTCTATATATAGGTTTTTTTGACTAGTTCTTCCTCATTTTCCCTCATTCTGTAGCTGTACTATACTTCTCATCCCATATTGATCTCCTGTCGTGCTATATTCTTTATTGGTTGGATGTTGGTTTAAAGCTCCTTTATCTTTAAAGGAGACTCCAAAGGGGTTTCAATATCGATATTACATCCGAAGTACTCCAAAACTGTGTCCTTTGATATTTGTATTAACCTTATGAGTCCCAGTGGTATGCTTATCCCACTGGCACTCACAGGGTTAATACCACTAAGTTAATAAGTAACAGCCCCAAAAACAAACACTTACCATTAATCCTGATGTCCAACGGGTTATGTTTGTGTACAAATCATTTAATATGACTTTTTTTCTTTTTCACAGGAACGACAAAACGGAGAACGGGTGTTTTACCGCACATAACTGAATGGAGGCCTAAGTGTGTATTGGCAGTAAACAGTAGAATAACTGTGTATCTTTATTGCTTCAAAAACATGACTTGTAGCGATGGTAGGTATGGACACTCTATGACTCATTCCATCTCCTACAACAAATTCAGAGTCATACGCCTTCCTGTATTTACAGATTGTGTCATTATTTTGTGAACGGGTGTTATTACACTCACTGTCAGATGAAGCAGTTGGTTTAACTTCTAAACCCTTTTACACAATGCCAACAACACTATAATGCAACTCGTTGACACCTTCAGTCTTCTTTAATTGCTGGGTTAGGGTTATTGAAAGGGGGAGAGATTGGAAGCAGTTAATGTGCATGCCACGGTGGGGCTGTATTGTTTTTCAATACCAACCTGTGGCACAAACAGGATTTTTTTAACCTTTTCAGTGTCAAAGAGGTATACCTTTATTGGCTAACTAAGTGGCTTTAGCTTTCAAGCCAACTAGGTCTCTTCTTCAGGCATCATAATGCTGATTCTTGAAATTCTTGAATGATTGTATCTTAGACACTCTCAGTTAACCAATAAAGGTATCCTTTTTACTCTACTAGTTTCCTGATTTTTCTATGGTTAACACAGTACCACACTTTATCCAACTCATTATTAACAGTCTATTAACATTGCTAGTGGTATGTGAAATTGTATCAAACAAGGTTTGTAACGCAGTACAATGTGTGAACAAAAGAACAAGGGGGTGGGAGGGACATGAATGGGAAAATGTGACCCTAATGTCTGGATCTCCTACCCCCACCACTCCCCATTTAGACAGCCCATGGCTCAGTTCCAGCAAGATTAGGTATACCCCCTGAAGGAAAATGGGTATGCCAGGGATCCCATATCTGGCAGAATGAATGTAATGTATCAATAAGCCTGTAGGTAATTTATTTAAGTAAAATTGTCATTTACATAGGATACCACTATGAGCCAGGAATAGGCCATTAGACGTTTTCCATTTTTTGACTAGACAGATCCTGCCACAAGTTAAAGTAAAAGTGGTGAAACATTGAGCTGACCCTGGAAGCAAGCCTCCCAAAATGAGCAAACCAAAGGACAAGTCCACCATATGTGGAAAAGAGGGCCCAGTTCACCATACTGCCTCCAATAATTATTGTCAGTGGCTGGGAAGGGCTTGGAAAGCTTTGCTGGAGTATGATACCACCTCAATGCTTACTTCAAAGCAGCTTCCACATGATCTGTACACTTTTAGTAGATAGATCAAAAGTGTCCATTCAGTCCCATGGATCAAATGAGAGTTGCAAGTTATGTTCCCATTGTATTTAAAATAATCAGAGTGTGGGAGATGACATTTCTCCCATAGTGAGGTGAAGGGCACAAGTGTATTGGATGAATAAAAATTATAAAGATGGTAAAGTTGTGTTACGACATGGAGCTGCTAGTTATTGAGGGATAATCAAGGGATTTGGTATTGTATAATGAAAATCGGAAGGGAGGAGGACAGGAAAACATTACGTTTGTTCTACTTGTTAAGTGTTTCCAAAGTTTAAGGGTAGGGAGTATAAAGGGGTCTGATTGGTCAACTATTGGTCTGTTTTGTGGGTGTAGCCAAATGGTGGTTTCCAGGGACCCAGAAGTTAGAAAGGTAGATTCAGTCTGGAGCTATCATTTAGTGGAAGAGGGACTATGCCACACGTGTTCTTGATCTAAAACTGCTTCGCTATGATATAATTAGATATTAGGTACTGATAGGCCACCTTGGTTTTGGGGTCAAGGTAGAGTAGACAGGGATATTCAGAGTCTTATAAAAGAGGAGAGGAGATGTTGGGGTGATATTAAGGGATGATTAGTAATGTTCTGAAGACATATAGTAGCATCAGTAGAATAATCATATTGACAGCTACAATTCTTCAAATGAGCCCTGCTGAGCGAAGGAGGATCTGGTGGTTTGCTATAGCGGGGTGTAATTTAAATATGTTTTGACCTGACATTTTTATGCATAGCAGTTTAATACAAGTCTCACTAGGAGTAAGTTTGTCATAATATGTTGATCACTGTGGTGGGCAGGCCATCAACTATAGCTTCTGATTTGTTTGTGTTGATTTTGTAAAGGGATGTTAGGCTGAATTCATGAAGAATGTTCAGCAAGGCAGTCATTGCATTAGTTAATGTAAATATTACATAATCTGCAAATAGAAAAAAGCACACAAGAGAAAGGGCACCCAATGGTGATTGTAAATAGATAAACACCTCTATATCTTATAGAAAGAGCTGTATATACTCACAATGGATGTAGTTGTTGGGAGCATATGCCAACCAAACAACTAACAGGGCTTGTAAAGAGATTAACCTGTCTCTGTTCAGGTACACCTTCAGTTGAGGAATAGACTATAGTCAAAAACACAAAAAAGATGGAAAGAAACGGCGCTTCTCCAAATTATCATAAATAAAATCGGTTTAAGAAAGATAAAGTAATAAAAATACAAAATTCTGTACAAAAATACAATTATGAAGTAAAAAAAAAGACATTTCTTGGTTCAAGACCACTTCCTCAAGTACATTGGCTATTTCACAATAATCATTTTCCAATAAAAGAAAATTAAATGTAAATTTTATTTATTTTTATTTATTTATTAATTTTGAAAAAAGAAACATGCCCCCAAGATATGCCATAGGTAACCCTTTGAGTGCTCGAGGGGTACCCCTCCTGCACTCAAAGGGTTAAATGTAGTGTGGCATATTTTTCTTTTGACAATAAATAAGTAAAATCTTGTGATCCATGATTAAAAAAATAAATATATATATATATATATGCTTAAATAAAACTCTGCTGCTGCCTTCTCAGCTGGCAATGGCAGCAATGTCTACCAGCTCACACCCCTCTCCATATCTACCGGGCCGTTTCCCGAGTCCCAGTGAGGGAATTTTGAACAGAGACTGGCTTTTTATATGGCCATTATATGTTCAAAATGGATGACAGCCTTCAATTGGCTGGGATGTCTGCTTACGCACCTCCCAGCCAATCAGCTACGGGGGGGGTCAAAACTCACTACAAGCTGATTGACTGGGGGGTGCACACCTCCCAGCCAATTGGAGGGAGGCATCCATTTTGAACTGAGACTGGCCATATAAAAAAATCAGTCTCTGCCAACGGGGGAACCAGCCAATGGGAGGCTGGAATCCATTTTGAACAGAGACTGGCCATATAAAAAGCCAATCTTTGTTCAAAATTCCCTCATTGGGACTCGGTCAATGCCTGGTATGTATAGAGGTGGGGTCTGTGTTGGTAGACATTACTGCCACCACCAGCTGAGTCAGCAGAGGCAGTGGCAGGGTAATTTTATTTAAGCATAGATATTTCTTTTTTAATTATGAATCACAAGATTTTACTTATTGAATGTCAAAAGACTGACTGAATATTATATGCCACACTATATTTAACCCTTTGAGCATCTGAGGGGTACCCCTTCAGTACATATCCAATGGCATGTTTCTTTTTTTTTAAATTACATTGATATTTTCTTTTCTTTTATAGGAAACAAGAACAAGAAGATAAGAGGAAAGAAGAGTAGAGAAAACAGAAGAAGGAAGATAGAAAGTAGCTGACCAGGGTGCTGAAGACTATACTGGCATACCCAACTGACACTCAGAGGGATAATTCTACTCACATTTGACACATTTTGTTAGTATTTTGAATGTATTGATATGTGGCTTAGGATCCCATATCAATACATCCACTGGTCTCTTTGTTTTTTTTCTTTTTATTAAAGAGACACAGATCAAGATTGTTAATCAGTGAATAGGGAAGAGGTATGTGTAGCACATTCAGCCATCCTGGTACACGCACAACCCCCCCAGCAATCTATAAAGAACTAGGAAGTTGAGTCAAAAGTACTAAAACCTCATCACATGTCCAAAATGGAAAGAACAAATTATTTTCCCTGGCGATAAATCTCCCCCTGTAGTGCAAAAGCAATAGCTGCCTGAAGAGAAGTAGTTAGACTAAGGGAATTGTTTACACCACAGAAGAAGGAGAGCAGACACACAGTCATAATCTATCTATGAGTCGCATAGTATCAATATTAAGTTACCTGTCATGAGACATGGTGTGGTATTCATTGAAGTGATCTGATGCTCAGTGTCAGAAATATGGTAGCTTAGAATTATAAACAGCTCCAAAAATACACATATCAACAGCCTGGCTGTATGCTGTTATAGTGAAAGGATATGAGTATGGGGGGTAGAAATGCAAAGGGGCCTAGCTGGAGAGCAAATGGTGAGGCAGAAGTGGTCACGTAGCAGAACTCCAAAGAGATGAGAGAACCAATTGTGGGATAAAAATCGAGAAGTGGTACTGGCCAGGGAGAGGCTTGGTGGTGGTGGTGGGAGAACTGGAGTCAAGAGAGCTTTATATGCTAAGGCTGGGGTGATGCATGCAGCATCAAGATGTTAATATGGCCAGCGAGAAAACAGGCAAAGTGCTTTTGATCCAGTGCACATCTTTCTCCGGGTCACTGGTGTGGCAGAGACCAAATCAGGTGACAGAAGAAGACACATCCAAGGGATCAAAGAAGATTTACCCAAAATTCTGTGTTACTGGGATGACACAGTCAGCAGTGATCCAAGTATCTTTCTGATCTGGTTGTTATCTCTGTGCTAAGTCTGGGGAAAGAAGCAGTTGAACAGGGCGTGTGTTGAGTAATGTCCAGCAAATGCACAAGGTTTAAGGGGAGGGTGAAAGGAGCAGTGCAGGGATGTGTGAGTAAAGTGGTAGTCCAAAAAATTACTGCAGCTATGGTTCTGTAGCATGTGCAATAAAGGTTTACAAAGTCCCACCCCTATCAGAACCAATACTATTAAAAAAAAATCTAAAAACACTGAAGACCTCATCTAAATGCTTTCTGTTGTTGATGTAAGAAGGTGCAGCAGCTCAACCAACTGCTGCATCTGACAGCGAGCCAAACAAACACAAAAACATCTCTCCTGAAAGTAGTATCGAATGTTGTGAAAATTCCTCAAAGAGGAAAAGTAAAAATAAATTGTTTGAAAACTCTAAAAGCATAGAGCAGTATAAAAGTAGTGGGGAAGAAGTGACGGGCAATGTTGAGAACGTCCTAATTACTGATGATGATGATGTAGATCTAGAATATATCCCTCTGGCATCCTCCTCTTCTTCAAATATAGATGAAGTGAGAGAGATGATTACATGGCCAGAAAATTATCTGAAAGGCAAGAACTAAATCTTTCACCACTGAAAAGAAGCACTGTGCTTGTCTATAAACTGTTTGAGAAAACAACTGGAAAGTCTGACCCTGATGAGCAAAGATGCCAGAAAATACACAGTCATCCTGTCAGTCTTCATCAGCATCTTCAACGCCTCCACATCCAACCCGAACCCAGCCACATACTCTAGTGTTGGTTAACCAGCAGCAACAACATGGGTTATCAACATCCACATCCCTACCAATGATGGGTGCCTCTGCTGCTGTTGGAAGTGCAGCACCTTTGACACCTTGTTCTAAACTGCAGCAATATCTAGCCTCTAAGGAATCTTGCAGTCTATGAAGTCCACAATGTGGTGATACTTCACTCCCAATACAAAATCTAAGCAGGTTCCTATATTTTGTCTGAATAAAAAGGCATATGAGAAGGGGGAAAAGGAAAAACTTCACAAAACTAACCCCCAAGTACATCTGTGGAATGGCAGGGTTGCCAATCGACATGCTTCTGTATTTCTTTGTAGAAAACCATGGTTTTAGAGAACTGATGTCAATGATGCATAGCTCTTCACTGGCTTTTTTTTTTTTTTTTTCATAAAATTACCAGGAAGGATACATTGAGATTGTCTCTTGCTTTCAAGTATGCCCTGGACTCATTTTATGTACCTCAAAGGGGTGAAAGACAGAGCTCACCTTGCCAGGACTAGAACCTGCGATCCTGAAGCTTGAACAGATTCTACAGCTGATGCATTAATCAACTGAGCCATCTCACCGGCTATCCTCTGCTGCAGTTATTTTTCAAGGATGGCTGTGCCGGAACTGTACAAGCAGGTGGCAGGTGGGGAGAGGGCTGGAAACCTCATACAGCAAGAAAATTCACCAAACAACAGATATGTGGACAAGTGGGCAGAGTACAGATTAAATGACTTTCACTGTTCACTGGGTTTCCCTCCCACACCCAGTGGGCACACCTAGCTTGCAGCATCAGGCAACACCCAGTAATCATGCCTCTGGTCTGTCAGTATAATTAAAAGTCAGCAGCAGAATAGCTCAACATTGACACACTAGCTTATGCATGCAGTTTTGAAACACAGTCCCACACAGCCATAGATGTATTAAGTAAACTAGAGCAGGTGATAAAGGATTGGATAGTACCCAACCTCCTTGAAATCTGGTGTAACGGAAGCTGAGAAGGGACCGCATCGCCTTCCTGCGTCGTTCCTGGGTCTCTCCTTCTCGACGCCAGACTGGTGCCGTCAGATGCACCGATTGAAGTATGGACGGTCACTGGAAACAGTCGCAGGATCTCTGGAAGCAGGGAAGCATGGAAGAGTCCACATCGCCACCTGACAGTCCACGAAGTTAGGTCGCAGGAAACTGGCAGCAGGCGGTGAAAGATTCAGGATACTTGGCACAGATGGGTATCAGAGTGGACACTTTAGACCATAAGCAATACAAGACTCCAGGACTCCTTGTTCACTCTAAACATAACTCACTTTATTGACACAAACCACAGATATTTATACACAAATCTTTACATTGCAACTGATACAAAAGGGTGTGATCCAATCATAATACATCAGACAAAGGCCAGCAACAGATGGTCGTAACAGATACAATAACTCAGACATGATTACATTTCAGATACAAAAGGGTTTGATTGAACAAAGACTTGAGGGCTTGAACTGATTACCACACGGCAGGGGGTCTGACTGCAGTTCACAATGGCTTAGTTAACACCCAGCAGGAGGTCTGGCTACAGTACACATAGTCAGTGCCTTGAGGGACTGCAATATACATTGGAATAATTAACCCCTCACTGCCACCAGTCTACCACAGGGCAGTAATACAGTCCATTTCCTCATTCACATAAAGCATATACAAACTATTTTTAGTGCATAACCAGGGAAAAATGTCCACAGTTTTTGGTTAAACAAACTTATGGCCAGACAGGGGCTCGAGTAACGGGTAGGATCCATTACATCTGGTTTTGTGGCTGTTGATAAAGGCTCCAACATAATAGCTACATTGGGAATAAGTGATACGGTGCATGTACGCTGCTTTGCCCTTTTGCTACATTTAATTGTGACCATATTCTTACCAGAATCCGAAACCCTCAGAGAGATGCTGAATATGGCCCACAAAATCTGTGACCATTTTAGCCTCTACTTGTCACGGTTTGTTATGACTCTCAGACACAAGTTTTAGGTAAAAACTTAATTTTATTGAAATAATAAAAATGATCACTAGAATGGCAATCACATACATATATATCTCATGAGTAAATAGCAAAGACAGTATGCAGACTCTACCGGTCCTGTCAATATACCGGACAGGACAGTCTGATATAATGGAATAATAGGCTCTACCGGCCTTGCCAATACCGGGTAAGGCAACCTGCAGATGGAATAGCGTCAAGGTTCTACCGACCTTACCTAAATACCGGGCAAGGCAGCCCCAATAAGAACACAGTGTAGGCTGTACCGGCCCTGCCAATAACGGGTAAGGCAACCTCAGATGGAATGTGGCAAAAGGTTCTACCGGCCTTACCAATACCGGGCAAGGCAGCCCAACAACCCTCGATATAGGCTCTACCAACCTTGCCAATACCGGTTAAGGCAACCTCAAGAGCAACGCGAAGCAAGGTTCTACCGGCCTTACCAATACCGGGCAAGGCAGCCCAGAGGTATCAATAGCTGTCGGATGATAATGACAGAGTGACAGGATCGTAAGCAACCCAGTGTCCGCACACTGAGACCAACAGAGGAATCGTATAGCCGCAAGGCTTAGGAGCAAACCAGTGTCCTCACACTGGACTAACAATTGAATCGGATAGCCGCAAGGCTTTGGAGCAAACCAGCGTCTGCACGCTGGGACCAGCTACTGAATCGTATAGCCGCAAGGCTTTGGAGCAAACCAGCGTCCGCACGCTGGGACTAACAAGCAATGTCGCCGACGCGACCAAGCAGAAGGTTGCCATGATCACAGGAGGCAGGCGAGGAAATGACAGGAACCAGCAGCGATCAGTCAGGTCAGGAAACAGCAGAGAAGAAGGTCAGCAGGATCTGCAACCCCAGAGTACTAGGCCGGAACCAGGACTGGAACAACTCAGCATGCAGGAGACACTGGAACCGTTGTAATCAGGCCCAACCATCACTGGACATAGTGATAGTAAACAGGTCAGAAACAACACGAAAGGGCACTCAAAGGGTGCCCAATCCAGGTTTAAATAGGCAATATGAGGCGGGCTAAATGCAGACAGCCAATAGAAGCCCCCTACTGGTGACAGACAGGGAAATGTATCAATCACGGGCACCGTGATACTACTACATTGCATGCAACACATTTTATTCTATACAAGACTAACAACCTGCCTCATCACCATCTGAAAATAGAGGTCCCTACCAGATAAAATTCCAGTTTGTACATGCTAGAATATATGTGCAAGCAGAAGAAGACCAGTAGCAAGTACACCATGCAAACTGGAATATGGCCCATACAATATGTGCCCATTTTAGCCTCTACTATAGTGCATGCAACACATTTTATTCCATACAAGAGTAACAACCTGCCCCATCACCATCTGAAAATGGAGGTCCCTACCAGGTAAAATTCCAGTTTGTAAATGCTAGAGTATATGTGCAAGCAGAACAAGACCAGTAGCGAGTACACCAAAGCATGCTTTGGGCATGATCCTCACTTAATGTGTATTAAAAGCCATGAGGAATACATTCTTGCCACTTTGCTGGATACCCTGCTTTAAACATGACATTTCTTCCAAGCTTAAAGCGGAACTTTCACCCGCTATAAAGTCTCCCTGCAATAATTAAGCAGGCTGCAACTAGCTTTAATATATATGTTACCTCTGAAATGTAGCCCATTATAAAGAAATCCTTGTAGGAGACCTGAAGCCAGGCATCAGTGCAGACGTCTCGTCTGCGCGCCTGCGCTGTCAGTCCCGGTCTCCATTGAGAAGTACTGCAGTGTGCCACTGTAACCGGAAGGGACTGACGATGCAGGAGCACAGACTGCACTAACCTTGCCGTCAGTTTACTACAATAAAGGATTTCTTTATAATGGGCTACATTTCAGAGGTAACATATATTTATTATAAAGTTAGTCGTTATCTGCTTAATTATTGCAGGCGACTTTATATCGGCTGAATGTTCCACTTTAAGCTTGGAAGAAATTTCATGTTTAAAGCAGAGGTCCAGCAAAGTGTCAAGAATGTATTCCTCATGGCTTTTAATACACATTATGTGAGGATCATGCCCAAAGCATGCTAACATGCTTGAACAGTTAGTGCATTTCTTTGCTGCCATTATGGTAAGATTCCTCAGTCGTGCTTCTCAGTTTTGTCAGTAATAAATACATCAATTGAAGAATTTTGCAAATTCTTGCCCTATCACTACTAAGTAGCATAGCTGCCTCCTCAAAAAGTTTCAACAGCTCTCATACATCGCGCATTAGTTGGCATTGTCCAGGTGACAAAAATCTGCTCCCTTCAAACCTTCCAGTTTTGCATGGTGTACTCGCTACTGGTCTTGTTCTGCTTGCACACATGCTCTAGCATGTACAAACTGGAATTTTAACCAGTTAGTCACAACAAGGAGTCATGATCAGCAGCATCTCTCTGAGGAACCAGATCCTGTAAAAGAAAATAAAGATATGCTATAGATGGAGTGGAGGGTTGCATTCTAGAGGCGAGAAAGTTAGAGCCAAAAAACTGCTAGAAAGCTAGGAAAGGAAGTCAGTAAAAGGTTTATACCAGTAGTAGCAGGAATAGCAACATCAACCAGAATATCCCATTTCCAACATATTTCTGAACACATCATCGTTATCACATAGAGCAATTCATGGGCTCAGGGGTGGCAGCGAAACATTTATGGTGTTGGTGGCACTGGTGGAGGCACATCTCTATGGTAACTGATACACAGGAACACCATGTAGCTAATACGGTTGGTCCCACTGCATGTAAGATGGTTTTAGCATACTTGCAGGATTTCTATGATCTCAGCAGAAATGATGAACCCATGGACTGCTGGCAAACAAAACAATGTATGTGGCTAGCAATGACATGATCAGCAGTGGAAATCCTTAGTTACCCACCAACAAATGTTGAGTCTGAGAGAGTTTTCAGTGCAGTGGATTATACTGTAAATTACCGCAGGACACGGCTGTCAAGCAGCAGCATTGGTAGACTAACATTTCTAAATTAGTCATATAGTGATAAGCTTAGAAATAGTACTATTATCCAGCATAAGTACAGCGTTATCAGGAAATCTTACTTCTGAGACTGACAACCAGGCTTCTTGCTTTAGAGGCATCTGCACACCTGTGCCATCAGTCCCTTCCTGTTATCTTAAGGTACAATGTAACCCCTCCTAGAGGAGACCGGGACAGACAGCATAGGTGCACAGATGTCTCCAAGCTAAGATGTCTGCGCTAATGCCTGGGTGTCAGTCTCAGAAGAAGTACGATTTCTTAATAACGCTTACTTACGCTGGATAATAGTACTATTTCTAAGCTTATAGCTATATAACTAATTATTGGGGGGGCTTTGTTTGGGGTGATAGTTCTGCTTTAAAGCAGACCAAAACAACAACACTTCCACAAAACTGGTGTGCCAGATGGTCTAACAAAAATTAAATATGTCAAAACAACATATATGTGTTCATTCGTAATCTCATCCTACATGGCTGGAAAGCCTATCTTAATTAAAAGATTCAAAGAGAGACTCTGCTTTCAATTTGAGTTCAGCAGTATTAAGAAAATCACTTGGGGCAAAAGGTCACCACCTCTGTCTCATCAGCCATCCTAAGGACCAATTATTAACCCTTTGAGTGCCAGAGGGGTACAAAATGCATTGCAAAGCAATGCTTTCCATACCCCTCTGGCACTCAAAGGGTTAAGCCCATGAAGACAGTCAAAAATGGTTTAAGAGTACCCTTGATATAAATAAATCCAGCTGCACAGAATATTTAAAGGGGAACTACCACCCCGCAATAACTTAACCTTCATTGATTCTTCATCTGGCGACTAGCGCTTCTAATATTACCCGGTTCAGAAGATTTCGGCATTTTACCGATGCTCACAGAAGCAGGAAGCACGGACATCTAGTCACAGTGACGTCCGTGCGCCTGCGCTGTCAGTAATATTTCTGGCGACTAGCGCTACTAAGCAGCTAGTCGCCAGATGAAGAATCAATGAAGGTTAAGTTATTGCGGGGTGGTAGTTCCCCTTTAATTCCAAATACAAACAATAGCGGAGCCACCCAAAAGGAGACTGACATATATATAGTGTAGAAAGTGTGCCACAATGCCCTGAAAACGTCAATGCTGCCAGACAATGAAAAATTTAAGGGACTCACCATTATATGAAGATAATAAACGGGTGCACAGTCCACACAGGTTCTCCAATAATGGATAAGTTCACACAAAATGAAGGACTTGGCGGCACTCTGAATCAAAGACTGAAATGAAATCATCTTTATAAAGTCAAAACGCTGAACAAAGAGCTAATCTCCTTACATGATAAGTCATCCAGCATCATTCATCATAATCTGAGTATCAATGAAAAGGAAGCCTTGATTCCGTTAAAATCTAATGAAGATATAGTTATTAAAGGGATAGTAATGGATCTTTTTAACTTAATTTAATATTGTAGCTATTAAAAAAATAATGTAATTTAGGCCAGTCCGATCTCTCAAACATTTATAGTTTGTGAGATATACGATTACCAGGTTCTCCCCTCCCTCCCCTTTCACTGATGTCAGGCTCTAGTTTACAGCAGGAGATCCTGGTCCACAGACTGGCCAGTGGCTCTTCAGCAGAGTCAAAATAGAGAGATGTAAAAACAAGTAATTCATTGGAACAGTCTACAAAGTGTGCTTGGTTTGCAAGCACACTTTGTAGACCATTCCAATGAAGTATTTGTTTTTAGATTGTGTTATTTCGGCTGTGCTGAAGAGCTGCTGGCCGGTCTGCGGACCAGGATCGCCTGCTGTAAACTAGAGCCTGACGTCAGTGAAAGGGGAGGGAGGGGAGAACTTGGTAATCGTATATCTCACAAAGTATAAATGTTTGAGAGATCGGACTGGCCTTGATTACTTTATTTTTTTTTAAGAGCTACAATATTAAATTAAGTTAAAAAGATCCATGACTATCTCTTTAAAATGTTGGATAAGGGGGGGGTTCAGTGGTGGTCCTCAATTCTCAGGACTTCTTGAAGGAATCTATAAAACAGCTGGGTGACAGTTCCACCTATATGGAGTTGAAGTGTAATCCCACCTTGTTGTACAGATCAATATTAAGCCACTTAGTACAGGCTGGTATAAGCTTGGGTATTATCAATCAAAGTGAAGCAGCCTTTTTAGTCTCAGAGAACCCTATAATCTCTAATTATATCCCCATATATAACCAACAAACCTACCTTCTTCTCCATTCCATAGAGGCTCTATTCTTTCTAACCTCATCCCCATTCTTACCTTCCAACTACTTGTCCAGCCCTTCTCATGTGGTCTAGTGAATGTCTGTTCCCTCAGTAAAAAATCTACTGCAAATACATGACCTTTCCTGCTCACCTGCTCTCCAGCATCCTGCTGATCCTGAGACCTGGCTCTGCCAAAATTATTCAGCTGTAGTTCTAGTTTCACTTGGAGGCCTGTATTTCACATACATAACATGCCCAGCTGGCAGAGGTGGTAGCACAGATGTACTGCTTGCTTTCAAGTACCGCTTTCAGCGGATACCTATTCCCCCACCCCTTTCCAGTAATTCCTTTGAGGTCCTTGCTATCCAATTAGTCCACCATGTAGTACTAGGAGTTGCGGTTGTATACAGACCTCCCACAACCACACCCTCTACCTTCCTTTCACACTTTGATTGCTGGCTAGCATTCTTTCTCTCCTTTGACATGCCTCCTCTCATACTTGGGGATTTTAACTGCCAAATTGATGATACTTCCCTTTATTGGGACTTCCGTCTGCTTCACCTAACCTCCTGCTTCACAATTCAACAATGGACTGAATCTAGCACACACAAAGATGGTTACAACCTTGCCTTGGTATTCACAAAGAACTGCTCCCTACTAGATTTCTCTATATCCCCTTTTAAACTCTCAGACCACCACCTCATAATGTTTTCCACAACTCTTTCCCTCCATCCCCCCACCTACTAAGACTCAACATTATGCCCACAACCTTCGTACTCTACACATCTCTGCCATAGGTTCTGCATTGCACTCCAACCTCTCTGCCTTCAACATTCTTACTGAATCTGAAAGCCTTGTTGAATCCTACAACAACCTCCTCTACTCATCACTTAATCTGTATGCCCATCGCAAACACTCCTCAAACACACACCCTTGGCTTAACTGTCAAACATGCTTTCTTCTTTCCTGTACCCACTCTGCTGAAAGCTTGTGGAGGAAGTTTCTCCCTCATGCAGACTTCCTCCACCACAAATTTCTCCTATCCTGCTTCAACACCACTCTATTCTCTGCCAAACAACACTATGACTCCTCATCAATCAATACTCACAAATCTAACCACACTGCCTTTTCCCCATCTTCAATTCTCTCCTTTGCCCAACCCCTCCATCTTTCTTCCTCCCCTCTAGCTTTTGCAGAATTCTTGAAACAGAAGATTGACACAATACATAAAATAATCCCACACTTTCAATCTCCAGAATTTTATCTTCCTGTACATCCATCCTACTCATTTTAATCTTTTGCTTTGATCACAGAAGCAAAGGTCTCCCTTTTACTTTCCACCTCACCACACACACCACTGCTCCCTTGATCTTATACAATCCCATCTCCTCAATTATTTGCTATCCACCTTAGTTCCCATGCTAAGTCATGTTGTCAATTCCTCCCTATCCTCTGGCATCTTCCCCTCCTTCTCCAAACATTCAATCTTCAAGAGAAGCTCATTAGTCCCCCACCTCCCCATCCACCTAACACCCCATATCACTCTTGCCTCAAAACTTCTTGAGCTCCTAGTCTACACTTGTCTACTTACCTTTCTCAACTCCCATAACACTCTGGACCCAATGCATTCTGGGGGTTGACCCACTTTCTATATGGAAACTGCCTTTATGACAGTACAAATGATCTCCATATTGCAAAAACCAATGGGCATTTCCTCTCTTCTTATCCATATTGACCTATCAGCCACATTCAACACAGTCCACCATAACCCTCTTCTCCCAGGTTCTCCAATCTCTCAGCATCTGTGGCCTGGCACATTAATTGTTCCTATCCTATCTCTAGCAATGATCTTTCTCTGAGTCATATGCCAATACCTCCTCACCTCCTATCCCCCTTTCAGTCGGAGTACCTGCTTTAACTACCATCTGTACGTAGATGATACACAAATCTATCTAACTGCACCCTCAGTTTCACCTGAAATACAGCAGCGGGTCTCAAAATGCTTTACTGCTGTCTCTTCCTGGATGTCTCATTGTTGCTTAAAACTTAATATGTCTAAGACTCTCCTCCTAAATCCTGCACGATACCTCCGTTTTTTATAACTGTCGAGGACTCACAGTTTACACTGTGGACAAACACTCTGCCTTGTGGTAACTTTGGACTCTTTTCTTTCCTTCACCAGCCACATTAATGAAGTAACAAAAATCTGTAGATTCTTTCTTCTAAATATAGCAAAAATCCACCCAGTTCTTCATCGCTGTACAACAGAAATTCTCATGCATACTCTTATCTTTCCTGCCTGCATTACTTCTACTCTTTACTTATTGGTCTGCCTGCTATCCCTATCTTTTCTCTCTAATCGATTCTTAACTCGGCCACTCGGCCACCAGAATACTCTCCTCTCTCTCCTCCAGAACAGTACTTAACATTACACTTTTAAAATCATTCCCATGGCTTCCCATAAAGTAACAAATTACATTACAAATCTTCCTCATTACCTTCAAGGCTCTTAAACATTCGTCCCCATCCTATATTTCGTTGTTGATAACCCAACATGTACCTCCACATCCTCTACAAACCACTCATGGTGGAGGACTCCCTGCTCCTTTAACCTCTATCACTGTATAGCAACTTAAGACCTTTTCTTTTGCTGTTCCCTATCTCTGGAACGCCTAACACTCAGCGTTCACCAAGCCTCAACCCTCAACAACTTCCAATCCAAGTTAAAAGAGCACCTTTTAAATGTAGCACTAGAGTAATATGTCTACTTTCTCATATCAGAACTGTCATAAATTGCAGTTCCTCCTCTACCTGGTTGTTTTTGTTTGTCAACCATTCTATACATAGATTTTAAGCTCTATGGGTCATGGACCGCCAATCCTAATGTATGCTTACCTAGTGTTCCCCTTGTGATAATTGTTTTTATAAGCACTTAATATCTGCACTTATTGTATCCCCTCTATACTAAATGAAAACTGTAAAGTGCTAAGCCTCTTGGCACTCTATAAATAAAAATATATATACATATATCCTTAATGCATTCAACAACTACTTTGTTGGATGTGCCACCTCCCTGATTACACAAAAACAAAGTAAAGAGGAAGCAAAATCATGCATTGAGTAGTCTCTCTCACCTTCACTGGTCCGATACCACAGGTGAATTAAATTTCTTGCCAGAATCCCTTAGTGAAATATATGACCACCTCCTCAACCCAAAATGAAATCATAATCTTGGCTTGATCAACTGCCAGCAAAGCTCAGTGCCTCAATCAATATCTATCCAATTGCATCCCTAATTAATGCCTCCTTGTCATCTGGGTATATGCTAAAAGCCAGGAAAGTGGATAGAGTTGTACATCAATATATACAATTGTGAAATAAGCACAGGAGGAGTAAATTGAGACCGGTGTGGCTTAATAATGAGGTTTGCAGAGAAATGAGAAATAAGAATCAGGCTTTAAAGTATTTAAATCAGACAGGTCAGATGCATCATTAAAACATATAAAGAATATAATACAATCTGCGAACAAGCAAACATTGAAAATGAGAGAAGTATTGCAAAAAGAGAGCAAGCAAAACCCTAAACAATTTTACAAGTATATTAATAACAAAAAAGATTAAGGTTGGTATTGGTCCTCTTAAGGCTGAGACAGGTGAATAGATTAGTGAGGATAAAGATATGGCTGACACCCTAAATATATTATTTGCTTCTGTATATACAAAGAAAGTAAATATGACAGCCTATGGGCAAACATCCAAAACCACAGCATTTCCTCCATTATGTTCATAGCTTACTGAGGACAAACGTCCAAAAGAATAAACACAGAAAGACAGACAGGAAACCCTGTATCATTAGCACACTTAATAGGCTAAACTAGCAATAGATAGGGCTATGAAACAATAATAAAAGAAAACAAGGAAAAATATGCTAATTCTACATCATCTGATAGAAAAAAGTCCTATCCAATCATAGGACAAATCTCAAATTCCCTTCTCCCTACGAGGATCAGGACGTGATCTCGACAAGTATCTTCATGTACCCAAATTCAGTATGGAATCACTAATATCTGCCACTAATCTAAGGCTATTACAACTGAATATGCTTCGATACAGTGGAACAGGAATCCCTATCACCTTCATTGCAAAGTAATCTTGTCTCGTTCCATTGGTGGCTGACATCTCCAGCTCTTACCAGATTGGGTGGTTGAAACAACAGATGACAGATGGGGAATGGGGAATACCAGGTATAAACCTAATGGCCTCTTTTCTCAACAAAAAGGTCCCAAGATTTCATGTAAAAACAAGATATCCAAAAGCAGCACCACTGTATACCATGTTGTTTCCATGGCAATATACCCTGGTGTACATATTTCCTTCAATCACCATGCATCCCAGACTCCTCTCCAAAATCAAGAAAGAACAGAATCACATTCTGCTAACAGTGACATTCTGGCCAAGGAGGGCATGGTTCCATCATAATCAGGCCATGTGAATAGAATAATATTGGCATCTGCCACACCTACAGGATTTGCTCACTCAAAGTTCCATCAGCTTTAAGGATGGATGAAATTTTTCACCTCAACACAGATAGAGGTGTTCACCTCAACACAGATAGAGGTGAAAAATGGCACTTCCCGCCTAGTGGGAAATTTCCAGTGAAAAGTGCCATTTTCCCTCTTTTTTCGCCTAGGTCATTGCATGAAATGAATGGGAAAACTGAATTTCTGTCCACCACAATGCAGTTTACTCTTCTTTTCCTGCAGACATATAAAAGGTTGTCAGGGTCTCACAGCATGCCTTTCGGTGTTTGTTAGAGGAGAAAACAGCACATTTTTGAGCTGGAGAAGATATTGAAAATAAAGTTGAAAATAAAGTTCTAGTTATACTTTTTTTTCTACTTACAGCAAGAAGAAAGAAGAGAAGGACTAAAGAGGACCAGGAAGCAGAGAACTCTGCAGGACATCAGGATTAATGGTAAGTGTTACTTTTAATGGGATGTTGTTTTTTAACTTAGTCGGGTTAACCCTATTAATGCAGGAGGGGTAATTATACCCCACTGGCACTCATAGAGTTAATTTTACTCACTTTTGACACATTTTTCATACTTTGGATGTATATATGAGGCTCAGGGCTCGATCCAAATGTTGGCATTAAAACCAGCGTGAAATAAAAAACTGGCTTCGCGAGTTAAACAAAACTCAAATCTTCCTTACCCAGAAGAGTTAACGTGCGACGGCCTACAAAACACATAAAAACTACAAAACTGGAGTCGCCAAGAATTTGACCTCATCGTCGTCACCAAACACATGATAAACCCGAGAAATGTCTCCAAAAAAAAAAAGCATAACGTCCAACATGACCTAGTGTCCCAGCCAATCACAGCACCCCAAAGTATCAAGTTGAGTCGAATAAACCCAAAATCACCTATGCACCTTTGTCTGTGATCGAGTTCCCAAAAGCTAGATATCAGGACCCAAGGAGTGGAGGTTAGTTTTGAGAGAAAGGGAGCTGAGGCTGCACACACACACAGACAGGTAGAAGGCAAGTTTGACAGCACACAAAGTGACTCAATACACTTTTGAACATATCAAATACATGCATCCAAACACACATACACATAGCCCATATTTTTTTTTTGTAAAACACACACACTTTTTTATCTTTATTTTGACAGTGTGAGTCTGTAAGTGCAAGTGAGTGACAGAGAGTGAGTGAGTGAGTGTGTGAGGGCCTGAGTGAGTGCCTGGGTGTGAGTGGGTGAGAGGGGAGGAGAGGAGACAAGAGACGAGTGGGGGGCATCCCTGGTCAGGGTAGGGGAGGGAGATCTCTGGGGCGGAGGGGCAGCCACCAGAGAGCAGGCACATCCAGTGCAGGGGCAGAGAGAGTGGGATGAGGGGTAGTCCCCCTGCACCACACACAGCCAGGGCCAGTGCAGGCAGGGCTGGAGAGCCACAGCCAGGGCTATCAAGGAGGAGAAGTCGAGAGAGCCCAGGTTCACAGAGGAGGAAAACCTTGTCCTCTGTGAGGCTGTGGTTGCACGTCACAGGTTCCTGTTCCCCAAGGGGCCTGTAGTTGGCCTGTCCTCCAAGTGGAAGGCAGCCTGGAAGGAGATCGTAGCTGCAGTTAATGCTGTGTCCAGCTGAGCAGCCGGTCACTGGAGTCAGTGAAGAAAAGGTGGACAGACTGCAAGGCCAAGGTAAGATAGTAACATAATAGCACAGTAATCTATGTTGAGAAAAGACCTGTGTATATCTAGTTCAACCCTTTTCCTATTTCTGTCTCCCATTGTGAAGGTGAAGAGGAAAATGGGCGAGCAGGCCTTGCACGCTGCTGGCACAGGGGGTGGTCCTCCCCTGCGTGTGGAATACAGCCAGTGGGAGGAGGCCGTGCGTAGGACCATCTCCTCCGTCATGGTGCGTGGTGTCCCTTGATGAAGTGACACCGAGGAGGAAAGTAGCCTCCAGTCCACTGGTAAGTGCATCAAGGCCCACACACACATCACACAAATCCTGACACCCACCAGACAGAGGCCAACACAGTGACACCTGAACACATGGACAGCATTCCACACCACAATTCAGCCACACAGCTTGGAGGGACGTCAAACAAGGACAGAATACATGACCAACCCAGTCTGAATGGTAATGGTCAAGTCCCTGTTGAATCCCCTTCATGCTGTGTAAAACAACATCATGCACAGCACAAAAACAATGCACACTGTCATGTGTCAGTCACAGATCTAACTGTTATGTGTATCACAATGCCATACATAGAGTGACAAAGAGGTCTGCACACAACCCCTGGAGTGCCACAGGGATGAGTAATGCATTGGTCGACGATACATTGGCTAGTCCCCTGGCACCCAAAGGGTTACCAGAGAATAGCAAGGAGGGGAATTGGTGTGTTTCCATTTGTATTGTTACTGGATGTCAGGGCTAGGCGTTGTACATGTAGGTAGTTGGTTCAAGCGGAATAGTCAAGGTTCAGCTTTCTGCATCATATGTAGCCTGCAGAGTGGGGATGGCCAGGGGGCATTCCCCGCCATCCCCACTCTGCAGGACATATGTGATTCACAAGACTCTACCATGATGGCAGGGGGACATTCACTAGGGTGTCAGAAAGAGGTGACAACGTGTACATGACAACTGCAGTGTCATCACACCTGCAATCCCTGTGTTATTCTGTGGAGCCAATGCACTGAGATCTAAACAACACGTGCCATACCAGTGCTTAGTCTCCATAGCATAACATGTGAAAAGGTAGAAACAACCTCCAATAGTACATCCTAACAATGCACATGTTTGCTGTGTGTTAGGATTTTAGCTGTCCAGGGTGTGTTTGTGTGTCCTCCAGCTGATTGGGTTGCTGGGTTCCACAGATCATGTTGGTTGGTGTGCTTGGTGTGGTTATTAGTGCTGCCGACATCATTGTTTGGCCTCTGTAGTGCATTGCTGTGTTTAGAGGTCCTGGTGTGTTTGCTGTTGAGGCCTAGGTGTAGAATGTGCAGTGGGTTTGTGTCACTCAAGGTGTGATGGTTAAGTTTTGCTCACCACATGGATCCTGATGAATGGGGATAGCAAGGAGGTATATGCCTTGCCATCCCCACTGCTCAGGATACACATGATGACCAAATCCACACCACTGTAGGTTAGTGTAATCAATGTATGTGATCACGTCAAACTTAGCAATGTGTGTCAGGATGGTAACCAATGCACTGCAAATCAATGCAATGGATACCATCCTCCCACTCAAAGGTTCACACGTCAATGTAATAGTCTTGCAGCACTCCTGTAATAGCTCACATCACTGATTACATCATGTAATTTCCCCACACAGCACATCAGTCAGCAGGAGTGGAGGACTCAGGAGGTTCCTCCTCTGAGGAGGCCACCACCTCCAGTGCGCTGCCACCACCACCAACACAGCAGCAGCAGCAGCAGCAGCAGTGGCCCCCAGGCTCCACCTCCACAGAGGCAGCCACAGCAGCAGCAGTGGCCATCTCTTGGCCCCCAGGGTCCACCTCCCCACCAGCAACAGCAGCCACAGCAGCAGCAGTGGCCATCTTATGGCCCCCAGGGTCCACCGCCCCACCAGCAACAGCAGCCACAGCAGCAGCAGTGGCCTTCTTATGGCCCCCAGGGTCCACCGCCTCACCAGCAACAGCAGCCACAGCAGCAGCAGTGGCCATACCATGGTCCCCAGGCTTCGTCCCACCACCAGCAGCACCACCACCTCCCACAGTCCAGCACCGGTACACCACACTCCAGGATGCACCAACAGCCATGGAGAGGCACCGGATGCCTGACATCGTGGGGATGCCACCGCATGGTCCAGTTCAGGCAGCCACCAGGCCACAGCCTCAGGACAGTAGCCAGTGGCCGATGGATTATGAACATTTTGGCCTCATTGGCCAGCCACAACGGCCACAGGCCCTGGTGGTGGTCACCCCACCATCACCACCCCAACCCACAACACCCCCACCACCCATGGTAGCCACACATAAGGCGGATGTGACATCCCCAGGGGGTCACTCATCTGGGGATGCAGTGATGGGGTCCCCATGCTCTCTCCACATCCGAACATATGACTCCACTCCATCTCCCCCACTGCTTGTGGTGGAGCCACAGGACAGCCAGAGGGCATCCCCACCACTGTCCCATTCCCCCTCCACACCACACACTCCTGCCAACACCATGGTGATGGATCAGGAGTGTCTGGTAAGTCAAAGGAGGCAACTCAGGGTGGCCAGGAGGTGTGCGCAGTCCCTCAACAGGCTGGAGCAGCATATGGCACACCTCCTGGACAGCATGAGGGCAATGGAGGCCCATCAAGTAACCCTCACCAACCACCTGGTCACCCACACCAACAGGATGACAGCTTCGATTGACCAGGTGGTTGTTGAGCTGCGTGAGAGTAACAGGCTGCAGACCATTCACCAGGCCCAAGCCTCCAGTTCCAGTGCCACAACCCCTGCCAGCACTCCACCAGTGGCACCCACAGCCTCTAGAACCACTAGGGCCTCATGGCATCAAGTGCAGGAAGCCACCCCTGCAGCCCCACCTAAAGCACACCCCAAGAAAAGAAAAGAAATGTGCAGTTGTTGCTTCAGAACATGTCCATGTCTGTTTGTGTTTTATCAGATATAGTTAGTGGCAGAGTTGTCTCCAATGCGTTGCAAAGCTATGCAGTGAACACAACTCATGTCACGATGAATGGTGTCACAAGCTTTTACAGCAGGGGTGAACACACTCATCACATTCACACATTTGTCCAAGTTCAAATCACAGACATTTGAAAGCCAAACAACATCAGGGTGTTCTTCCATGATGTGACTTGAACTTGAACAACATGAACACATTAGATACATCAACAGATCAACAACATAGTCACAATTAAGGGGATAGTAATGCTTAGAATGTTTGAACAAATATGTGTTAGGGTTCATCCCCCTTGAGTAGAACAAGGGAACTCCCACTGCTGAAGGGTGTTTCATTCACAGGTTATGTCAGCTCACAGTTGTTTTTACATAGGAAGAACACAGTGGCCTGACATTGTCAAGTGGCACTGTTGCTACACCATCCAATGTAGATTCAAGGCACTGTGACCAGGACTGTTCATGGGATGGTGTAGCAACAGAACCATTGTACAAATTCAGGCCACTGTGAGATTTGATGTATGATGTTCAACTTTGAGCTGAACTAACTTTGGAATGCAAAGCGGGGGGGGTTCCCTTGTTTTACTCAGGGGGATGAACCCTACCAGTTAGGTTCATAAAACATATTCAGTATTACTATACCTTTAAACCCTGACAGGGAAGGGGGTGATCAATGACACAAGATAGTCATATGTGATCAGATTTGTAATTGACATGGACACCAACAGGTGATCCCCATGGACGTGGATTCAACGTGTCACCGGAACAAACTTATGGACCATGAGGGGTCATGCCATGGATGCCTGCAGAGGATGAAAACAAGACTGGAAGGTGCACTACGAACACAACAGTCATGCTATTGCTGACCCATCATCATCCCCTTGAGTGCCAGAGGTGTACACAACACATTGGTCATCAATGCTTTGGAGACATTACTTGCACTTCACGAGGACAGCTTGGTTATTTGACACAGAGTGAACAATCCATTGCTTGTCAGGGTGTCATCAAGCCATCATGATTTTATGGTGTTCGTATCATGGTATGGCAAGCAGACATGTATATGTGGGTGGGCAAACACATCAGTTTGTAAACCAAGACCCATGAAACAGAGGAGCTATTTCATGAATCTTGATCTACATACTGATGAGGTGTGTGCTCAGGGTCCTTGTGACACACATACATATGTCTGCTTGCCATCCCCTTGATGGACAACTCACATGGTCCTGACACCTAGACAAGGCATTGACAAGCAATGGAGTGGCATATTTACTGTGCTACACACACACACGAACAAGTCAGCATAGCAGGTCTTCAGCGGGAGCATGAACAGTTGCAGCAGGTGACAGCTGTTGGACAGGGGTGCTTGGAGGAGGAGGAGGGGGATGAGCCCTAGCCCTCTCACACGTTTGCCTCCACTGTCGTCTTAGGTACAAGCATGTGTACATACCAGTGTTGGTCTGTCTCTCTGTCAGTGTATCTCTCACACTACAACTGAAGAGGGTGGGCTGTCAGTGTTAAACAGCAGTATGGTGTTGTTCCTGTGGTCATGGTGATTTGACCAAAACAAAGGGAAGGAATCACACCAGCTCTGTACATAACTCCTTACTCAAGATCAAACTGTGATAAGCTGAGGTGCACTCATAGGGATATACAATGATATCAAAGGAAGGGAAGAGAAGAATGGGTTACCGAACCGGGGAAAACCACCAGGCGGTGGCCCTCCCCAACAAGACACCTAATAACTGACACACACTACAGTGGTATACCAAAGCAAAGCTTTATCAGGCAATACATGATTAATCAAGTGAATACATCAAATCAATTGATAACCATCCAGCACAGGGATAAAGAGTCATGAAGACATCCCAACATAGAATAATGCCTCTAAGGACTAAGAGCAAGTATATGTGAAGCAAACGTGCACAACCATGTATACACCAACAAATCACAGTGGCCCATTAGCAATGTGCAATATTATCATACATATGAGGTGCAAAGTGGTGATCATAAACAAAGTATGAATACACATCATATACTCATCTCCATGACTCCAGGAGTCACATAGTTTGATCTCCCCTTATATTTATAGAGATAGGTATATGTGTATTCATACTTTTGGGATTATTATGATGTTGCACTTTATATGTATGATGATATTGCACATTGCTAATGGGCCACTTTGATTTGTTTGTGTATACATGGTATTGCACATTTGCTTTACATATCGCTGTTCTCAGTCTATAGAGGCATTATTCAATGTTGGAATGTCTTCATGACTCCATATTCCTGTGCTGGATGGTTTTTAATTGATTTGATGTATTCACTTGATTAATTTTGTATTGTCTGATGAAGCTTTTGTTTGGTTTGGTATACTCCTGTAGTGTGCGTCAGTTCTTCATTTTCTTTTGGGGGGGGGGCACTGCCTGGTGGTTCTCCTATGGCTGGTTTCCCCCTTCCTTTCTTCCATTTTTTCTGTATGATGTGGTCATAATGGACTAATGGTAAGGTGTGTGTTATCCATGTAATTGTTTTCTGGTGTGTCTGTGGTTAGTGGTGTGATTATTTGTAATTGGTATGTACCTGTCAGGTGTGTGTTTTGTCTCCATGGACTGCTGAGGTTACATAGGTGAGTTGATTTGTTGTTGGAGTGACAGGTGTGCATGTTGTGTTGTGTGTTAACCCCTGTTGTTCCAAGGTGTGTTGGGATGGCTTGTGTTGTGCTGCTTTGTGTTCCACTTGCCCCTGTGGGGTTGCTGGATCCTTATTGTTTGTCTGTGACTTGTTTGTATGGTGTAGGCCAGTGGTTCCCAACCAGGGTGTCATGTGATGTTGGTGCCCCATGTGCACCAGCTCAGGGTGAGTCACTTTTCCCATGTTGCTATGTTCTGCATTGGTATTTGATAATATTGATTTTACACATTTTTGGGGAGATGTGTGTATGGGACATTTGAGGCACTATTTCTCCTTATTGCCATTGACACAGTGGGACCTGATGTTGGGCATATGTTATTTTTATTTGGGTATTCCCTTGTGCCCTCAGGGGATGCCCTGGAATATCCAGATTGCATATCATTGTTACGCAGATGACACACAACTCTACTTCTCCTTTGCTCCAGATGCTAAAGACCCAACATGCCTCATCAACAGTTGCTTAGCAGACCTCATAGAGTGGATGAATGCTAGTTGGCTTAAAGTGAACCCTGACAAAACAGAGTTACTCTTGGTGAGGGGACCCCGGTCAACAAGAATATCTCAGGATCACCCAACTGGCCTGGAACTTGGAGGCTCTGAACTCATTAGTTCAACAGAGGTACGAAGTCTCGGAGTGATGATTGACTCTGGACTGTCATTTAAACAGCAGATCTCTTCTGTAATAAAATCTGCCTTCTTTCATCTGAGAAACATAGCCAGGATACAACACTTAATTCCACCAGATGATATGCCAACATTAGTCCATGCATTTGTGTCTTCTCGTCTAGATCACTGTAATGCACTCTACTTGGGCCTCCCAGAAAAAGAACTCCATCGCCTACAAACAGTACAAAATGCAGCAGCCAGACTACTGACCAATAAAACTCGCTCATGTCACATAACACCTGTACTCCACTCCCTGCACTGGCTTCCAATTAAATGGCGAACATATTTTAAAATTGGCCTGCTGACCTTCAAAGCCTTAAATAATCAAGGCCCACAGTACCTGAAAGAGCTCCTGACACCCTATATTCAATCCCGCTCACTGCGGTCAGCCAACAGATCCCTCCTCTCAGTGCCCAGAATAAAGACAACCTCAGGTTCCCGGGCATTCAGCCACGCTGCCCCCACATTCTGGAACTCTTTACCACCCTCAGTCAGAGAGACACCATCACTACAGACTTTTAAAAAAAAGCTAAAGACCCATCTCTTTTATCAGGCATTCAGTCACCTCATGTGACTATAAGGAACTCTTACATTTTATGTCTGTTTATAGAATTGTAAAGCGCTTTGAGTCTCACAGGGAGAAAAGCGCTATAAAAATCACAAATTATTATTATTATTATTAGTATGTTAGGTGGAGGGGTTGTGAAGCACTGTTGTAGACCTTGTTGTATTTGCTAGGCATTGCAGGGGTTAATATCTGACTTCTGTATGCTTGGCTTCTGTCCTTGGATGACCTGCTTCTCTGTTTTATTTCCCTCGATGGTGGTTTTGTACTCTGCGTTGTGTGCTGTTCTCCAAAAAAAATAGGCGTTAGATTTCTGGAGAGAAATGTTGCAATTTAAAGTGTGTTAGCCCTAACTCCAACATTTGAATGGCTTTTGGCATCACTTGTACATTATCCTCTATGGGTGAGATCTTGCTGTTCTGACGACGGGCGACGTGTGTTTCAGAACTGGCGTTGTTTCTTACTAGTGGAACATTTGCATTGCTCAGTTGACTTTCAAAACCAGTGTCGCCAGTTTTTTCTGGCGACGCCAACATTTGGACCAAGCTCTTAGGGCCCCAAATCAATACATCCACTGTGGACTTAAGTTGTTTTTTTTTTTTTTTCATACAAGTTTATACGTCAGCTGTATGTAAAGCAGATAAGGGACTCAAGTACAAAAAAGTTTCCTGTGATAACTTGAGTCCCTTATCAGATCTTCATAGCTAACACAGACATTTGAATTGATCATTACAGTGCTTTCATCATTTTCTATGGGTGAAAACACCTCATCACTTTATCACATGACGGCTCTTTTTTATGCCAGTATTTTTTCACAGCACAGGCATTTGAATAGCTTACCGTAGGCAGAAAAAACAGCCATCCAACATTTGGATCGAGCCCAATATGTCTCCTATCCATAAATATAAAGACCCATTCTAGTATTACTAAGTCTAAAAGACTGTCTCCTATCCATACATAGCTAGAGACCCATTCTAGCATTACTAAGATCTAAAAGACTGTCTCCTATCCATATATAGAGAAAGACCCATTCTAGTATTACTGTGGGATTTGAATATGGTATTGCAAGTTCTTCAGTTAGCACCCTTTGAACATCAATCTTCTGACTCCATTAAGCATCTCACATGTAAGACTGTTTACCTTATGGGTATCTCTAGGAGCACCTCAGATCTTGAAGCTTGTATTGCAAATATCCATACACTGTTTTCCATCAAGACAAAATGGTTTTACCAACTGTTCATGAATTTTAACCAAAAGTTGTATATACCTTCCACCCTTATGTCTTAAACTGCTGTCATGGTAACCAGTACGAAATGAAGGTCAGACACAGGTATGTATAAGTAAAACCACCTTTTTTAAAGATACACAATAATAGTAATTCCCCAGCAAAGCCCCAGAACATATAACGGACAGGCGACAGTCCACTACCCAGACTGACACTGAGCAGAGACTTGTACTGCTCAGAGGGGAGTAGAGAACCAGCCTATGGTTCTGTCTCCCAATGATGTATCTGGCGCCCAACAGAATCGGAGTACTACCATGGTACAGAATGGGGACAGTGGAAAACGAAGCGGAGGATAGCACAAGCCACAGTACTCCTAATGCGAATAGCTCAATGAGTCTAGGATACATGGAGAGTGTAGACAGCCAGAGCCACAGTTCAGAACCAGAGTGGATAGTCAGACAAACCAGAGTCATACACGGAGCCAGTAGTCAGCCAGAGCCACAGGTCAGAACCGGTGTGGATAGTCAGACAAACCGGGGTCATACAGGGAGTGAGTAGTCAGTCAGATCCACAATTCTGAACTGGTGTGGATGGTCAGACAAACCAGGGTTATACATGGAGCAAGTAGTCAGCCAGAGCACCAGGTCAGAACCGGTGTTGATAGTCAGACAAGCCGGGGTCATACATGGAGCGAGAGATAACTAGAGCCACAGGTCAGAACTGGTGTGGATGGTCAGACAGGCTGGGGTCATACACGGAGTGAGAACAGAAGCCAAACCAGGGTCACAACAAGGAACAAACGTAACGAGTAATCACAGAAACACCACGTAAGGGCAACTGACGTTAGGCCCCAGGAAGTTAATATAGGCCTACACGGCAGCAGGAATTAATTAGTCAGATTGAATGCATGTGTGTAAACAAGCACCGCCTTTAGAGACAGAAATGCGCACCTGTGACCACCAGACAGAGCAGCAAAATATCACGAGGATGACTGGCAGCACGGCTTCCAAGGTACACTGTGATAGTACCCATTCCTTAACTACCTCTCCCACGTGGAAGAGGGTTAGAACCAGAGGGGAAGTGGGAGTGGAACGCACGGATAAGAGCTGGAGCATGTAAGCCCTTCTTTGCCACCCAGGAACGTTCCTCTGGGCCATAGCCCTTCCAATGCACCAGATATTGCACCTGGCCTCTGACTCTATGTGAGTCCAAAATATTTTGCACCTTATATTCCTCATGGTCCTCAACTCTGACAGGCCTGGGACGGACAGGAGCAGTAGTGTTACAGTTGCACACCAAGGGTTTGAGTAGAGATACATGAAACACATTAGAAATGTGTATGTTAGCTGGAAGTTCCATGGCATAGGCTACGGGGTTAACCCTACAAAGAACCAGAAAGCGGCCTACAAAACAAGGAGCCAGTTTCCTACAAGGTACCTGGAGATTAAGGTTGCGAGAAGATAGCCACACTCTCTTTCCCACCTGGAAAACTGGAGCTGGCAACCATCTATGGTCTGCATGTCTCTTATAGCGTTGCTTGGACTTTTGCATGGATCTCTGAACCCCTGCTCAAGTGGAGCAGAGTGCCCTCAAATGCTCGTCCAGAGCTGGAATGTTCTGTACCTCAAAGGATTCTAAAAGAAGAGAAGGTTGAAACCCATAATTTATCGGAAATAGGGAGTTCTGAGAGGAAGAATTCACGGCACAATTCCTGGCAAACACAGCCCACGGTAACAGGTTCACCCAATTATCATGATGGTCCGATATGAAGCAATGGAGGAACTGTTCCAACGCTTAAATAGACCTCTGTGCAGCACCTTTAGACTGAGGATGGTACGCCGAGGAAAATGAGAGTTGGATGCCCATCTGTCTGCAAAATGACCTCCAAAAACAAGACACAAATTGATTCCAGTGAGATCACCACCTTGGGTATACCACAGAGGCACACTACTTCTCTGGCAAAGATCTCAGCCAACTCTCTCGCAGAGGGTAGTCCCTTCAGAGATACGAAATAAGCCATCTTAGAAAATCAATCTACAATCATAAGGATGACGTGTTCCCCTCAGATACAGACAGTTCCACCATAAAAACAATGGATAAGTGAGACCAAGGCCGTTCCCCATTCGGAATGGTTTGAAGGACCCCCACCGGAAAGTGTCTGGGGGTCTTGGTCTGGGCACAAGTCGAAAGCCGACACAAACGCAGAACAGTCTGCTCTCAGGCTAGGCCACCAGAATAGTCTAGACATGGATCGTATGAGTTGGTCTCTACCAATGTGGCCAGCCTCCCTCAAGGCATTGTACTTCTCTAATAATTACGTACGTAGAGACTCAGGCACAAAGCAGCTCCCACTTGGCTTGTCAACTGGTGAGGAGGTTTGTGCGGCCAATATCTCCTCTACCAAAGTAGAGGAAATACTTGTGTGAATAGTAGCCAATGTCCGATCAGAGGGAATGATATGAGTTGGAGGACTCTCTTCCTCGGAATCCGACACGAACTGCCGGGAAAGGGCATCCGCCTTAATATTCTTAGTACCCGGGAGGTAAGAAACCACATAGTTGAACTTCGACAGGAACAAGGCCCATCAGGCCTCTCATGGAGATAACCTCTTGGCCTCAGACAGATATGTCAGATTCTTATGGTCTGTCACAATCAGAATCAGAATGCTTGTTCCCTCTAGTAGATGCCGCCATTCCTTTAGAGAGAGAATAATGGCAAGCAGTTTGTGATCGCCCACATCATACAGACTCTCGGTTTTGGACAATTTTAAAAAAAAACCCACACGGAAGAAATGGTTTACCAGACCTACTCCAGACTCTAAAGCATCAACTTCCAGGGTAAAGGGTAGGGTAAGATTCAGATGGGACAGAATAGGAGCTTTGGCAAAAGCGGACTTCAGGTTTTCGAAGGCTTGCAGGGCACTGGGTGACCAGTCTGAAGGATTAGCCCCCTTCTGAGTCATGTCCATGAGGGGTTTGACCACAGTGGAGAAGTTTCGTATAAACTTCCTGTATTAATTTGTGAAACCCAGGAACCACTGTATGGATTTCAATCCCATTGGAAGTGGCCATTGCAAGACAGCAGAAAGCTTTTGCTGGTCCATGGCTAGACCGGAGGAAGAGATAACGTAACCCAAGAATGTCACCTGGGATCTATGAAATTCACGTTTCTCCAATTTGCAGAACAATTTGTTCTCACTTAAAAGTTGTAAGACCAACAACACATCAGCCCGATGAGTCTCTAGGTTTGGAGAATGGATGAGAATGTTGTCCAGATAGACCACAACACACCTTTGCAGTAACTCTCTCAAGACATCATTTATGAATTGGAAGACAGCAAAAGAGTTGCACAATCCGAAGGGCATCATCAAATATTCATAGTGCCCATTCCGGGTGTTAAATGCTGTCTTCCACTCGTGGCCCTCTTTTATTCTTACAAGATTGCAAGAGGCCCTGAGATTAACCTTAGTAAATACTGTGGAGCCCTTGATCCGATCTAACAGCTCACTCAGTGATAAAAGGAATGGGGTAGGCATTCTTGGCCATCAGCTTATTTAGGCCCCTGAAATCGATACATGGTCTTAGTTCCCCATCCTTTTTTTCACAAAAAAGAACCCTGCCCCCGCAGGAGAGGAAGACTTGCGAATTATACCCCTGGACAAGGCATCAGCCACAGAGTCCGCCATAGCTCGGTTCTCCTCCACCAACAAGGGATAAACACGACCCCTGGGAGGTCTAGCACCAAGAACTAGATCAACAGTACAATCGCATGGCCTATGCGGTGGCAATGTTCTGGCCTCTACCTTATTAAATACCTCTCTGTAGGACTGGTACTCTGCTGGTAACGAGGTAGAGGTACACAAAATTCTCATAGGCTGCTGTAGGCAAGACTTCGTGCACTGAGGGGATCAAGATACAATGTCACATGTTTGCCAATCAATCCTCGGATTGTGCAGCTGCAACCAGGGAAATCCCAGAATAATAGCATAATGAGGAGAATGGATGACCTGAAACTGTAAGGTCTCCACGTGTAGAGCCCCTACCCTCACAGACAAGGAACGACTCTCGTGGGTAACCTTTGCTGGTTGTAGGGGTCTCCCATCAATGGCCTCAATTGCCAACGGAGTGGACCGGGGTAGCAGCGGAATCGAATGATGGGCTGCAAAGTCTCCGTCAATGAAAAGCCCAGCGGCCCCTCAGCCTAGCAAAGCTGGAGCAACCACCGAGGACTCAACCCAAGACAGAACTACCTCAAGGATCAGTTTGCATTGAAGAGTCTCTGGGGACTGTGAAACTCCACCTAGGGTCTATCCCCTATGTAACAATAGGTGCAAGCATTTCCTGGCAGGACGGGACAAGAGTGCAACAAGTGACCAGGCTTCCCACAATATAAACAGAGACCCTCCCTCCGGTGGAGAGCCCTCTCCTCCACCAAAAGGCACGTAATGGGTTCTCCTCTAGTGGAGTCAGAACCAGGAGGCATGGGAGGTGAGGGAGGATTGGGTGGGCTCACAAAGCTGTGTTCCAACTGGGACGGTGGCCTATGCATATGTTTTTTGAATGATGGTCTCTACCAGAATGATAACTAAAATCTGCTACTCCAGGTCACTCAGCAGCTCAAGTGCTGCAATCTAATCTTTGTTCTAGTCACATAGGCCCTGGGAGCATGCGGCTACAAGTGCTTTATTATTCCATCCTACTTACGCTGCCAGAGTACGGAATTCTATTGCGTACTTTGCCACTGTACGTGTGCCTTGGCGGATGGTCATAAGTTGGTTGGTAGTGGAGGTTGCACAACCCAGCACATAAAAGACCCTACAAAGGAAAGCCACAAACTCAGTGAAATTGTAAATAATGGGTTTGTCTGTCTCCCAAAGAGGATTAGTCCATGCCAATGCCTTGCCCGACAGGAGGGAAATCAGGAGTCCCACTTTACTCCTCTTGCTCCAAAAAGCATGCAATACCATCTCTAGAAAACTCCCCAGCTGAGTAAGGAAACCACAGCAGATTGTAGGTTCCACCTTGTAGAGTTGAGGTAATGGAGCAGACCCAGATAACCCTCTAGCAACACCCTATTCTAGGAAAAGGGTCTTTGAAAGGGGGGTACTATCACAGTGCCCGTGATTGTTGCACTTCCTTGTCAGTCACCATTAGGGGGCTCCTATTGGTTGTCTGTCTTTAACCCGCCTCATTCTGTCTATTTAAACCTGGTCTGGGCACCCTATGGTTGCCCTTTCGTGGTGTCTCTGACCACATTAGCCTTGACCATGTTCCAGTATTCGTTTGTACCTGTAGCTGTGTTCCTGAGTTCCAGAATACATCTTGTTCCTGAATCTTCTGTCTGCAGAGTTGTTCCAGAGTGGTTCCGGCCTACTCCTGAGAGGTTGATGTTTCCTGCTGAGCGCCTTCGCTGAGACTTCCTGACTGCTTGGCCTTTCTGTGAGTTCCTGTCGTTGCTTGTCCAGCCCGATGTGTTCCTGACACCTGGTCACTTTGGCGACATTCTTGTAGACCCAGCGTGCAGACGTTGGTTTGCCCAGCCTTGCGGCTATACGAATTACTGTTGGTCCCAGCGTGCGGACGCTGGTTTGCTCCAAGCCTTGCGGCTACACAAATTACCGTTGGTCCCAGCTTGCGGACGCTGGTCTGCTCCAAGCCTTGCGGCTATATGAATTACTGTTGGTCCCAGCGTGCGGACGCTGGCTTGCTCCAAGCCTTGCAGCTACACAAATTACTGTTGGTCCCAGCGTGCGGACGCTGGTTTGCTCCAAGCCTTGCAGCTACACAAATTACTGTTGGTTCCAGCGTGTGGACGCTGGTTTGCTCCAAGCCTTGTGGCTATAAGAATTACTGTTGGTTCCAGCGTGCGGACGCTGGTTTGCTCCAAGCCTTGCGGCTATACGAATTACTGTTGGTCCCAGCGTGCGGACGCTGGTTTGCTCCAAGCCTTGCGGCTACACAAATTACTGTTGGTCCCAGCGTGCGGACGCTGGTTTGCTCCAAGCCTTGCGGCTATACGAATTACTGTTGGTTCCAGCGTGCGGATGCTGGTTTGCGCCAAGCCTTGCGGCTAAACGAATTACTTGTTGGTCCCAGCGTGCGGACGCTGGTTGGCTCCAAGCCTTGCGGCTATACGAATTACTTGTTTGTCCCAGCGTGAGGGCGCTGGTTTGCTCCAAGCCTGGTGGCTATACACTTACTTGTAGGTCCCAGCGTGCGGACGCTGGTTTGCTTCTGGAGTGTTATCGCTATACAAATTACTCGTTGGTTCCAGCGTGCGGACTCTGGTTTGCTCCAAGCTTATTGCTATACGATTTACTTGTTGGTTCCAGCGTGTGGACGCTGGTTTGCTCCAAGAGCATTAAAAACGTACACTCTGTTGGGCGTTCCTAAAGTGTAGTTCCTTTTGGCTGCCTTGCCCGGTATTGGTAAGGCCGGTAGAACCTGGTACATATTCTATCTGCAGGTTGCCTTACCCGGTATTGGCAAGGCCGGTAGAGCCTATTGTTATCGTATATCTGGCTGTCTTGCCCGGTATATTGGCAAGACCGGTAGAGCCTGTAATTTTTATTTCTCAATTATTAAATGTTGTATGTCATGTTGGAATCCTAAGGGATCATTTTTAATTATTTTCAATAAAGTTGTGTTTTTACCTAACTGTCTGAGAGTCGTAACAAACCGTGACAGTACGAAAGGGCCATGACTTCAGACAACAAGAGTGATGGTAATGCACAGAATATCCATTGGAGAATGGATATGCATGAGCAAATTTTGGATCAGTTGGCAGTCACAATTCAAACTATCCTTGAACGAACTGTACTTGCGGACAAGTCTGGAGCCAGTCCAGTGGTCTTGCCCAGTCAGACACCAGAGAATGAGACTAGGCAAGTAGGGGTTGCAGTGAAGGGGTTAACGGCTTCTGCACCCTTGCCACTCAGATACGATGGTGACTTTGGTCTATGCAGAGGGTTCATCAACCAGCTTGAAATATTTATGGAATTGACGGCACATGTGTTTCCCAATGATCGCAGTAAGATTGGGTTTATGATATCCCTGTTGACTGGCAGAGCATTGGCTTGGGCTAACCCATTGTGGGAAAATGCAAAACCTTGCACTAAGAGCTTCAGAGAATTTGTGCAATCCTATCGGAGAGTGTTTGAGCCTCCTGGTAGAACCTCCTCTGCTGCCAAACGCCTTATGGAAATACAACAGGGCAGGCGTACAGTGGGCGATTATGCCATCGAATTTCGCACATTGGCAGCAGAGGTGGGGTGGAACAACAAGGCATTGTTGGCAGCCTTTGCCCAAGGTCTTATTGACCAGATTAAAGTTGAAATTGCAGCGAAAGAATTGCCTACTGATCTTGATGACAATATTGAATATGTTATATTGATTGATGCCAGAATACGGGAGAGAGCTACTGCTATTGATCGTAGGTTCCGGTCTAAAAGTAATGGGGTTAGCAGTACATTTTGCCCACCCAGACCTCCCATGGCATCCAAACCTAGTGAACCTTTACAGGAACCAGGTGAACCTATGCAAGTAGGTTTCACTAGGTTAACCAAAGAGGAAAGAATTTATCGCAGGAAACAAGGCTTGTGTCTGTACTGTGGCAAGAATGGGCATTTGTTAAAATCTTGCCCAGTACATCCGGGAAACGAACACACCTAGGGTACCTTGGGGGACAGGCCCTAGGTGGTGTACAATCGTCCCCAGTGTTGGGAACACTGAAACCCACTATACGGGTGGTATTATCCTGGGCACAACGTTCAGTGGAGGTTTTGGCCCTGGTTGATTCTGGCGCAGCAGGGTATTTTATGGATAATACCTTCGCTGAATTGCACGGGGTTCCTCGTATTGAAAGGGAAACCCCCTTGGCTATTGAAGCAATTGATGGTAGACATTTGGAACCTGCTCAAGTCACATTTGAAACTATGCCTTTATCTATGACTATTGGGGCTCTCCATAGAGAGGGGCAGCAATTCCAACTGATTAATTCTCCTCACCATGCGGTAATATTGGGATTTCCTTGGTTACAGTTACATAATCCACAATTTGATTGGCAAGAGTGTGAAATCTCGGCTTGGTCTCTGTTTTGTATGGAGAAGTGCGTCACCCATCCTATTAAGGTCCTGTACACCTCCTCTGCAATACCAGATGAATACCAGCAGTTTGGCGATGTTTTTAGCAAAGGAGAGGCTGGCACTTTACCCCAGCACAGACCTTATGATTGTAGGATTGAATTGCCTTCTGGAGTAGTACCTCCTAGGGGACGCACATATCCATTATCTTGTGAGGAAAATAAGGCTATGGAAGATTATATTTCTGATGCCCTTGCTAGAGGGATTATAAGAAAATCTACCTCTCCGGCGGGGGCTGGATTCTTTTTTGTGAAAAAGAAAAATGGCGAATTGAGACCATGCATTGACTACCGTGGCTTGAATAAACTGATGGCTAAGAACGCTTATCCGATACCACTCATCACCGAGCCTTTTGACAGACTTAAGGACTCCTCGATTTTTACCAAATTAGATTTACGGGCGGCATACAATTTGGTTCGGATTCGAGCCGGTGATGAGTGGAAAACTGCCTTTAACACCAGATCTGGGCACTATGAATACCTAGTCATGCCATTCGGCTTGTGTAACGCACCTGCAGTTTTTCAGGAACTGATAAATGATGTCGTCAGAGATATGTTACAGTCATGTGTGGTGGTGTACCTTGACGACATACTGATTAATTCCCAAAATGTGTCACAACACATCAAGGATGTGTCTGAAGTATTGCTACGGCTACGAAAGAATAAGCTCTATTGTAAATTGGAAAAATGCGAGTTTCACAGAACCAGTGTGCCATTCTTGGGGTATGTGATTGGCAAAGATGGCATCGCCATGGAAAAAAAAGACTTGACAGCAGTCCTACAGTGACCACGACCTAAGAGTCTTAAAGCGATACAGCGATTCTTGGGTTTCGCTAATTATTACAGGAAGTTTATTAAGAACTTTTCTTCCATTATTAAACCATTGTCTGACCTTACGCATAAGGGCGCTAATCCATCCTGTTGGCCAGCAAGTGCTGAGGAGGCCTTTTGAAAATTGAAACTGGCTTTTGCGGAGGCCCCTGTGTTAGCCCACCCCAATCCTCTGCTTCTGTTTACGTTAGAGGTTGATGCCTCGGATATTGGGGTCGGGGCAGTACTTTCTCAACGGCACAATAAAGGTGGAACACTCAGACCCTGTGGGTTTTTCTCAAAAAAATTGACTGGAGCTCAAAGCCAGTATGAGATTGGGGACAAAGAGTTATTGGGCATTATCCTTGCCCTTAAGGAATGGCGTCATTTACTGGAAGGCACCAAAAATCCTGTCTTAATTTTGACGGATCATAAAAACCTGACTTATCTCTCGGAGGCCAAGAGATTGTCTTCTCGTCAGGCCAGATGGGCGTTATTCTTATCTCGATTCAATTTAATTGTATCATATTTACCGGGATCAAAGAATGTTAGGGCTGATGCTTTGTCAAGACAATTTGAGGCTGAGAGTGTCAGAATGGAAGCACCAGCACCTATCTTTCAACCCGATCGAATATTGGCTACGATACGTACTAGTATCACTTCTCCATTAGGGGAAGAGATTTTGGCTTCTCAGGCTTCCGCACCTAATGAGACCCCGATGGGCAAATGTTTTGTCGCTGAACCATTCCGTACTCGATTACTTGAAACGTACCATTCCTCTAAGGCTGCGGGACATATTGGTAGAGACCAATTGTTATGGTCCCTTTCTCAGTTATTTTGGTGGCCTTCTATGAGAAACGATTATGCCGAGTTTACTAATGCCTGTGCCACCTGCGCCCGTGCTAAGACCCCTAGACATCTCCCGGTGGGCTTGCTTCAACCTGTGCCTAATGGCGAGCGCCCCTGGTCTTATGTTTCCATTGACTTTATGGGAGAATTGCCTATGTCTAGAGGATATTCCTTCATATTGATGGTGGTGGACAGGTTTTCTAAAATGGCTCACTTCGTGCCCCTCCGTGGCCTTCCCTCGGCTAAGGAATTGGCAATTGTGTTTGCCAGAGAAGTATGCCGGTTGCATGGAGTGCCCGGGGTACTGGTGTCCGACAGGGGGAGCCAGTTTGTGTCTAGGTTCTGGAGGGCATTTTGCGAGCAGATGGGCATACAGCTGTCCTTTTCCTCGGCCTACCATCCCCAGACCAATGGAGCCGCAGAACGGGCCAATCATGGCTTGGAACAATTTCTGCGCTGTTTTATTACTGACCATCACGAAAACTGGGCCGACTTGTTGCCTTGGGCAGAGTTCGCCAGGAACTGTGCAGTTAATTCTTCATCTGGTAGCTCTCCGTTTCTGATCAATTACGGATTTCAGCCCTGTTTGCTCCCAGATTCCTTCCAGACGCAACAGATTCCAGCTCTGGATGAGCATATCGAGCAACTCCGTTCCACATGGGCACAAGTTCAGAGGGCACTTGGTCAGTCATTTCAGCGTCATCAGCGCTATGCTAATCGCAGAAGGCTTCCAGCGGTTCCCTTTCAGGTTGGGGATAGAGTGTGGCTTTCTTCCAGAAACCTTAAGCTCTAGGTACCGTCTAATAAGTTGGCTCCCCGGTTCATTGGTCCATACAGAGTTATTCGCAAGATTAACCCTGTTTCCTATGCATTAGCCATACCTGCATCTATGCGTATCCATAATGTGTTTCATGTGTCTCTTCTTAAGCCTCTCGTATGCAACCGTTATACCACTACACCTGTGGTACCAGGTCCTATTGAGGTTGAGGGTCAGGAGGAGTACGAAGTACAGAGCATTATTGATTCCCGAAGGCTTAGAGGAAGGGTACAGTACCTGGTGCATTGGAAGGGATATGGTCCTGAAGATCGATCATGGGTGGACAGTAAGGACCTTCATGCACCTAGGTTATCTAGTGCTTTTCACGCTAAATATCCGCAGAAGCCTAGACCCTATTCTAGGAAAAGGGTCTTTGAAAGGGGGTACTATCACGGTGCCCGTGATTGTTGCACTTCCTTGTCAGTCACCATTAGGGGGCTCCTATTGGTTGTCTGTCTTTAACCCGCCTCATTCTGTCTATTTAAACCTGGTCTGGGCACCCTATGGTTGCCCTTTCGTGGTGTCTCTGACCACATTAGCCTTGACCATGTTCCAGTATTCGTTTGTACCTGTAGCTGTGTTCCTGAGTTCCAGAATACATCTTGTTCCTGAATCTTCTGTCTGCAGAGTTGTTCCAGAGTGGTTCCGGCCTACTCCTGAGAGGTTGATGTTTCCTGCTGAGCGCCTTCGCTGAGACTTCCTGACTGCTTGGCCTTTCTGTGAGTTCCTGTCGTCTCTTATCCAGCCCAATGTGTTCCTGACGCCTGATCGCTTTGGCGACATTCTTGTATACCCAGCGTGCGGACGTTGGTTTGCCCAGCCTTGCGGCTATATGAATTACTGTTGGTCCCAGCGTGCGGACGCTGGTTTGCTCCAAGCCTTGCGGCTACACAAATTACCGTTGGTCCCAGCGTGCGGACGCTGGTCTGCTCCAAGCCTTGCGGCTATACGAATTACTGTTGGTCCCAGCTTGCGGACGCTGGTTTGCTCCAAGCCTTGCGGCTACACAAATTACTGTTGGTCCCAGCGTGCGGGCGCTGGTTTGCTCCAAGCCTTGCGGCTATACGAATTACTGTTGGTTCCAGCGTGCGGACACTGGTTTGCTCCAAGCCTTGCGGCTATACGAATTACTGTCGGTCCCAGCGTGCGGACACTGCTTTGCTCCAAGCCTTGCGGCTACACAAATTACTGTTGGTCCCAGCGTGCGGACGCTGGTTTGCTCCAAGCCTTGCGGCTATACAAATTACATGTTTGTCCCAGCGTGAGGGCGCTGGTTTGCTCCAAGCCTGGTGGCTATACACTTACTTGTAGGTCCCAGCGTGCGGACGCTGGTTTGCTTCTGGAGTCTTATCGCTATACAAATTACTTGTTGGTTCCAGCGTGCGGACGCTGGTTTGCTCCAAGCTTATTGCTATACGATTTACTTGTTGGTTCCAGCGTGTGGACGCTGGTTTGCTCCAAGAGCATTAAAGTCATACACTCTTTTGGGCTGCCTTGCCCGGTATTGGTAAGGCCGGTAGAACCTGGTACATATTCCATCTGCAGGTTGCCTTACCCTGTATTGGCAAGGCCGGTAGAGCCTACGCAAATCTCCTTTGGGCTGCCTTGCCCGGTATTGGTAAGGCTGGTAGAACCTGGTACATATTCCATCTGCAGGTTGCCTTACCCGGTATTGGCAAGGCCGGTAGAGCCTACACTAAGCTCCTTTGGGCTGCCTTGCCCGGTATTGGTAAGGCCGGTAGAACCTGGTACATATTCCATCTGCAGGTTGCCATACCCGGTATTGGCAAGGCCGGTAGAGCCTATTGTTATCGTATATCTGTCTGTCTTGCCCGGTATATTGGCAAGACCGGTAGAGCCTGTAATTTGTATTTCTCAATTATTAAATGTTGTATGTCATGTTGGAATCCTAAGGGATCATTTTTAATTATTTTCAATAAAGTTGTGTTTTTACCTAACTTTGTGTCTGAGAGTCATAACAAACCGCAACGGCGCCTCTGGCTTAGTCCTCTGTTACTGTCACACCTGTTGCAAGTGTGTGCCTCCGTGATTGCTCCAGTAAAGTGACATTGGCTTGTCCTCCGCTACTGCTCCTGCAGGTTGCCAGTGTTGTGTCAGTTACTGCTCCAGCAGTGCGCCTTTGGCCTAGTCCTCCATTATTGCTACACCGCTTGCAAGTGGCTGCCTCCGTGATTGCTCCGGTAGAGTGCCATCGGCTTGACCTCCATTACTGCTATTCCTGTTGCAAGTGGTTGCCTCCGTTACTGCTCTGGCAGTACCCATTACTACCTCAGTTGAGCTCTGGCAGTTCACGTATATTTGCTGACCTTGGCTTGTTAAAGTATCATTCCAGTACATTCACACATGGGACTGTTTACCATCATGGATGAACTTTAACTCCTGCATTACCAGAGTCCTGGGAACTCACTCCTCTTGCCTGACCTGTGTCAGTATATACTGTCTGTACCTTCATGTTATGCTGGACCTGTGTGGGCATTGAATAATTTACCTGTTGTGTGTCTGCATTATACTGTTGTATACTACAGGACCTGTGAGGGTTCTTACTGTATTGTTTCATTCAATAAAACTGTGTTTTTATCCTAGCCACTGTGTCTGTGAGTCGAACAAACTGTTACACTCCTATTTGGTATACCATCTCAGCTTTAGACAGTTTTCTAGAGAAATACCGACAAGGGTGCAAAGCTTCCCCAGGAGCTGAGATTTGTGACAACAGGGCGCCCATTCCAATCTCTGATGCGTCCACCTCCAAGGTAAAGGGCAGGGAGGGGTTGGGATGTACTAATATTGGAGCTGCAGCAAAGGCAGCCTTCAGATTTTCAAAAGCCAGAATAGCCGTTTGAGACCATTCAGAGGTCTTAGCCCCTTTATGTGTCATATCGGTAATGGGTTTAACAATGGTAGAGAAATTTTTAATGAATTTTCAGTAGTAGTTAGCAAATCCCAAAAATCTTTAGATTGCTTTAAGTCCCATAGGACAAGGTAAATCTACTACCGTGGACAGTTTCTGGGGGTCCATGGCGAACCCAGAAGTAGATATGACATATCCCAGAAATATTACTTGGGATTTGTGAAATTCGCATTTCTCCAACTTGCAATATAAGTTATTCTCACGTAAAAGACTTGGATACATCAGACTGATGGGTCTCAATCGTTGGAGAATTAATGAGGATGTCATCCAAATATACGACCACACAACTTTGTAAGAGTTCTCTTAACACATCATTGATGAACTCCTGGAAGACAGCCAGAGTATTGCATAGACCAAAGGGCATAACCAAGAATATGTAATGGCCGCTCCTGGTATTTATGGCTGCCTTCCACTCATCTCCCTCTTTAATCCGCACAAGGTTATATGTGGCTCTTAAATCAAGTTTTGTGAAAACTTTAGACCCTTTCAATCGGTCAAAGAGTTCGGTAATCAAAGGTATCGGATACGAATTTTCGACCATCTGTTTGTTTAGCCAATTGAAGTCAATGCACGTAGTTCCCCGTCCTTTTTCGTAACAAAAAAATATCCAGCACCAGCAGGAGATGTGGATTTATGAATGATGCCTCTGGCCAGAGCATCTGAAACATATTCCTCCATGACCTTATTTTCCCCCCCAGACAAAGGATATATACGAACCTTTGGAGGAGTCGTACCAGGCATAAGCTCCAATGAGCAGTCATAGGACCTGTGAGGTGGTAAATCCCCATCATGGATTTCGCTAAACACATCCCTGAGTGTTTCATACTCCTGCGGAAGGAATGGAGCAGTAGCGTGAGTATTTGTGGCAGTGTGTTATGATCGATATATTGGTTGAAGGTTGATCAACTCCTTTAAGATGTTTATAATTATAATGTATTTCAAAATATTTCGGTAGCAATAGGGTTAATATCGCTTATTTAAATAGAACTCTAGATAGGAACATGCTGTACCCCGGAAAAAGAAAAGCAGTAGCTTTATGAAACGCATTTGGAAAGGAAGAGAGGTGTGTGAGACAGCGATACAGACAGGTGAAGAGGCATTAAGACACGAAAAGAGCTCAGCTGCAGTTGGAGTGACTGGAGTGTGAGGTGAGAGGAGCAGCAACTCCTGACCTTTTAAAAATTCTCCAGCTCTGGAAGGAGAACTGGGAAATAGGATCGACTGGAGTGAAGATACGAAGGTAAGGGGAGAAGCTATTCCTAACCTTTAAACAATGAGTCTCCGGCTCCAGGAGTGTTGAATAACGGCTATTTGAATTGTGTTACTTGCCTTTAAGTCCTGTCAAAAAGAAAGCAGTCCAAAGCATACATGGTGCTAAGATGTTATTTGGAAGATTTTAATTGATTTTATAAGGTGTTGGAAGAAGGAATACGAATATTGAAAGAATCTATGGAAATACCGGACATTGTGATCATATCCTAGTTATTCGGACCCTTTGGATATAACGATACATTTAAATAATATAAGAACTGAATGGGATTTGTACAATACAACTGTCGTCCCCTTTCAAAATCATTTGGGATTTGAAGTTGTATTAAAATGACAGGATATTCATCCATTAACCATTTCATCTATCATTCATCGGCACTAATTGAGCATCTCAATACCATATATATTCATCAATCATTTCATTACTTTATTATATATTTTTATTATTTCTTGAGGATTTTGGGTCATTAATCATGTATTATTATAATTAATCACATATATTTTTTTAATTAGCACTGGTTTTATTTTATTTTATTTCATTTATCTGAAATCAGAGGAATATTTTGACACATTTTTATAGTTGGATAATTTTTGTATTATTCCTATTTGATAGATTATTTATTTATTCACTAAGAGATTGGTTATATATTAATCAGAGCACGTTATTTTCTTAGAAAGGGTTTATGCACAATATGATGGTTGCAGGCACGGAGGATTTATAGACCGGCAGACACTAAAGGTTGGTGGGTGCCGAGTCTGATTACTGCCGTTCAGGCAAGTATCATAAGGTGAATTGATTTCAGACACAGATAGATATTTATAGGTGTATATAGAGATTAGATTTTGATTGTTTATACTTGTAATTTAGTACTTTAAAGATATATAGGGTTTTAACATCTGAAGTTTAATATATGTAGCTCTCCGCTTCCGGGCGTTAGTATTCAAACAACCTGTAGTGCAGTAGTAACTTGGAGCGGGTTGGTAACAAACTGCAGTGGCGGCGATACATATAGTGTGCCATATAGAAATATGGATTGATTAAAGGGTTATGGATTGATTGATCTATGTTCAGGATTGTTTTATATCATATAGGAATTTTTAATCTTTAATAAATATATGTTTATGCAAAATAAGGTATCGAGTCATTCAGCGGATGTACGTATATTTGTTGGTTAATTTTCTTGAATATTGGCGCTATACACTAATGTGTTTTTGTTTTTTTAATACAACATTCCTGTCATAACCTACGCCCAGTTATTCCATACTGTAAGTACCACTACAACATTCCCATTGTAACCAACGTCCAGTTGCACCATTTTGCCACTTTTGTACCACTACAACATGCTTGTTGTAACCAACATCCAGTTACCCATACTGTACGTACCATACAAAATTAGTGGATTTTCCTAACAATTGTGATGGAAAGTCAGAATTTTATTAAAGACACGGAGGAGAATATTATGCTATAATCCTTCTCCACTGCTCCACTCAGCAGCAAGACAAAACTTTATTGTTACAAACATATAAAACACTATACACAGATACCCATGCACACTAAACTAGTCAAAAAAGACACAAAAAGGGAAATCAATAAGGGACAAAGATGTATAGGTGCCACAGGGGAACATACAATGATAAAAAAGAAAGAAAAAGAGAACCCTGCTGAATTGGCACTCAAAAAACATCTAAATATCCCTCAGTATCCCTAAATCAGGACACTATTAAACTAATATTGATATAAAATATCACTTTTATTGAAATTGATTAAAAGAAAATCTCACAAATAATCATAAAAATACCTCTAAGATTGTTCACCTAATTCTCAAAAGAATCCTGTGACGTCTCACACGGACACCTTAGAGAAACACTAAGCGAACAAAAAAATAGCTAGAAGAGCTATAAATAAATACCTCAAACTAACATATGTGTGGAAAGTAAAGGGTAAATGGAATCACCTGATCCAATTATACTAGTGATCTAACATACAGAGCTTCCATTATCATAAACCATGGCATATGGTATGCTCTAAACCTCAAAAAAGGGGAATCACACGCTTAGCATTATCAAAAAATTGTGTCATAATGCTCCCGGAAGAAAAAACTGCCAGATAAAAGCGTGAACATTGATCTATAATCACTCGATAAAAAATGGAACAAGGGAAACCTGAAATCCTATATGTATATAGCTCTCCGTTACTTCCAGTCTCTCTATTCACCTAGCTCAAAGGATTGCAATGATATGTAGGATACTTCTGCTTAGAAACATAGTGGTGAGTCAATGAGATGATTGTTAGAATCAAAATTGCACACGGAGTCACCCAGCAGAGTAATCCAAAGGAAAAGGATGAAACAAGGGGAGAGAGCTTACTGAAGCTCTAACTCCCCGATTACATCCACATACCAGCAAAGCTAACTAGAGACGGAAGGATTCAAAAATCAGCAACACTGTCCGACACGCGTTTCGTCGGCATTAGCGAACTTCATCTGGGTAGTGTTGCAAAACCAAAAAACACTCCACAACTACCTCTTTTTTATATCCTGTAAACCAATAACGATTGGACAAAGGTCCAAAGCCAATCATTAGGAGGAATGGCATTCCACTCACGTTGAATACAGAGGATTCAGACAGTGTGGTTTTATTGCCACATTGTTGTTTATCTTATCGAGCCACTCACGTTGAATACAGAGGATTCAGACAGTGTGGTTTTTTTGCCACATTGTTGTTTATCTTATTGAGCCACTCACGTTGAATACAGAGGATTCAGACAGTGTGGTTTTTTTGCCACATTGTTGTTTATCTTATCGGCATGAACTAAGTGAGAATCTTTGTAACGTATAATAAGATACTTTTCGTGTCTGTGTAGATGTGTGAACCTGGGCTCTTTAGGAACAATGATCAATAGAATATAAAATATTCTTGCTTAAGATTCTACTGAAAGCTTTTGTGTATTTTTATTGAATTTTTTCACGATATATTAGGTGATGTCATTAGTTTTTGATTTTGATTGTCAGCTTCAATCACCTCTTGCAGTGATGCGTATGCCATTCCTCCTAATGATTGGCTTTGGACCTTTGTCCAATCGTTATTGGTTTACAGGATATAAAAAAGAGGTAGTTGTGGAGTGTTTTTTGGTTTTGCAACACTACCCAGATGAAGTTCGCTAATGCCGACGAAACGCGCGTCGGACAGTGTTGCTGATTTTTGAATCCTTCCGTCTCTAGTTAGCTTTGCTGGTATGTGGATGTAATCGGGGAGTTAGAGCTTCAGTAAGCTCTCTCCCCTTGTTTCATCCTTTTCCTTTGGATTACTCTGCTGGGTGACTCCGTGTGCAATTTTGATTCTAACAATCATCTCATTGACTCACCACTAAGTATCCTACATATCATTGCAATCCTTTGAGCTAGGTGAATAGAGAGACTGGAAGTAACGGAGAGCTATATACATATAGGATTTCAGGTTTCCCTTGTTCCATTTTTTATCGAGTGATTATAGATCAATGTTCACGCTTTTATCTGGCAGTTTTTTCTTCCGGGAGCATTATGACACAATTTTTTGATAATGCTAAGCGTGTGATTCCCCTTTTTTGAGGTTTAGAGCATACCATATGCCATGGTTTATGATAATGGAAGCTCTGTATGTTAGATCACTAGTATAATTGGATCAGGTGATTCCATTTACCCTTTACTTTCCACACATATGTTAGTTTGAGGTATTTATTTATAGCTCTTCTAGCTATTTTTTTGTTCGCTTAGTGTTTCTCTAAGGTGTCCGTGTGAGACGTCACAGGATTCTTTTGAGAATTAGGTGAACAATCTTAGAGGTATTTTTATGATTATTTGTGAGATTTTCTTTTAATCAATTTCAATAAAAGTGATATTTTATATCAATATTAGTTTAATAGTGTCCTGATTTAGGGATACTGAGGGATATTTAGATGTTTTTTGAGTGCCAATTCAGCAGGGTTCTCTTTTTCTTTTTTATCAAACATATAAAACACATATAAAACACAGAACATACTCCTCCCCCAGTTAACCACTCCCACAATCTCTATAAAACTGGGATGCAGTCTTAATCACTTCCGTTTTCGTATGGCAGCGACCGAAGAACATGATCCATTCAAAACATCATTCAGAAACCGGAACCTGGAACCGACAGTTGTCCTCACACCAAACAGAACCAAATGCAAATATCCACCTGGAAGGAGAGGAGAAACAGTGAAAGGGGAGGGAATACTGGGAGGGATAATATTCGCCTCTGTGTCTTTAATAAAATTCTGACTTTCCATCACAATTGTTAGGAAAATCCACAAATTTTATCGCAAGCACGGCGGCTTCATATTATGCTAGTTTAAAACTTGACAAATAAGTTGACAAGAAGCAAGAGAAAATAGATTAAAAGAAAAACCAGAAAAGTAGACAGGAAAAAAATCCTATAGACATATCCATGTCAGTCAAACAACCACAAGATGGCAAAACCATGGATTCCAGCTCACTCTGAAAGGAAGAAAATCTCAGGTCATATCTATGATAGTCAAACACATCTGAAAATATTCAAAGTAAGGAAACCACCGCTGGCAAGATGGTTTTCACTGACCTGAAAGACCAGATGTCAAATACCCCAGAAAAAAGGAGGGCCCGTGAGACCTGTCAGACGGATAATCCACCAAAGCTAGAGATACCAACACCGTGGAAGACCAGGGCAGAAAGAAAAACCCCAATAGAAACTACACTACATTACAAGGCATCGAGTGAGACAAAAAGTCACAACAGCCAATCCGATCTGGCACAACAGTAAACTCAAGGGAATATCAGTGAGGAACCAAAACCGAACACCCAAGGCGGAAAGAAATGTAAGTTCAAAACCTAATGACCAAACCCATGGAAAGGCCAACAGGCTGTCCATGCACAGGGAAAATAGATCAAAAAAGATTTACAAGGGAAAAAACTGTAGAACAAATCCAAACAGCAAGAAAGGTCAAGTTCAATCAGACCTATTCAACAGGGTAAAAGACACCAGAAAACAAAAACACAGAGAACAGCCAACAGCGGGAATAAATCCAACCCAAGACTCGACGCCAAGTCTGAGAGATATCCAGGACTCTCAGTAGAGACCTACCTCAGCCAAATAGAAGAACACAAGACCGACAATAAAGAACAAGATAGAAAAACAATCAGCGGCAGGACAAGCGGGAGAGTCTGCCCCCCACTTTCCTGAGGGAAGAAAGAAAAACCTTGCAAAACATTACCTTCAAAAAAGAAAAGGATGTAGTGAAGAAGTAAACATCCCCCAAACAAAACCGTCCAGAGGTGGCGGAGTCAAGACACGGACACCACATGTGAGAGCACATGCCTCAATAAGCAACCCAGGCGAAATAGGTAACAAGCGTAAGCACAACCAGAAATTGGTTAAACCCGAACGATCACTTCCACAAAATATCTGCCTTTTTAGAAGAGGGTCACAACTGAGAACTAAGCTGCACAAAATAAAGTAAAGCTGACCATACTTGTCAGAGACAAGAGATCGGGCTCAACACATTATGTCATATATTTAATCAATATATAACCTCCTCTCAACTCATCAGGATATAACTTCCTCTGAAGGAAAGGATCTCATGTGTGGGAACTAAGCCACACAAGATAAGTAAAGCAAAGTAAAGCTGTCCATAGTTGGCATAGGCAAGACATTGGGCCAACACGCTAAATTACAATTCATCTGTATGACTTCCTCTTGAGGAGTGGATCTCAAGTATGGGAACTAGGCTGCACAAAATCAAAACTGACCATAAGACATTGTGGGTATGTGCTACAGGGAGGCACTCCCAGACTAAACAAAAATTGAGATGGGATGACAGGACCCAATCCCCATCAGAAAAGAACTGGAGCACAGGAGTCAGGTTAAGCACCTGAAAGCTTCATTTACTTCAGATGTATGTACTCCCTCCTGAGGTGAGGGTCATTTCCTCAGATGTACTCCCTCCTGAGGTGAGGGTCAGGGTAGTGGGGCGGACCCGCACCATTCATAACCGCCTGTAGTTGCGGAATCAAAGCAAAGTACAACCTGCGCCAGCAGAAAATGCCTTATGCCGAAGTAGATTAATCTGGGACAGAAGTTGCGTTGAGTAAAGAGGTCTCCTCCAGGATTGGCATAAGCAGAAGTCTGAGGGACAGGCTAATCAGACATGATGGGGGCATCATGTGTAGTGTTTCCCACTGCCGGGTCATGTTAATCAAAGCTGCAGGCACTGACTCAAAAAGGGGGGAAACAGACATAGCAGAGCATGGACTGTTCCATAAAGCCACGGAAAACAGCGCAGTCTGTGCGTCCTCCCCCCCAGACCAGAAACCCCCTCAGCCCCGCCAGATAAAATGCCATTGTCAAATAAGTAGATGTTAGGCAAATTGGGGTTAACCCCTGCAGCGCTGGAGGGAAGTATAGGAGATAGCGGTCTGCCAAAATTAACAAAATTGGGAACAGACAGAGAAGCATACATCAAAATATATAAACTCCGATAGAAGACATAAGGATCAATAGATATGTATAAATATAGAAATATGCACCCCGAGAGGAGGATATAGGGATAAGTATACATGTAAGGAAACATAGGTCCAGGTAGGAAACAATAGGTACATAAGAGGAAAAATGGTCAAGAAGCCACAATATAATTGGCCAAGATACAGATAATAGAAAAAATCCAACCACTCAAAGGGTAGAAAGACTAATATAAACATCTACTGTAAAAGTTCCCAAGGCCAGGTGTTCATGCATCAAGGTAGGAGAAACCGGGCCTACAGAGTCAGAAGGGAAAAAGATGACCAAGGGCCACAAAGCAACAACAGTGAAAACCCCTGCATAGCAAATGGCCAAGCAAAGGAAGTCCAGAATAAAAACCATGAATATACTGGCACTCAGCCAACGGCCAAATTAACTGATAGAGACTTGATCAGCATAGTTTGGCTATCAATAAATCCTAAAACAAAGCAAATATACAGTAATAAACACTGCAATAATACTGCCACAGATGCAGTGTTAGATTATATACACCGCTGTATAATTCCACAGATGCAGTGATCTATATACACTGCTGTAAAATTCCACAGATGTAGTGAGTGATATACACTGCTGTATAATTCCACAGATGTAGTGTTAGATTTATATACTCTACTGTATAATTCCACAGAAATAGTGATTTACAGTATATACACTGCTGTAGAATTCCACAGATGCAGTGATTTGTATGCACTGTTGTATAATTCCACAGATGCAATGATTTATAAGCACTGCTGTATAACTCCATTGATCCAGTGATTTAAGTGCACTGAAGTATAATTCCACAGATGTAGTGATTTATATACACTACTGTATAATTCCACAGATGCAGTGATCTATATACACCGCTGTATAAGTCCACAGATGGAAAGATTTATATAGATTGGTGATAATTCCACAGATGCACTGATTTATATACACTGCTGTATAATTCCACAAATGTAGTGATTTATCTACACTGCTGTATAATTCCACAGATGCAGTGATTTGTATACACTCCTGTATAATTCCACAAATGTAGTGATTTATCTACACTGCTGTATAATTCCACAGATGCAGTGATTTGTATACACTCCTGTATAACCTCACAGATGTAGTGATTTGTATACACTTGTAGAATTCCACAGATTCAGCGATTTTTACACACCTCTGTATAATTCCACAGATTTAGTGATTTGTACACACTTCTGTATAATTCCACAGATTCAGAGATTTGTGCACACTTCTGTATAATTCCACAGACTCAGTGATTTGTACACAATTCTGTATAACTCTAGATTTACATAATTTAGTGTGATGAGGGGGGAGAAACAATGAGACTAGCTCCTTGTTACTTGAGGAAAGGTCTGAAACAGATAAACTGAAAGGATCATATGCATTATATGGATAAAAACCCAGGAATACCCGGATATTAAGATGTCAGAATAAATGTAACAGATATACCTACCTTGATCAGGATATAAACAAACTGGATCAACCAAAGATATAGACCCTGATTAGGGTGAAAGCAGGTTAATACAGCAAATATATATATCCATTCTAATATATAAAATATGGTACCCAATAGGTCACAAAACACAAACATAACAATGCAAGTCTATCACAAACACCAACAAGCAAAACAAGAGGCATTTTAAGAAAAAGAGGAAGAAAAACATGATAACCACATGTTAAATCAACAAGGCTTGCAATCAGAGCACTGAAAATCCGTGAGGTGAGCGATCCACAAAATGGATGCTACCTCGTAGGTGCGCATCGCCGCACTGAGAGCCCAGAGGCCAAAACTCAAAGGCAACGGAGCACCGAATCGCGCATGCGCCATAATGCAGTCTGATGCCGGAGACTACAGGAGGCTGACTGCGCCTGCTCAAGGATGCGGTCAGGCCCAACAGAGCAGCACAGATGCGTCAAAACAGCGAGGGGAAAAAAACAGGCCCCAAGTGAAATAACGGTGCCAGCGCAAATAAATAAGAATCAGGGCCCGAGGTGTGGAAACAGAGACGGGGCACCAGAAGGGCAGATGGGCGGCTAGAAAGTGTCCACCATGAGAAGAACAAGCAGTATAGAGTGGATTACTGGAGCGCATCCACAATGCAGAAAGGGGTAAAAATTAAAAGTAGAGTAAATGGACAGCTGAAAAACGTCCACCAAAAGATGACTGAAAAAATCCACAAAGCACAACAAGGGCAAAAATACCATAAACCAAAGATTGGAAAACAACTACAAAAGTCAGAGAAAGATACATTATCTTAGTACAGTCAAATTAATGCACAATAAGCACATCAAACAGGAAAAATAGAAAGCCAACAGAGTACAGTACATTAAATGGAGAGTACTTATCTGAGGGAGCAACAGAAAGAAAGAGGAAGTGATTAAGACTCCATCCCAATTGACATCAAGAATTCCTCTAGTTTGAAGTGATTGGCTAGGAAGTACAGTGCCCACTTATGCAGATGGATACTGATGGAGGTATTTATAGGAGTGATCTTACAGCCGTTGCGTCTGATACTCTGACTCCGATGAAGGCATTTTCGAAACGCGCGTCAGGCGTGTATCATTATAGTCTGCTTTCTTTTGTTAGTAATAGAGAGTTATTTAGTAACTTATAGGGTCGCTACGTTATAGACTGTAGTTATATTGTGAACGGATAGATGATAGCAGACTATTTCAATCTACCTTAACTGAATGAGACTCGACATTAGCTGAGGTATAGCTCAGGGAGATAGTAAACATACGATCTAGAACTTAGATCAGGAAGAGTCTGAACGAATGAGTTAGGCAGACGCTATCTCAGTTTTGAGCCTTCGAGTAGGTAGGATTTGTGGTTTTTAACTGCCCCTTCTGTATGTGTGAGTTTTTTAATATATGGCAAGCCGGTTTGTGCCCCGGTATTTTTTTAGGTAGGGATTAATAAAAGTTAAGTTTTATTTATTTATTTTTTGTTTTGTTAATTCATGGCAAGCCGGATTATGCCCCGGTATTTCAGGTAGAGATTACATCAAGTTATATTCTACTTTCTATCCTTGGTCTATCTATTTCATTTTTTGTGTTTGAGTATTTAGGTGTGCTAGTTAGGCAGGGTTTTCTTTCTTCTCTTTTGTTTCTATTATATTACATCCCCTGTAGCACCCTTATATTACCAGCGCATTTTTGATCCTTTGTTGAGGCTGATCTAATAGAGAGTGTGCATAGTTGTTTTCTTTCTGGTTTCCATCCCAGTTTTATAGAGATTGTCAGAGTGGTTAACAGGGGGAGGAGTATGATGTTTTCAGTTCTGTTTTTTATATGTTTGTAACAATAAAGTTTTCTCTTGCTGCTGAGTGGAGCAGTGGAGAAGGATTATAGCATAATACGAAGCCTCCGTGCTTGTCATAAAATTCCCATTGTAACAAACGTCCAGTTACTATACTGTATGTACCAATACAACATTTCCAATGTAACCAACGTCCAGTTACACCATACCGTATGTTCCAATACAACATTCTTTTAGTATCCAAAGTCCAGTTACACCATACCGATGTACCATTGCAACCAACGTCCAGTCATTATATGCTGTAACTACTAATACAACATTCCTATTGTAACAAAGTCCAGTTACACCATAATGTATGTACCACAACATTCCCATTGTAACCAACGTCCAGTTCCACCATACTGTATGTACTTCTACAACATTCCTATTTGTAACCAACATCCAGTTACAACAAACTGTGTGTACCATTACAACATTCCTATCATACCATACTGTAAATACCACTACAACGTTCAAATTGTAACCAACGTCTAGTTATACCATACTGTGTACACTGGTACAACATTCCCATTGTAACTACCGTCCAGTTATCCCATACTGTATGTACCAATATAACATCCCCATTGTAACCAACGTCCAGTTACCCCATACTGTATGTACCAATACAACATTCCCATGGTAACCAGTGTCTAGTTACACCATACCGTATGTACCAATACAACATTCCTATTGTCACCAACATACAGTTACATCACACTCAACACAGCATTCCTATTGTAGCCAACATCCAGTTACCCCATTCTGTATGTATCAATACAACATTCCTTTTGTAACCAAAGTCCAGTTACACCATACAGTATGTACCAATACAACATACCTATAGTAACCAATGTCCAGTTATACCATACTGTACCTACTAATACTACGTTCCTATAATAACCAAAGTCCGGTTTTACCATACTATGTGTAGCAATACAACATTTCCATCGAAACCAAGTGCAGTCATTCCATACTGTATGCATCAATAAATATTCCCGTTGTAACTGATGTACTTGCATCATACCATAGGCACCCGTACAATAATCCCACTGTAAAAATACAGTCACACCATACCATATGGAATAATACAACATTCCCATTGCTCACCTTTCCCCCTCAGTCAACGAGCAGGTCACTCACATCACCCATCTCCTAACAGAGATGGGGTCAACACTCAAGGATATCACCCCAATCCTTACCTCTTCCTTGAAGAAAGCACATACTCCAGTCCTTACCTCTTCATAGAGGCCGAAGGATCACACTTCAATCCTTAACTCCTCGCAGAGACCGAAGGATCACACTTCAATCCTTACCTCCTTGCAGAGACCGAAGGATCACACTTCAATCCTTATCTCCTCACAGAGGCCGAAGGATCACACTTCAATCCTTACCTCCTTGCAGAGGCCGAAGGATCACACTTCAATCCCAACCTCCTCGCAGAGGCCGAAGGATCACACTTCAATCCTTACCTCCTCGCAGAGGCCGAAGTATCACACTTAAATCCTAACTTCTTTGCAGAGGCCGAAGGATCACACTTCAATCCCAACCTCCTCGCAGAGGCCGAAGGATCACACTTCAATCCTTAACTCCTCGCAGAGGCCAAAGGATCACACATGAATCATTACCTCCTCGCAGAGGCCGAAGGATCACACTTCAATCCTTACCTCTTCATAGAGGCCAAAGGATCCCACATCAATCCTTACCTCCTCGCAGAGGCCGAAGGATCACTCTTCAATCCTTACCTCCTCACAGAGGCCGAAGGATCACACTTCAATCCTTACCTCCTCGCAGAGACCGAAGGATCACACTTCAATCCTTACCTCCTTGCAGAGACCGAAGGATCACACTTCAATCCTTATCTCCTCACAGAGGCCGAAGGATCACACTTCAATCCTTACCTCCTTGCAGAGGCCGAAGGATCACACTTCAATCCCAACCTCCTCGCAGAGGCCGAAGGATCACACTTCAATCCTTACCTCCTCGCAGAGGCCGAAGTATCACACTTAAATCCTAACTTCTTTGCAGAGGCCGAAGGATACAATTCAATCCTTACTTCTTCGCAGAGGACAAAGGACCACACTTCATCCTTACCTCTTCGCAGAGGCTGAAGTTCACACTTCAATTCTTACCTCTTCGCAGAGGCCGAAGGATCACACTTCAATCCTTACCTCTTTGCAAAGGCCAAAGGATCAAACTTCAATCATGACCTCCTCGCAGAGGCCAAAGGATCACACTTCAATCGTGACCTCCTCGTAGAGGCCAAAGGATCACACTTAAATCGTGACCTCCTCGAAGAGGCCGGAGGATCATACTTCAATCCTGACCTCTTCACAGAGGCCAGAGGATCACACTACAATCCTTACCTCTTCGCAGAGGCTGAAGGATCACAATACAATCTTTACCTCTTCACAGAGACTGAAGGATCACACTTCAATCCTTACCTCTTCACAGACGCCTAAGGATCACACTTCAATCCTTACCTCTTCACAGACGCCTAAGGATCACACTTCAATCCTTACCTCTTCGCAGAGGCCGAAGGATCACACTTCAATCCTTACTTCTTCACAGAGGCCGAAGGATCACAATTCAATCCTTATCTCTTCTCAGAGGCCAAAGGATTACACTCCAATCTTTACCTCTTCGCAGAGGCCAAAGGATCACACTTGAATTCTTACCTCTTCGCAGAGGCCAAAGGACCACACTTCAATCCTTACCTCTTTGCAGAGGCAGAAGGACCACACTTCAATCCTTACCTCTTCACAGAGGCCGAAGGACCACAGTTCTTCCTTACCTCTTCACAGAGGCCAAAGATCACACTTCAAGTCTCACCTCTTCGCAGAAGCCAGAGGATCACATTTCAATCCTTACCTCTTTGCAGAGGCAGAAGGATCACACCTACAATCCTTACCTCTTTGCAGAGGCTGAAGGATCACTTTCAATCCTTACCTCTTCACAGAGGTCAAAGGAATCTTACATTCAAGCCTTACCTCTTCACAGAGGCTGAAAGAATGCACTCTAATCCTTACCTCTTCTCAGAGGCCGAAGGAATCACACTCTAATTCTTTCCTCTTTACAGAGACAGAAGGACTACACTCTAATCCTTACCTATTCATAGAAGTCGAAGGTTACAAACTCCAATACTTACCTCCTAGCAGAGGTCGAAGGGTACACACTCAAATCCTTACTCATTCACTAAGATGATAATTACACTTCAGACTTTAAAATAAGAAATCCAAACCTTCGATATCAAACTAGATATCCATCCCTCATAGGATACCTCAGTCATCAAGAAGTATACCCAAGGACAATCACTCATTTCCCCTTATCTCCCTGCTCCTTTCAGCACCTCAGTTTAGCTCCATCACTACCCTCAATCAATCGCCTCTCAGACCTACACATGTAGTCAATTCCGAGAACACTGAACGGCTTAGAAGAAATACAACACCATTACGCTCTGCATTATCCATTCAACCATCCTAATTTATGGATAGCATCTAACTATTCCAAAAGTCATTTAGATATTCACCACCCATCACCAGGCACAAATACAGATGTATCTATGATTCCTATACTCCAAGGGCTAGATTTAAAGGCAGCCGTTAAACCAGCCGCTAAGTGAAAAAGGCACATCGCTCGCAAATAATACAGGAGTTACGGCAGATTCAATAGGTACTCTACAAGAATAGCTATCGAGCGTAGGCACACAAAAAGCACGTAACACAAAAGCCGTTGTCGCTCATGTTAATGCACAACGGGCGGCCAAATCACACGATAACTGCGCTCAAAACAACATCTAACATAACGGCTGCCGTTGTCAAGCAACCATGATTGATGCCAAAACAAATTCAAACACACAGCCAATCACAAAGCCCCAATGTATCAAAAAACTTCAAATACACCTATATATACCCAAAAATAACCATCACACACTGTCTGTTATCGAGTTCTTCAGAGCTAGATATCAGGACCCAGGAGCGGAGGATAGTGATCAGAGAGAGGGAGAAAGGAGGTAGAAGGAGATTTTTGAGTTTGGAGTTTGGAGAGAGGTGCACTTACTATACACATATTACACTTTTGCACATATTACATACACACATACAAACACAAACACATACAAATACATACACATAGTCCTTTTTTTTTTATAACACCTTACACATTTTACTTTTTATTTTGACAGTGTGAATCTGGGAGTGAAAGTGTGTGACAGAGAGTGAGTGGATCGAGTGTGTCTGTGAGGGCCTGTGGGAGTGCCTGGGTGTGACTGGGTGAGTGATGGCAAGGAGAGGAGGACAGGAGAGAGGGATGGGGAGAGTAGTGGAGGAGGAGGAAGGTCAGGAGGGGATCCCTCAGCAGAGCAGGGGTGGGAGAGGGAGATCCGCAGGGCGGAGGGGGACCCGGCCCACAAGAGCAGGAACATGCAGGACAGGGACAAAACCTGCAGTGGGACGAGGTGTAGTTGCTGGGGAGCACCCCACACAGTCAGGGTCAGACCAGGCAGGGCACTCCGGCTCTGAGTCATCCCATGCCGGAGGTGACGAGGCCAGGATCAGAGACCCCAAGTATACAGAGGAGGAGAACACGGCTCTAGTGGAAGCTGTCCTGGAGAGGCAGAGTGTTCTCCATCCGACAGCGAAGGTCCCTGGCCTGTCAGCGAGGAGGAAGGCAGCCTGGAACCAGATCTGCAGCCGGGTCAACGCGGTGGCTCCATGCAGGCGGGACGTAGAGTCCATCAAAAAGCGATGGGGCGACTGCCGGAGGGTGGTAAAGAACAAGCTCTCAGAACTCGCCAAGCACGCCCGAGGCACTGGAGGTGGCCCACCTGTCCCTATCACCTTCTGCGGCTGGGAGGAGATGGTGCGGCAGAATATGTCCCCAACCCTGATCGAGGGGTTGTTGGAGGAGCTGACACTGGGGATGAGAGGAGCCTCCACACTACCGGTAAGTGCAACACTACAGAACAACACACTACAGCAACCAACACCAGCTGCACACACAGTCACACCTCAACAAATGCCCATCATTCATGCACAAAACTGCACCAACACAGCACCCTGAGGGTTAAAAACAGGACACAACACAAGGACAAATATCAAGGTCCAACTTGGAACAAACCTGTCCAAGTCCTACTTCAACCCTCCTGTCGCTGTGCTCATCACACACAATACACAAACCATGCTGTTCAAAATGTCGTCTGTTAAAGATCATCACTGTTCACACACAATGTCACCCATGTCCCCACTGGGAAGTCAGCACTTAACCCCTTGAGTGCTAGAGGGATCATCATTGCATCGATCAACAATGCTTTGGCAACCCCTCTGGGACTCAAAGGGTTAACCAGACAACAATCAAGTCAATAGGCCAACGATCACATGCTACACAGGGGACATTCACTAAGCGGTGACAAACAGATGGTGAAGAGAAATTCACCCTTACACATTCTCACTTCACCAATACCAGTGTTAGTCTATGGAGAATATGCAATAACATGAATCAAGTTGCTAAGGTCCCATCATATAGACTCCATAGAAAACACTGGAAATGGGGAAATGAGATCACTGGAGAAGTCAGCATCATGTACACTCCATCATGTCGACAACACCGCTTACTGAATCACAAAAAGGATGGAGCAGGTCACACATCACAGTGTCACTGAGAATAACTGCTTGTATGTGCAACACACAGGCCTCAAACAATACCCCAGAATTAAAGGTGGAAAAAGTAGGCCTTGGTGTTGTGTCTGCAATCATTTACTCTAACTTGAAATGACATATCTCACATCTGATTCCCACATGGATCCTCAGGGGTGCTGATGCCATGGATGAATGGTACACCAGCCACTGTTTGCAGGATACACATGGGAACCAAATATCAACCATTGTACCTTGGTCACCAACAGGCCATGAATGATGGATATCTCGGATTGAGTACAGTTGCCTCACTCAGAAGGATGGATGGGCTCATGCTCAAAGAAAAACAGGCCTCAATCAAAGATATCCCTCACTACTGGCGTGATTGTTGCCCTTCAGGATTCAACTGGAACACACGACATGGACAGGATCCTGTCCAGTTCATCAATCTCTGATTGCCAGGGTGGTATCCCATGCCCTACAATGCAATGCATAGGATATGATCCTGACAACCAGAGAGTCACCTGTCAAGTAATGAAAAATTGTGCATTGTACGGGATCAGCTAAGAAGATAGGGTTGAATAACACTTGATTCCCACTGCACATCTGTTCAAAAAAGATATGCACACAAAGGAAAATGGTCAGATATGTACCTTTCAAATGGCTCAAAATATGTCACAACACGATGTGAACCCAGAGATCATCTCACTGCCTGTGATTGCCCTACTGGCCAGATATGTGCATCCATCAGAAACTAACTTACATTGATACCATCCAAATACACATACCTAGTATATCCCACTCTACGTAGATGGGATATACGAGGTATTTTCATATCCATCATATCAATCCAATGTATATTTTGATGGGTGCACATATGTAGCCAGTAAGTCAATCACACCTACTGAAATGATCTCTGGCTTCATATCTGGAAAGGATATATTCATATCCATATGAAAGGTACATATCCACATGCATATATGACCATTTCTCCTTGTATGTAACTGTTATGACATAGCAATTGTTAATTTCACCAACATGTGGATCGATGTTAGTCCTATCCCTCCAACCCTCATGGTTAGACAGATATCGCTCTATTTGACAGCTGGAGATTTCAGTCATTAGACCACATGGAGGCTCTTCAGCAGAGCCTAAATTGCCCCATTCAGAGATGAATACATCTTTGAGATGGTCAACAAAGTGTGCCTGGTTTGCAAGCACACTCTGTTCACCATTCCAATGAAGTTTACATCTCTGAATGGGGCAATTTAGGCTCTGCTGAAGAGCCTCCGTGTGGTGAAATGACTGTCAAACATGTCAAAATGACTGTCAAATAGAGCAATATCTGTCTAACCATGTGGTTTGGAGGGATAGGACTAACATCGATCCACATCTATCTCTTATGATGCCTACAATATTACATCATGGTGAAATTAACCATTGCTATTCCGTTAAAGGGATAGTAATACCTAACATGTGAAAAGAAAAATATATTGCAGGGTTCATCCCCTGAGCAAAACAAGGGTATTCCCACTGCTGAAAGGTGTTTCATTCAAAAAGTAGCACAGCTCATAGTTGACTACTCCAGGGGCAATATCACAGTGGCCTGGAACTCTACAATGGCGATGTTGCTAGACCATCCTATGGACAGCTTACGTCCAGATGCCATAAATTCCCATAGTATAATGTAGCAACAGTGCCAATGTAGAACTTCAGGCCACTGGGATATAGCACCAAAGCAATTCTATTCTGAGCTGGGAGACTTTTTGAACAAAAACCCCCTCCAGCAGTGGGAGTACCCTTGTTTCACTCAGGGTGATAAACCACACAACATATATTTCCCTTTCTGCATTTCATGTATTAGTATCCCATTAATCCCATCATGGCTACGTTTACTAATCACACAATCTCAATTCTCCACACAGCTTATGGGCCTCCATCGCAGCAGGAGCCCATGGAGGAGCCGACCACACCACCCAGTGAGGAGTATACAGAGGAGGGGACTAGCCAATGGGAACCGTCTACAACCACCACACCTCCTCCCCAACTGGCTGCCTCTCAACTGCCTGCCTCTCAACTGGCTGCCCCTCAACTGGCTGCCCCTCAACTGGCTGCCCCTCAACTGCCTGCCTCTCAACTGGCTGCCCCTCAACTGCCTGCCCTTCAACTGGCTGCCCCTCAACTGCCTGCCTCTCAACTGCCTGCCCCTCAACTGGCTGCCCCTCAACTGGCTGCACCACCGCAGGATGCTCCACAAATGTACAGCGGCTGGATTCAGGGGGAGAGATGGATGCATCCCACTACCTCCGGGAGCTATTACCCTCCAGCAGCAGCACCACCAGGGAGGCAATGGCTGCCCGGGAATGTGGCCACCAGCCAATATGGGCCATATTCCACCGAGATGGATCTACCCTCCTGGATGGCTCCCCAGCATGGCCCCAGGTATGATCCCAGGTGGGGGCCAAGCACCTACCAGTGGTCAAGGTATGACCCTTGGCCACTTGACTACCAACACCTGGGCCTGATTGGGGAGCCCCAGCGCCCTCAGCCGAGGGACTTGTTCACCCCACCACCTCAACCAGCACAGACATCAGTGGGCAGCAGTGGGTCCCTTGATGTGGTGGGCACCCACACACTGTCTGTGCAAGCCACTCCACCAACAGAAACAGCAGTAGCAGCCACAGCACACCCAGTACCAGCAGAGGAGACAGCAGAGGCTGGGGAGATAGAGGCTGAGGAGACAGCTGAAGCTGGGGAAGCAGAGGCTGAGGAGACAGCTGAAGCTGGGGAAACAGAGGCTGAGGAGACAGCTGAAGCTGGGGAAACAGAGGCTGAGGAGACAGCTGAAGCTGGGGAGACAGCACATGTGTCACCGGGCACTCCCATTTCCAGCAGTCAATGCACCACAGATCTGGAGGCTGAGTGCATGGCCCTTCAAAGAGGACAGCTCCAGGCAACCCACGCCACCAACGACAACCTCACGAGGAACCGGAGGGAATCCCGGAGGAACACGAACAGGTTGGAGACCAGAATCCAAGTTCTGGAGTCAGAGGTTGCCAGGGGGAACACACAACTCCACCAGCTCCATACAGGGATGATGGACATGTTTGCACAGGTGCTCGTGGAGTTGCGAGAGATTAACCGCAGGGAGAACCTGAGGATGGAGAGGGAGAACCTGCGTTCCACAGAGGGGTCCACTGCACCCACCACCCCTTCCAGTGTTACCCCAGAAGCCACACCTAGGGGACAGAGGGTGACAAGGCAATCAGCCAGGGCATCCACCTCTGGCACCAAATCTAAGCCCCCCCCCCTCAAAAAAAAAGAAATGAAAGGCCCAACCTGTCATCTGCCCCCTCAATAAAGGAAAATTGTGCTTTTGAATCCTGTCTGATCTGCTGTGTATTCAGTTATAGATTGGGTGGCAGGGTTGTCTCCAATGTATTGCCAAACAATGCAGTGAACGCAACTCCTGCCTGGGGGAAATGTTTGTGTGATGTTACAACATGGGTTCACACACACCCACACCATTGTCCAAATTCACCTGGCAACCCATCCCTGTAGCCATATAACACGACAGTGTTACATGGCCATGATGTGTGTCAGATTTGATCAGAACATACCCCTTAGCACAACAACTGGTGCAACACTGAACATTCGTCTGCATCAATTGTTGTGTTTGAGGGGAAAACCAAACAAACAGCTATGCGACTTAGCAGGGAAATAACAAGCAGGACAGATGGAACATGCATCAATATGGTCTTTAAATCAAAATTCTATTGTGCAGCTGACTTACTGGGGGACACAATGTACACCCTAGGATCTCAATGTGTGTGTTACACATTGTGATCCTAGGGTGAGCATTGTGTTCTCCAGCAAGTCAGTTGCACAACAGGAGTTTGAATCACAGCCTAACTTACTGGATAACCCAATGATCTTCCTAAGATTTCATTGTGTAGCACGCACATTGGAACCTTAGGCTGAGCATTGGCTTATGTATTAAAGGGATAGTAAACCTTGAAAATAAGTTCATTCTATATTGTAGCCCTGAAAAAAACATGTAAAATGATATAAGTCTTATCTACCAAACCATATATGTTTGGGAGATAAGACTTATATCATTTTTCATGTTTTTTAAAGGGCTACAATGTGAAATAAACTTATTTTCAAGGTTTACTATCCCTTTAAGTTGTGTTGTTGTTTAACTAAGGTTGTAACACACTTCACCAGTGATAACACTTGTCCACATGGTTGTTTGTTGATGTAGCCCATGTACTGAGATATGACAACCTACAGCAATCTCAGGACATTTATTATATTGAGCAACACACAAACCGTGGACATCACATCACAATGGAAGTGTGTCCCCTGTATCACCAGCTAATCACTCACAACACACATCAGTGTATCACTGCCATCATGTCATTGCATGTATACATCACAAAGTCCACTCATGGTCAGGCAACTAGTGGACTCCTGTGATGTAAATCATGCCTTCCTTTGTATGAGGGATACTCTAGCCTTGGGTATGGTTCCACATTGACAGGTGTTTGATCCAACATTCATTCATACAGACACGGATTGAGTAGTGATGTTTCTTGTGTATTTAGCCAATATGCATTAAACACTTGTATGAGCACAAAACGGTACATCTGAACTAAATAGGAATACATTAGAAATGCTAGTGAACTGCTCATGTGTTGTCCACATAGTTTGGCATCTGTGTATGAGCAGTCTTACTGTACAGGTCTGATACCTGGATGTTAGTACACACATTAATTCGTGTCCATATGTGAATGTTCCAGTAGAGGTTGCTGTGAACATCAGGTCAAACATTGCATCACCAACACAATCACTTGAAACACCAAGGGGTGAGCTTCATGGAAGTGTTGTCCAGACTTCAGTCCAGTCATATGGAAACTCCTCTGTTCAAGGATGGATCGTGCTATGGATACCTGTGGGACAAGAGGACAGGATTTGGAACATCACCCTCGAAGTGATCGTCATGCAATCCTCTTAATCTTTCCCGTTACATAAGTCTACACAAACCACTGCTTTGTAATGTGTTGTGTACTGGTCTATGAACCATCATGGGGGGAACTAAGGGGATGTTAACCATCCTTAGGGATATTTGCCCCTGACATGGTTACACACATCAACAAATATGTCCTAATAGCTTCCTGACAACAATATATTTGGGCTGCCACTGTCAGAGACAGGCCAAATATGTTTAGTTCATGGAGCTAGTAGGACATATTTGTTAATGTGTGTATTTTTTTCTGGGGCACATATCACTGCACACACACAGGGCAGCATGGTGTCCATGGAGATGTGATCCACATTTCATGAGCTCCATGTTGTGTAACACACTATTACTGTAGATCCATCCCTCTGCTGCTTTCTTCAGCTGTAGCAAGCTACTGGTCCCATGTCCCCTCGAATGCCCCCTGAACCCCTTATATGACAGAGTGCTATCCAATGCATTGGCTTGGATGAGACTCCCTCGCTACAGGGGTACCATGGTTGCTATGGGTCTGATCCTAGCAAAACACTTTAGTTGGTGCCTAGGGAGCTGTGGGATATGCTGAACAAGGTTAAAGTGTTGTACCTTGGTTTCCAGGGGGGCATGCATGATATCCTTGAGGTAACAGTATCAACATGGATGATAGGTTGTCATATGTATTCGGAATCTCTAGGCCCAATCTGACTGGTCTACGGAATAGTTGATGCTGGTGGTCCATACTGCAGCCAGTGTCAGGGCTGTGTCACTGATCCTGTGGGGTAAAACAGAACATGTGTGTTGTGGTGGGTGTGTATGCATGGATTGTGTGCATACATGTATTATACTCACAGCAGAAGTGATCCCTGATCAATCTGTCCCTTGTCTGCATCCCTGTTGGGGTTTCCTCACACTCAACGATATCCACAGGGTCTTCAGGTCTGGGTGGGGGATGGACATTGTCGATGAGTCTGGTGTCCACCGCGATATTATGTAGGATGGCACATGCCATGATGATGTTGCAGACCTTGCCTGGTGCATACTGCAATGCTCCCCCCGATTGGTCCAGACATCGGAATCGGGACTTCAGGAGGCCGAAGGTCCGCTCAATGGCATTCCGTGTTCTGGCATGAGCCTGGTTATATCGTTCCTGGGCATCGTTTTGGGGATTGGCGACCGGGGTGAGGAGCCATGGCTTGCATCCATAGCCAGCATCACCTGTGGAAAGCGAGTGACATGGTGTGACAAGGAGCACATATTGTGTGAATGATGTTTTATGTGGTGAACGTACTAGCACATGTGTATGTGGTGTCATTTGGTGCTGTTAACTCACCCAGAAGCCATCCGCCTGTATAGGTCCCATTTTCGAAATCCCTCTGCACAGATGAATTTCTGAGTATATGTGAATCGTGACAGCTCTCGGGAGGGCTGGCAAGACCTGGGCCAGCACCCTGGAGAATGTGGCCTGGGACATGCCAGATGCGTAACCCTCTGTCGACTGAAAGGCGCCACTTGCCATGAAGTGTATGGCACACAGGAGTTTTTGAAGGCCAGTTAGAGCATGGTTGTGGGTGCATATGGGATCCACCTGATCCTTGATGACCTCATACAGGGCAATGATGCTGTGTGGCCTCAACCTGTAGCGATCAATAACCCCGTCATCGGTCATTCCAAAGAGAGTGACCCTTGGGCGGTATACCCTGGGCCTTGGTGGTCGTCTATGCATCCTGGGCTGCTGCAGGGGTCCCTGTGGCAGCTGGGGAGCATCCTGTTGATGGTGAGCATCCTGTTGCTGCAGCTGTGCATCTGCAGGCAGGTGTCCTCCGGGTGGGGATGGGCTCCTGTGTGGCTGCTGAGCCAGAGCCTCCTCACTTGCAACAGGTGGAGGCTGTTGATCAGGCGTGCTTGGAGGTTGCTGATGTTCCCCAGCTCTCTCCCTTGCACGCCTTCTCCGCAGCCTTCGCAACAATATGTAACCCAACATACTGTTTGCTCTATGTCTCTATCTGTCTCTCTCTCTCTACCTCTCTCTCTCTCTATCTGTCTGTCTGTCTCTCTCTCTATCTCTCTCTATCTCTCTCTCTCCCTCCCTGAGTGGAAAACAAGCCACAAGTGAGTGTGTTGAGTTGTCCCTTTAAGTACTTGCTAGGGCGTTGTATAGGTGTGGTGATGAGGTGAGTGCTAACCAATGGCGTGTTGTTTTTGTCCAGGTAAGTGTTTGCAGGTGTGTGTGTGTGTTATAAGATGTGGTGTGTTGTGCTTGTTATGTGTGTGCCATTTGCGGGTGTGCAGTTGTGGGGTGCAGGTCGCGTGTTGATGTTGCCCAGGTGAGCTTGTATTTGCAGGTGTCCGCTTTGTGTGATAACCCCCATTGTTCCGTGCCATGCTGTGTTGTTGTTTTTTTGTGTGTCGTTGTCCCTGTGGTGTTGGTTGTTGTTGTGTGTGGAGTGATTTGTGTTGTGTGTGTATGTTTTTGTGTTGTTTTGGCATTGCACGGGTTAATTTTCCCATTTACATGGTTGTGCGGTAAGCATTTTGTGTATTTTCCTATGTAATGGGTGTTTTGTTTTGGCCATTAAGTGTCTAACAGCTAAGAAAAGTGGGTCTTAACTTTTAGCCGTTAGGTGTGTCTTTTTTTCAGCCGTTAGCAGTACCGCAAGCCTTTGAATAGCTCTGGGGTATGTTGTTGAATGCGTCTGAATGCACGTAAGTGTATCGGCCGTTAGGATTCTGTTCTTTAGACAGATCTTTGAATTGCAACATGACACTTAACGCACACGTTAGTGATTTTTTTTTACTAACGGCTGCCTTTAAATCAAGCCCTAAGTCTTTTAGCAGCAACAATAGTACTTCAGGCAGTGGCATGTCTTGCATTTTTGGCTTCTACATCCAGGCAAGTTCTCCTGTCGCATGAGATCAATACGATTCCTGCATAAGAACCAACTCGCCCGCCACTCAGATCACTTTACTCTCGATCACTCACTCCAAACCGATCAGTCATGCCAGTCACTTTATCCCATATTTCATCACTCACGACCACTTGTGTCCCTACAGTCATTAACTTACCTCACTGCTGTCATACAACAGCACTCAGATGATAGTCCACTACTTCCACTCCCTTAAGGTCCACTCACCACAACCACATTCACTCATTATATACGTACCATCCTGTCACGCCTAGTCTACAATATCAATCAGTATTCGGCCTTCATTCAGGATAGGAGCATCATCAGCCTCTAGAAATCAAGTGCCCGTTCACATCATACTAACTTGGTAGATGGCAATCCGCATGCTTCAATAGATATATCCTAACCCTACTACAAATCCGAAGAGCCCTCACTACCTAGCTAAATAATATGTCATCTTTATGCAAGCCAATAATCAAGTTGCATCAGCTCAGTCTCTCCACAACCACATTCACTCATTATATATGCACCGTCCTGTCACGCCTAGGCTACAATACCAATCAGTATTCTGTCTTCATTCAGGATAGGAGCATCATCAGTCTGTAGGAATCAAGTGCCCGTTCACATCATACAAACTCGGTAGATGGCAATCCACGTGCTTCAATAGGTATATCCTAACCCTACTACGAATCCAAAGAGCCCTCACTACCTAGCTAAATAATATGTCATCTTTACGTAAGCCAGTAATCAAGTTGCACCAGTTCAGTCTCTTTCAGGTCACCTTTGTCGCTCATCCCCTGAGGCTACAATAGCTCAGGAGGGACAGCAATCCTCCTAAGAGTAACTTACTCTGGAAGCCCTGACCACAAGTTGAAGGCTGAAGCCTGTATTTGTGGGAGGGGCTGCAAGCTGTTAAATAGCAGGCTGCAGCCTCTCCCATGAGGCTCTTCGTCTATGTGCCCCCCCCCCACCTACACCCTTTCTTTAATTACTCATTTAAGTGGACCTCTTTCATGTCACCTTCGTCACTCATCCCCTGCAGCTACTATAGCTCATGGGAACAGCAATCCTCCTAACAGTAACTTACACTGGAAGCCCTGGCCACAATAAAGATTTACCAAACTGATGTATATTAAGTAAAACCTTGGAATGATTAATCTCTGGAGAGCAGAGTGCAGATCTAACAAATATACCACAGACAATGTGAATGCTGCTGCTAGGCAGATAAACAAGAACATACTCACTCCAGCAAGCTAAGCAGAAGAGAGATAAAGGCTTATACAGCCAGCCATCCTCTAGCAGACCCAGGTACCACAACAGTCTGCACTGTGGTGACGAGGACACAGGAGGAGGTGCTCAATGGCTTCCATCCGAAGGATCAGACCACAGCCAATATGTAGTTTAAAACCACCTCTTTACTGAAGAACTCATTAAAAACAAACTGAAAATCTCCCATATCTTGATGCATGCATAACTAACAATGCCTCCCTCATTTCTTAAAACTGCAGTTTACTTAGTCATAGGCTCAATATACTTTCAATGTACACGATTTTAAATACTCACTCTAATTCAAATCAATCATCCACTTGTATCATGGTCTAATAGTGCTAGTTTATTAGATCTTTCCCTTGCCGATGCTAATCACATCACATCTAGATCACAGGCAAAAATGATCCAGCTCAAACAAAGTAACCCTAAAAGACCTGATACAGCGATTGGTATGCAATGCAACATATCAAAGCAAACTCAAAATAGTAAAGGTATTAAATATCCAAAAAGAAGACAAAGGATATACAAAAATAAAATCATATACTGAAATCATCCATGAGTAACCCTAAACACTAAGGAAAACTCAAGCACAGTATAATAAACCATATATATACACTCCATAATCATTACTACTCAATAATACTGGATGTATAGGAAGTATATACGCACCAAACCTGAAACTGTCATTACCACCCAATAGACAATAAGGCAATTAAGGCAGCATCAAACCGTGCATAAAACACCCATAAATATAGAATAAGTACATACAAACTGCTCATAACCAGCGAATTAACTCTATTGGGCACAATAACACACATGATCACGTCAAACCATACATGCAGTATAAATAAACCATATATAAGTTCCGTGACCATTCTTGAAACAGTAATAATAAAATGGCATATATGTACCAGACATGAGATTAACTCTTTAACCCCATGAATAACAGAGCAATAATGGCAACACTAGACTGTGCATGAAGTACATCTATAACTCCGAATAATATAACCTTTTATCGGCATTTTCACCATTTAATACTATCATTTTAACCATATAAGCAAAATAGCTTACATAGCAACGCTAAATCATGCTTAAATTACACAGCAATGTATATACATTGTTCACACCTGATAATTTACCTCTCAGGTCAAATCACATTAACAATAATACCATTCTATGCAAATTTGCACTACCAACATAAATCAATGGAAAATTGATTTATATATATTAAAATGTAATCTTTGGAGATAATTATTGTTGATGTACAAATAAGGTAACATCATGATTAGAATTGATACCTGCTGATATTCATGTTTTCAAGTAAAGAATCCACTTCACTTCACATCTCTCCAATCGGACTCTTATATCTCCCCCCTCACTCGGGTATATTAACTCTTTCTATTCTTTCAAAAGAAAACTTCTCCAAATCACCCTGGTTGCAGATTTGGAAATGTTTTGCTACAGATTTACTCATGTCTCCATTTTATTATGTGGAGAATGTGCTCACAAATGCTTTCTTTTGTGTCTGTGTGGTCCTACCCACATATTGGGAGCCACTGAGAGGAAATATCCCGAAGCACATCATACTGATCCCACCAAAAGGCAGTCCAGCCACGAAGTGCCAGGCAATTCCTCTCTGAACAAGAGAAGCAGCCAACCCCAGATGTACGTTTCGGCCTTGTTGGGCCTCGTCAGTGAGGTGCAGCTGATCTCTCTAGGCACTGTGAGCAAGGGGTCCACGTCTGGATTACCCTGTTACCCTTAGGGTGACTAGTCCCAAGGGCAATTTGGGACCTCTACTGTGGAGCCAGGTAGATGCAACCTTAGGACTACTGTGGAACAGGCTTGGAGACAACTTACTTCCCAAAGTCAGCGCACACCTAGTTATATATCTACAGCCTGCTTCCACTGCAGCCCCAAGTTGATTGTCACCTATACCTCTAATATGGTTGAAGTCAACACTATAATCCGTAATAAAGGTAAAACCCATTGATCCATTGCTAGAAACAGTTCTCAATCTATTATCTTTTTCGCTTTTCTGTAATAGCTCTTCTCTATTGCTAACTCTGGCCCTTAAATAAGCTCTTCTAATCAGATCAATGGGATAGCCCTGTTCCAGAAAATGTTTAGTCAAAACATCAGACTGGAATTGGAATCACTCATCTGTGGTACAGTTTCTGCGATTATGCAAGAACTTGCCCTTATTTTTTCAGGAACAAGGGTTTTGACTACTGTGTTTAGGAAACCCTGTGCGGGTAATACTTTACTGCATGCTAAAACTTGTCACCCTAGACAAGTAGTTAGGGGAATTCCTGTGGAACAGTTCCTACATATTCGTGTGTGTGTTCCAGATTGAAGGAAACAGATATACTGGATTTTTTTATTTATTGATAAATCCTTTTCTCTTAGTCAAGTTGAAGAGAAACAGGGCAAACCATACTCAGAGATCTTGCTTCCTTATCTTGGGATGGGGAGCTCTGCCAATTTTCTTGACTTTCTGTCTTTTTCATGCGTAGCTATATAAAAACTATATTAGCTGGCTGTAGGGAGGGCTGCATAGGGAAGAGTGTAATCACTGAGTGCCCTGCTTCCTGGAGAAGGAGTTGTTACCCAGTGGTTCCTGTATCCCTCAACTGGACTAAGAAAAAGGATTTATCAGTTAGAAAAAAAAAGTTGTTTTAGTCAAACTTAGTTTTGGATCCTATTTGTATACTTTACTTCTGCTTTCCATTAAACCCAGTCATGGCATTTGTTTTGTTATAGTGTTCTTTCATAGTTCTACTCTCAGTATGCATGTTTTATTTACTGCTTTGCTGTCTAATTAGAACAGCTGTGTACCATATTTCAGTGTTATATTTACTAGTTGAACAGCCCGTTACACGGGCCACAGTGCCACTGCCACCCGGTCGCGGGGCAGTCACGCGCAGTAGAGACTGCCCGCGCCACGGCTGTTACAGAGCCCTCTGTATCAGCCGCGGCGTGGGCAGTCTCTACTGCGCATGACTGCAGCACGCGCAGCAGTGTCTGCTGCGCATGTCGTGGCGTTACACATGATTTAGCGAATTATTATATAGGATGTGTATAGGAGTGTCTATTTTTATTTTTTCAACAGGGCTGCTTTTGCATATTTGCAAACATTTTGATTAAAATAACAGGGACTATTCCCCTGGTCAGCCACATGACAGAGTACATCCCTTTTTCTGACTTGTACCTTATAAAACAGTGTGAGCATTACGTACCTTTTTTTAATAAAATGTTAATGTTTCGTGTACTGTACTTGTAATGCTGTTAAGCAAACAGTACTTTTTCTTGACCCAAGGCTATTGCACTTGCCGGATGCAACATCAAGCCTCTGAAAATTTCAGCTAATCAGTGTTCTGAGTTGTGTCAGTAGTGCAATTTAGGACTTCACCAATAGAAATACATATACAACAGACATTGCTCTTATACAACAGAGCAGACTTTATAAACACCAAAACACAACATGAGATCATATAAATATGCAATATTAATAAACATTGGGGGGGGGTTAGCCCATTAACTGTTCAGTGGCAAGGAAAAAGTGCATGGTTTTACAATTAAGTTTTAAAATCAAAGACCAAAATTGGGACAGTATCATCCAAGCACAGGAATTCACAGGCAGCACTGTCATTTTTGACATGGAGTCACCAGTTTCTATACCTCAGGGCTGATTTACATCTCTGGTGATTCCTGACAATGTATAAAGTAGCAGGTCCCCTTAACCCTTCATATGCTACAGAAGTCACCAACACATTCCTCCTTTAAAAAGAGACTTGAGTTTCACATCTGTCTGTATAAAACACTTTTCACAGTCATACAGCTTTAATGTACAATATTTTTTATTGTGGGAGACCCACATAGAAACACTTGATATGTATAAAAAAATAATATATTGCAGGGTTTATCTCTTGAGTAAAACAAGATGCTGAGATGTGTTTTATTTAAACATTATAGCAGCTCATATTTGACATTTTTATGTGCTTTATTTTCAACTGACAGAGCTGTCCATAGGATGGTATAGCAACAGCGCCACTGTATAATTTCAGGATATTGAGATAATGCACCTAAAATGTTGAGTATGAGCTTCAATAACTTTAAAAAAACATCTCTCAGCTGAAGTACACTTGTTTTACTACGGAGGATAAGTCCTGCAATATATATTTTTTACATTCCCTGTCAGTAGGCCATGGGCAGCTGCCAAAGTTGCCCTATTGTTAAAACATCCCTGGTGCACCGCAAACTAGCATGAACTCAGTTCATTTTGATGTTGGCTTATATTAGTTTGGATGCAGTACACTACACCAGCAGTCTGGAAACACCCTAATCCTAATTTCAAAAAGAGGAAGCTGGGTTTTCCTGCCTTCTACAGCTCTCAAGTTGCTATCCATGTTTTCACTTAATTTCTTAGATCAGTGTTAGTCAGTTGTTTGACTGTCAGCTGTTGGGGACTACAAAGGCTGGTTTGGGAGAGGTATATACCACAGGGAACTGATGATTACTTCTTCACCTGCTTTATATGCATATCATTAAACACATATGGTAACCCTATTTAATAATTTGCTACGATGTTTGTCAGAAGCAGGCATGTGCAGTAGAGACTGGCCAAAAGCACAGAATGCTGGGAGCACAGAATGCTGGGAGGTGTAGGAATGCTGGGAGGTCTGTGCTGGGAGCATTCTATGCTTTCGGGCAGTCTCTACAGTGTATGACTGTGTCGGCGGCAGGACGCAGAGCTGGACCAGCCTCTTAAACCTTTGAGTGCCAGTGGGGTATGCAACGCATTGCAAAGCAATGCATTGCATACCCCTCTGGCACTCAAAGGGTTAACATCACCTGCACCTTGGCCCGTGTACATGGGCTTTTACACTAGTGCTACATAAAAGGACAGATAAAAAGACATAGCCACCTGAAAGCAACATGAAAACACTTTGTGGAATGCTTCTGGAATTGCTAATAGAGCCTTGATATTGTTGTAAGTTCAGTTATGTATGTACTACAATTTATCCTATATAATAATTCGCTAAATTGTGTGTAACGCCGCAACATGCGCAGTACACACTGCTGCGCGTGCTGCAGTCATGCGCAGTAGAGACTGCCCGCGCCGCGGCTGATACAGAGCTGGGCACTCTGAAGGAGCGTCCAGCTCTGTATCAGCCGTGGCGCGGGCAGTCTCCACTGCGCGTGACTGCCCCGCAACCAGGTGGCTGTGACACTGTGGTCCGTGTAACGGGCTGTTCAACTAGTATGTTATAATTAGATGTTGTGTCAAAATCTTTGCATTACTGTGTTATCAACCTGCCATCTAGTGGGCAGGTTGGCAATTGTGAAACTTTAATTTTACAAGGAAATAATGCTGTTTACATTTTGTGGCTAGGAATATGATTTATTGGTTTATCTTGTTTTGTGTATTTTATGTAAGAATCAGAGACCTACTGTGCGTGGGCATACATGTGAGAATTGCCTGCTTTAAAGTACACACATGCACACTTCCAAGCACCAGCTAGGTAACAGTGTTTTCACTAATGTGTTACATGATGAAACCTTAGAAGGATACAGTGAGGAGGAAGCTCATTTTCAAGGCAACCTACACAGTAAGAGGTGGATGAAATTACCCACTCTTGTGTAAATTAATTACAATCTTAGGGGCAAAGGACTGCTGCAGCTGAGTCACACAGAGCAGCACACTCTGATAGTACGTGGGAGGCAGCACAGTTCATCGCCTGTCATATCCAGTTCTTGGCAAAATTAGGACCAAGAGTTATATTGTTAGCACCACAAAGCAGAGTGTCCTTGCTATTGTCTAGTTATGCATTAGGTGCCATTGTTGCATTCCAACTGTGCTACAGAAATTTGAACTGATTAATTACTTAGAATAAGGTGAGCAAACCAAGCACTGAAAGAGTTATGAATGGCTGTTTATACAGGGCTGAATTGGAATAACAGATTTACTGTGTAGCCCTGACCAGGTTTGATTACTTTCATTGTTTTAGTGCCAGGTTGCCCTACATGGGAGGAATACTGGCCTGTATGCAGTTTTTTTTTTTTACATTTTTGATATCCTTTTGTTTGAATTATGATTATTGAAAAAAAAAAAAAAAATGTAAACCAGTATATGCAAAATACATCTCCAACACATTCTGTGGGTTAAAAATGGAAAACTATACTTTATTTCAGCATTTCAACTTACCTCCCAACATTTAAAATGGGCAAACAGGGACACTTCTGTTTTATCTGGTGTTAGTGGGGGTGGGGTTGGTGGACAGGGCACTACTGAGAATTTTTAGGTGACTTCATGATGTATTCATGCTTTTGGATAAATGCTTTTGTGCAAGACCAAAGTATTTTATTCATACAGACTAATTTATAAACACATATACTGACATTAATGTCAGTTTTATTTCTGTGGAGCTATGTGATCTACACATCACAGAGTCTGGTCTGTTAAAAAGAGGTACACCAGGGTAGGAAAGAGGGACAGCAGGATTTGAGTCTCAAAGAGCGACCGTCCCTCATAAAGAGGGACATGGGATGTATGTTTCAGTGATTTCACAGATTAAGTAATGCTGTGTCAAGTGACAAGACATGAAATACCAGACACAAAAATGTGAATTATTGTAATTGTCTGACTATAAGGCAAGTTTTTTCAGGCATTTCAGACTGATAAGACTACCTTGCATTATATTGAAGGTTGCCTTGTAAATGACTCTCTTTCCTTCCATCCCAGCATATCAATATTGTAGATACAGCAGGATATCTGGTAGGAGATCTGTCCATTAGGTGTCATTAGTGCCTGATTTCCCAAAAGCCGGATTAGATAACTGCCTAGAGCTCCAAATTTTGTTGGGCACTCTGGTTGTGTTGCCCACATGCACATTTTGAATTATGGGGGGGGGTCAGAGCAATCACAATTTCCTTGCACTAGTTTTGTACCCCTTTACCGGATAGTATTTAACCCCTTGGATGCTAGAGAGATCACTAACATATTGCAAAGCAATGTGTTGTAGATATCTCTAGCAACCAAGGGTTTAAAAAAATATTGCCCTTGCTTTTTACAGGCCAAAGAAACAGTGGATGGGACTTGGGGAAGAACCATATGAGGTTTAGGAATGTGATCATGAATGGAACTACTGTTACTTAGAGTATCTTGCCTAGGGCAGCTGGTATGTAAATCTGACCCTTGGTAGCATGTTTAAATTTGCAGCATACTTCCTTGCTTATGTCTCCAGTTCCTTTCAGGTCCTGTAAGGAACTGTCTTTCAATGCACCCTCACAACTGGACGTAATGGATCACTTCTACATTCATGTCTGGTTGTAAGACCACGTACTTAAATACAGGACCTGGCAGGACCTGAATGGACCTGGAGACGTAAGCATGGAAGAGAGCTGAAAATTCCCCTAGGCAGCCTGCTATATCTAGAATACTGAGGTACTGTAGATGGAGGGAGGGAGATAGAGATGGAGGAAGGGAGAAAAAGAGAGAAGGGTAGGGAGTGATTACATACACAGGGTGGATAATGGTCGCTTTATATTCAGGCTTTTTTTTTCAGCATTCTAAAATAATAGTTGGGAGCTTCTTTAGGTTTGATGTCACCCTATGATTGGACAAACACGGAATATTTTAGTTTATAAAATATATCTCTTATTATAGTGGTTTTATATATATATATATATATATATATATATATATATATATACGAAAAGGATGCTATGCACTCACGGATTTGTAAAACATTCAAAGATTTAATCTAGCAACGTTTCGGTTCACCTTCGGAACCTTTGTCAAGCCAACCACATAATCAAACAAACAACATATAAATAGAAGAAAAGAAACTCACCAGGTGTGTACCAAAGCCCGGGAAATGTGACGTCACAGAAAGGAGTCAGAACCCAAGAGGAAAATCCATAGAGATCCAATAACACCGGAACATTATCTAAACCCTACTATTCACACCAGTGCCACCCAGTGGAGAAGTAAAGTGATGATTGCTACACTATCACTATTTTGAGGAATACAGATGATGCATTGTGGCATAAGATAAGCGACTCATAATACAAAAAATATATATATAAAAATGAAAATAAATATAAAAATAAAATAAACCAAACAAAAATAAAAATAAAAATAAATAAATCATAAAATAAAAATAAATAATAAGATAAAATAAACTGAAAAAAAACAAAATGAGAGAAAAGAAAAATAAAACAAAAAATAAATAAAAAAACAGATCATCTCTCCTGAAGAAAACACCCAAAAGGATTATTTTCATTTAATCCATAAGGATTTACAGTTTGTAGCTCATTCATTGGACATTTATATATATATATATATATATATATATATATTATCCTCACCTACCCACATTATAATATTTATTTTATTCTTATGACATACATTTAACACCTTAAGGAACAGAGGTGTCTGCAGTGCATTGCTTTGCAATACATTTCCCACCCCTCAGGTCATTAAGGGATTAATATGGGATGGAGTGGAGATATAACTAAATATATAGCTCTGAAATCACACCCCAACTGTACACTGATTAGTTGATATGTTTATACGATAAGGAGAGTGTGTTTGGATGAGTGCAGGAATACATTGGGCAGAGGCATCTTAGTAAACTGGACATCACTTGTGACAACTCAGATCAATTTTTGAGCAGAGTGTATAGAAGAAAGCAGAAAGATGAATTGTTGTGAGAGCTTGTGGACATCCCACAGACTGAAGTTGTGAACAGCATTCAGGTGTGAACCACCTTATACTTGATGGGATTCAAATAAGAGTACAACCACACTTCATAAGGATCAATTAACAGCACTATGTTGTTATAAGAAGATTTTTTGTAAAGTATCTTTTGCAGGAGGGCAGGGTACTTGACTTAAAAGTCTCTCAGGAGGCAGAGATTCCCTCCCTGCTCCACATTACTCCCCACCAGGCATGCCATTGCTCAGTCTTAATGAATAGCATTCATCAAAAATAGAAATGAGGCAGGAAGAGGGCCACTTGAACCAAAGAACCCAAAGGAGTCCCCTGGACCATAACTGAAACATTCCTTTTTTTTCCATAAGGGAAGTCCTGTGTGCTACATGTAGTAAGAGGAAAGGGGTACATAATTGCTTCCTGGGACTTAAGCCTTGCAAATGGTAGCCATAACCCAACAGTCTTCTGTAACACAACCTGGATTGCAGTAGGGCCCTGAGGAATGACATGAAGCTAGCCCAATTTGCTGAAAGGCTTTGTGTGATTAACATCACACTTCAAGCACCTACTACATCCTAACAATGAAGCTTCTGCTCCTGTCCACAAAGAGAATATAAACAAATTCCTGGTTATGGAGAAACTAAAAAAGACAAGCTTAGTGGGAAACCCTATCGGAGTTCTCAAAACCACCCTATCAGAAAGAAAAATCAGAAAGGGAGATTTATAAGATATCTAGTTTGGCTAGACCAGTGGTTTTCAACCCATGACCTCTGGATCCACTAACAGGCCTGGACTTTAGCCTTTTCTCCAATGCAACATTTTCTCCTTTGCGCCTGAGGGCTTTAATGGAGAAATTAGTAACTGAAAGTCAAAGTTGTGAGTCCTACAGCAACATATGGCTTGAAAATTTGTTAGCATCCAGATTGCAATTGTCCTTTTCCCACAATGCTAACTTCCTACTTAAATTACACTACCACATATTCATGATGATAAGTACAACTTACAATGTGGCAGATGTTTGTGGTAATGGGGTGGGGGACTGGCGTGGTGTGATTGATGGGCCATTGGCAAACTGCATCCACCCCATTTGCTAACAACTTTCTGAGCATACCACACTGCAAGAAAGAAGCTGGTTGATCTGCCTTCTCCAAAATCCTGGAATTACCTGCCTGAAGAAAATCAGATCTTCTCCCAATCTAAAATCCTTAAAAATAACTTTTTCTTTATATCTAAAATCAATATATAAATGTATATAACGTTTTAGTATGTATGTTTGTGTGTATGTGTGTGTCTATATATTTGTGTAGATAACCCTTTACTGAAAACTATCCAGGACATACTTGAAAATGAAAGAAATATTTGTGTATTCTTCCTGGTACAAAATTTGATTTTAACCCTAAATATACAAGTAAGTGATGGATTTTATATGTATTCATAATTTTTTAATGTATACAATCACTTTATTAATACTTTACACTTTTTTCATACTCACATTTATATGAATGTATTACTACATATAATTAGCTCTTCAATTATTTTCACCATGTTTTTAGTAGTTTGTATTCAGTTTAACCACTTAATGACCCATGACAGTCCAGGACCGTCGTGGGTGGAATTCAGTTAAGGACCATGACGGTCCTGGACCGTCATGGCTTAAATGATAGCAGCGTGCCTCCGTGCATGCTGCTATCGTTAATTCTAGGCTGAGACTGAATGCTCTGAGACCAGGGGGTTCAGTCTCAGCCCTTCTTGCTTGTGCCAGGTCATGTGATCGCTGTAGCAGCAATCACATGTACCGGCATTCTGAGTGACAGAGGCAGTACACAAAGCGTACTGTCTATATGTCTCCTCTCTGCCTCTGTCTCCCTTACTATCAAAGTAAGGGAGAGAGAAGCAGACAGGAGACACCTAGTGGAAAAAAAATACAGCAGCTGGGGGTATTAACCCCATTCACTGCTGGTGCTGGAGGCTGGCTAAATGCAGGTCAATTTCTGACCTGCAATGATACACTTTTTTTTTTTTTTTTTAAACACAACACACTTTTTTTTTTTTCAAAAAGATATTTTATTTAAAAAAGAAACCATCTCAATAAACAAAACTGGGAGTGTGATTATTGTGGAGTCATATAATACACTTATACACACCGCCATAGATAAAAAAAGTGGGAAAATAGGCTGGGAAAAAGGGACATGGGGATTTTCACCCAGGGGAGACAGTGGCCACTTTAAACTGAGCATTTTGTAGGCATGACTGACCAGTCATACCTTTCATGCAGTCTTCATAAAAATTTAACCCTTTGTGCCCAATTGATCCCAGGAGAAAAAACAAAAATGGTGGGGTTTTTTTTACATTTTATTTACCTTTTTTTTTTAAGTAAATGGTGGGTTATCCATATAAGTGGGGTATCAAAGGAAAGCCCTATTTGTGCATAAAAAAACAGTATACAATTTATGGGGGTGGAATAAAACCCTAAGAGGGAAAACACTGTTGAACAAAGACATAGTCAAAAAGGTTAGAATTGCTCCGGTCCTTAAGTGAAAACAACCTCAGATTTTCCCGGTCCTTAAGGGGTTAATTAAATGGCGAGGACAAAGAACCCAATATGCCTATGTTTTAAAACCGTGTGGGTCACCAAGCAACAGGGGAAGCTATCGTTACTACATTCAAAGTGATATATCATATACATATACAATCTGTCCCTGTGATAGGTAGATTTTAATTTAATTGCGTAATTGGTTAATCCACACAATTGGCTGCAGGAACTGTTTAATCTGTCTGACAGATTGATTTCTAGGGCTTAGACTTATTAGAGGCCCAAGCCCTGAGGAAATATTGGTTTTTAGGACTTAGACTTGTTTGGCACAAGTCCTAATGAAACATTGATTTGTAGGACAAAGCCCTAAAAATTGTTTATACATAGCTGGGTTTTTTTTTTTGTTTTTTTTTAAAGCACAAGCCCTGAGGGTTTTTTTGTTATTTTTTTTTTTAAAAAGCACAAGGCCTGAGGAAAAAAAATGCCCTACTGGTCTAATGCCAGTAGGTCATGTCGTATTGGCCAGTGGCCACTGGCCATTGTCAAATGCCCTGATGTAAATGTGGAATTTGCGACTGCTGTTCTAGCTGCTTCTGCTGAGTTGTTTAAGCAGCAGGATGATTAGGCAGCTCAAAGGGAATGGGATCAACAACAACAGTAACATAGTGATGGATGATGAAGGTTCCACTTGCCATTACTAGCTCCAGTGATGCACCTGGGTCAGTAGCAGCAGTACCATAACTAGCCTCCACCACAATAGGTATTTGTGGAGAAAAGAAGTTGGCCAATAATTCTTCTCCACCTGCCCCTCCTCCAAATTCATGGGTGTGTTGTTACTAGAATATAAATTGTTCCATTGAGAGCAGGAACTGTGCCTCTCACATCAGCAACTGCAATGTGCACAGTGTGTCTGGTAAACCAAGTACTGCCACTGTCACTATGCCCCCTGTCTACACCCTGCTAAGGACGCATGACAACTTGCTGACAGTTTAATAGTAATGATGAACCCTCCCTGCCACCAGCTTAGCAAATTCTGCAGGATAGAATCTCCTCAGATGCTGCTTGATGCCCTGCTTGCAATTCTCCTCCACTACACTGCCGTGTGTGGTCAGTGCACCACACAGTGTGCATTGGGTGCACACGAACTGCCACTTTCTAACATCTACAGAGTGGCTATAATTTGGTGGGGGAGGTAACGATGAATGAAGTGGATTGGCAGAAGATGTAGTTACCCTAGAGCAAGAAGGTGATGGTGAGCTAGTTGTTTCTCTCATCATCAAACTTCCAGCCTCTGCCTGGGTTTCTCTGTTCTTCCTCCTCTTTGATCTCCTCCTCTACTCTTGTGGCCTTTTGGGAGAGTCAGGGGGTACAGCAACAGTGGTGCTCGATTTCTGTAGTGGGTTTTTGGCTTTAACACGTTTGACATAAAAGTCATGGTGTCTGTGTTTCATCTGTGTTATCAGGGTGCTTGTGCCAAGGTGTGTTCTCTACTTTCCCCTTCTCACTGACTTGTCACAAATTGTGCACAGTGCCGTTGTCGATGACAGCACTGTGCCTGCCCCAAGAGAAAAATAGTCCCCCACCCATGACTTCAGGGGGAGGGAAAAGGTTGAGAAGAATGGCCTCTTTCTTCTTCTCCTCCACATTCCCCTTCACTGTCTGGGGCAGCGGATTATGTTGCTGCTGTTGCTGCTACTGCCTCAGAATGAGCACTGCAACTAGGACCAGGAATATTGCTGCTGCTGGCAAGCATAACCTGTCCTAATCCCACATCACTTGTTGAACACATCCCCACTGTGTCCACGGTGGTCTTTGGCACACTAGCCTGCTCCGCTTCATCCTGCTGCAATTGCAACTCAACAGCAGTAGGAATTAGAGCAGTTGCAAATTCCAAAAGCTCACTACTGCTGCTGGTGGTGGTTGTGATGCCCATCCCTGTCTCCCATTCCTTCTCAGTTTGAGCTAAAAAGGCCATCAATGCCTCTTCCACCCCAGCTTCTCCAACACTATCATCACCACCACCACTAGTCCCTCCATGTTGCTGCTGCTGCTACTCTATTACAGGCATCTCACTGCTGTTTGGTGGAGGTGACTAGAAATGTGACAGAGGATCCACTAATGTCACCCTTGCCATTTATTGGTGATATGAAGAAGGCAGACTGGCAGCACTAGCAGTAGGCACAGGCAGCTGATCTGTGCTCCTGGTGGTGGTATTATTGCTGCGCCTGCTAATCACCAGCTCTGGTTTCTTCAGGATCATGTTCCACCTTGACAATGCCATGGGGGGGAAGGGGACTCCCAGGGTCAGGGGAATGGTGTAGGCTCCCTTGATTGCTAGTCTGGATGCTCTCAATTGCTTCCCCTACCATTCCCATAACGCTATTCCCACCAGCTGCTTCACCATTTCTGTTACTGCTATTAACACCAAGCACATCAATTTCAGCCCCTAAGTATTCCTCCTCACAGTCACTAGTAATATGATGATTACCCCCTCCTTCACTCCTAACACTAACAAGCTGCTGGACCATCTTAGTAGTAGTACTATCACTGGCGGGACTGCTTGGTGATCGCAATTGTGACTTCCCCTGCTGTCACACTTGGCATCATCTTCTCCTTCTTTCCCTCCTGAGTATTACCAGACACACTGTCAGCAGATTTAGCACTGGTTGCAGCAGGTTCAGCACTGGCAGCAGGCACAACACTGGTGGCAGCAGGGGCAGCACGTCTGACAGCAGAGACAGTACAAGTGTCAGCAGGGGCAGCATATCTGACAGCAGGCACAGAAATGGTGGCAGCAGGGGCAGCACATCTGGCAGCAGACACAGGCAGTTGTCCTGTCCTGCTCTCAATACTACCCTCTTCATTCTCCCTTGACAATAATTTCCCCAAGATCCCTAGGGGTGATTTAGAAGGACTGGCCAGCATTGGTTCTTTAGTGCTCATTTCCTCTTCCTCCTCAGAAGACACATAAGGGTCCTTCTCATTCCTTTTATTATTTTTAAACTTTGTCATAGTGATAGCAGTCACTTTGAGCCTCTCCTGCCTCAAATTTGCAAAAAGATAACAGCAGAATAGCACAGCACAGCACATCTACCTCGCTCTGTAGCTACTTCTATTTTGTTTCACTTCCTGAAATATGTCACGCTTTTAAAGAGAAACCATTGAAAAAAATGGCGAAGAATTTTGCCATTGGGTGAAAAATATGAAGATTTTAATCACTGGTTTTAAAGCAGATTATCCCATGAAAAAGTCAACAACAACAACAAGAACACGACTGGACCTTTCACCTACTCAATAGCCAATATATAGCAAATGCATAAGATAATACTTTAGTCTTGGAGGATAGTTATAATTAAGTTCCTCCTTTTTAATAACTTTTACCGGACTGGAATGTGATGGGACATCACCGTGTGATGTATACGCAATATTATTTTTATATTTTATAGGGATAGTAATGTTTCTCAAAAAAGAGCAGCTCCGATTAATCTTCATAGTATTTGGGATGTGGAAAGCGTTATTTCAAAACTGTCCGAGTTGTAGTTCAAGAGTAATTGAATGATAACGTATCCCACTCCTTCCCCTTTTACCAATGCTACACTGCTCACCTCAGAGCAACAAGACTGTCCGGATGGATCGAAATGAGGGACTATCTTCAGTGAGCATAAGGAACAACCTGAAGAAAATGTTCACAGTAAAAAGATTGTCCCTTGCTGTGAGTTGTCTGGTCAAGAGACCAGATTCCACATCTGAGGGGAGTTGGCTTACACTAGATAAAAGGGGTGGGAGGGAGATAATTTATCATTTAATTACTCTGAAATTAAACTCTCCATGACCCAAATATTATGAAGATTATATGGCAATATTCTTATGCTGATTATCAAGTACAAGTATTTCTGGTAACTGTTATATCCCAGCATCTACAGCAGCAGGGATGGAGACAGCTCATTTTAATGCTCTGAATTCGGATGCACGCTAGTATAAGTATTCCCCAATGTTTTTGAAGTGTGGTATAGATCTGTCACGGTTTTGAAGACTCTCAGACTTAAAGGGATAGTAACACTTCGTTTTAACTTTATTTTATTTTGTAGGCATTAAAAAAACATGAAGAATGATATAAGTCTTATCTCTCAAACCTTTATGGTTTATGAGATATTCACAAGCAAAGTTCCCCTCCCCGCCCCTTTTTCCTAGTGTAAGCCATCTCTTCTCAGATGTGGATCAGGTTGTATGACAGTACAGATAACAGAAGGGGACAATTTTCTTTGTATGAAAACAATGAAAGCCCTTCCCCCCTTGAAAAGTTTTTCAGCTTTTTCCATTATCTTAATTGAAGATTGTCCCTCTCTGCAGTCTACCTGGGCATCTCCCTTCTTATCTGGTTGAACAGGGGGGGGATACTTTGTTTGTGAATATCTCTTAAACCATAAATGTTTCAGAGATAAGACTTATATCATTCTTCATGTTTTTTTAATGCCTACAAAATAAAATAAAGTTAAAATGAAGTATTACTATCCCTTTAAGGTTTGGTAAAAACTTAACTTTATTGAAAAGTTAAGTCAATCCCCATAGGGTAAACATACATAACAATACAACAATAATAGTCCATACAAATAGGTTCTACCGGCCCTGCCTAAAATACTGGGCAAGGCAACCCAAGTGACAGTAGCAATAACAGGCTCTACCGGCCTTGCCTATACCGGGTAAGGTAACCGTGAGATGACATATACCGGTTCTACCGGCCTTACCAATACAGGGCAAGGCAGCCCAAAGGAGTACTAAGTGTACGCTCTACCAGTCCTGCCAATACCGGGTAAGGCAACCTTAAAGATGGTAATGTACAAGGTTCTACCGGCCTTACCAATACCGGGCAGGGCAGTATCACAGTGCCTGTGATTCCTGTCACTGATTTGCTGACTGAGTTTGACCCGCCTCCTGATGACCTTTTTATACCTGGCATTCTCTTATGTCAGTTGCCCTTTCGTGGTGTTCCTGAGCCAGTAGTGCTTTTGCTGTGTTCCTGTATTCTGAGTTCCTGTGTACCGATTCAGCTTGTCCTGACCATTCTCCAGTGTTCCTGCCTGTGTATGACCCGGCTCGTCTGCGGACCACCCTTGGATCCTGACCCGGCTAGTTTGACGTTCCTGCCTGTGTATGACCCGGTCCGGCTGACTTCCTGCTCCGAAGATCGACTTCCAGCTTGTTCCAGTGACCTGCGTTCCAGTTGTCGCCACCGCGACATTTTCCAGTCCCTGCTGCCCACGAGTGTGCCATTGCCTAGCCTGGTGATTCCTTCGATAGTGCTGTGCCTCGTTCTAGTGCAGAGCTGTGTGTATTCTGTGGGCCTTCCTCTCCTTGCAGAGCCTGATTGTAGCGTTGAAGCCTCGAGTAACGTTACAGAGCCTTGCAGTAGCGCTGAAGCCTCGAGTAAACGTGCATTTTAACTCATGCAGTGCTGCCTCATATTCACTCTCTCTATCTCCAGTACGAGCCTTGTTACAAGTGATACTGCTGCTGAGTTGGCCGCTCTCCGTCGGCAACTCTAGTCTAACGTTGCAGAGTGTTCACAAAGCTTGGGCCGTTTGGGCGCTTAAGGCTCTCCGGTGTTGGTTACCGACGAGATCATATACTCAGAGTGTTGGCAGAAAGGCTTCAGTGTTGGCTTATCCGGTACTACGCCCGAGGGGGCTAGTGGCTCTGGCTCTAGTATTACTGCATTCGATTACACCTGAGGAGGCTATTAGCTCTTGCATTGCAGGCCGGTTTCCATATTGCCCTAAGGGGCTATTCGCACTTGCACATACTAAAGCAGTTCCTGTAGCTACGCCCGTGGGGGCTAGGTTGTTACCCATTCTGCTTATCTTCTACCACCTTGGCAAGGCAGCTGGTTCCTCAGCACCTGATGAACTTCGTCTGTACAGCACAGCCTATTTAACATCAAGGGCGTGTCAAACTTCCACATCTGAGACTGAGTATATTTGGACTTTAACCCTTTGGGGCCAATACCATCCTAGTGCATACTGATTTGCATTTGTGTCCATAATACTATTTTCCTTGTATTATCTCAGTTTACATTATCTGTGTATTACTTATCGCCTCTAGAGGGCGTAAGTGTCATTTTTCACTTTAATAAAGTGTGTTTTATTTTCACTTATTGGTCTGAGTGTCTTAAAAACCGTAACAGTACGAAAGGGCCATGACCTCAGACGGTAAGGGTGAAAGTAGTCCTCTGAACATCCACTGGAGAATGGATGTACAAGAGCAGCGCCTGGACCAATTGGCACTGGCTCTACAAACGTTACTTGAACGTACAGTACATTTGGACAAGTCTGGTCCGAATCCGGTGGTCCCCCCCAGTCTTGACACCGGAGAATCCCTCTGTATCTCTCAGTACTAACACAAGAGGGTTATCGGCAGCGGTACCGTTACCCCTAAGATATGATGGCGAACCCTCCTTATGCAGAGGTTTCATTAACCAGTTGGAGATATTTTTGGAATTGGCACCCCAGGCATTCCCTAACGACCGTAGCAAGGTCGGCTTTATGATATCTCTGTTGACGGGCAAAGCTTTGGCATGGGCAAATCCAATATGGGAGAGTGCCAGACCCTGCACACTGAACTTTAGAGAATTTGTGGTGAAGTTCAGACGTGTGTTTGAGGTTCCTGGTAGGTCTGCTTTTGCTGCCAAAAGGCTGATGGAGATTCAGCAGGGCGAACGCGCTCTGGGCGAATACGCTATTGAATTCCGGACCTTGGCAGCAGAGGTAGGCTGGAACGATGAGGCCTTACTTGCTGCTTTTACTCAGGGTCTCGCTGAACAGATCAAGGACGAGATAGCAGCTCGAGATGTACCCAGCGAGCTGGACGAGTACATTGACTATGTCATGCTAATAGATTCTCGCATCCGGGAGAGACGCTTGGCTAAAAGGACCAAAGCAAAGAGTTATGGCCAGAACCAGTTCCTTAACCCACCCACTCCACCCGTTCTGCCTGAGCGAACAGCTGACGGCACTGAACCTATGCAATTAGGTTTTACTAGGCTCACGAAAGAACAGAAGCTGTATCGTAGAAGGCAAGGCTTATGCCTATATTGTGGCAAACCAGGTCATATATTACGCAATTGTCCTGTAAGGCCGGGAAACGAACGCACCTAGGGTACCTTGGGGGACAGGCCCTAGGTGGTGTTGAACAGTCCCTAGAGACTTGCACCACTAAACCCACCATCCAGGTGGCTTTTGCTTGGACTGACAAGGTCATAGAAGTCTTAGCATTGGTGGACTCCGGGGCAGCCGGATACTTTATGGATCAGTCCTTTGCTGAGTTTCAGGGCATTCCGTTATGTAAAAAGGACTCTCCTGTGGCTATAGAGGCCATTGATGGCAGACCCCTGGATCCTGCTTTCATTACCTTCGAGACTATCCCAGTGTCTATGACTGTGGGGGCTTGTCACAGGGAGCAGATACAATTTCAGATCATTCGTTCCCCACATCATTCAGTTATTTTGGGGTTCCCGTGGTTGCAAACACACAATCCCCAATTTGACTGGCAAAGGTGTGAAGTTAACTCTTGGTCGGAGTACCGTAACAAGAATTGTCTTTCTCTCCCTATTAAGATTATGTGTACCTCTCCAGCTGTGCCAACAGAATATGGGCAATTCAGTGACGTGTTTAGCAAAGGAGAGGCCAGCGCATTGCCTGACCATAGGCCATATGATTGCGCCATTGATTTGTCTCCAGGGGCCGTGCCTCCTAGAGGACGTACTTACCCACTGTCCTGTGAGGAGAATAGGGCAATGGAGGAGTATATCACAGATGCCCTGGAGAGGGGAATCATTCGAAAATCTACGTCTCCGGCTTGTGCCGGATTTTTTTTGTAAAAAAGAAAAGTGGGGAACTCAGGCCTTGCATTGACTACCGTGGGTTGAATAAGCTGATGCCCAAGAACGCCTATCCCATTCCACTTATTACAGAATTATTTGACAGATTAAAGGGCTCTTCGATCTTTACCAAACTTGACTTACGAGCCGCCTATAATCTAGTCAGAATTAAAGAGGGTGACGAGTGGAAAACGGCGTTTAATACCAGAACAGGGCATTATGAATATCTGGTGATGCCATTCGGCCTATGCAATGCGCCTGCAGTATTTCAGGAATTGATTAACGATATTTTACGTGACTTGCTCCAGTCCTGTGTGGTTGTGTATCTAGATGATATACTAATTCATTCTGCTAACCTTGCCCAACACATTAAAGATGTCTCAGAAGTCTTGCTCCGACTTCGCAAGCACAAGTTATTCTGTAAATTAGAAAAGTGCGAATTCCATACTTCTCAAGTACCATTCCTGGGGTTCATTATATCCAAAAGTGGCATTGCCATGGATCAGGAGAAGTTGGCTGCAGTTCTGCAATGGCCTCGGCCTAAGGGATTGAAGGCCATTCAAGGATTCCTAGGTTTTGCGAATTATTATAGGAAGTTCATCAAGAACTTTTCCACGATTCTACGACCATTGTCAGACTTGACTCACAAGGGCGCTTCTCCCTCTCAGTGGTCTGAGGCAGCTGAAAACGCATTTACTACCCTGAAATCTGCCTTTGCATCTGCTCCTGTACTGTCCCACCCTAATCCCTCCCTGCCGTTTACTTTGGAGGTTGACGCTTCAGATGTTGGGGTTGGGGCGGTGCTCTCCCAACGTCCTGTGGGAGGTGGAGCTTTAATGCCATGTGGGTTCTTTTCTAAGAAATTGTCCAGCGCCCAGAGTCATTACGAGATTGGTGACAGGGAACTGTTGGCCATCATACTGGCACTTAAGGAGTGGCGACATCTCTTGGAGGGCACTCAGACTCCAGTACTAATTCTTACTGACCATAAGAATCTAACCTATCTCTCAGAAGCCAAAAGACTGTCTTCTCGACAGGCCAGGTGGGCGCTGTTTCTGTCCCGGTTCAATTTCTTAGTATCCTATCTTCCTGGTTCTAAGAATATCAAGGCCGATGCGTTGTCACGTCAGTTCGCTTCTGACACTGAGAGGGAGGAAGCCCCGGTACCCATCATTCAGCCAGATCGGATCCTGGCTACTATTCGTACCACTATAACCTCACCACTGGGGGAGGAGATACTGGCATCACAATCACGGGCACCTCCAGGAACCCCAGTGGGGAAGTGTTTTGTAGAAGAGTCATTCCGTACCCGTCTCTTGGAGACCTATCACGCCTCTAAAGCAGCTGGGCATATTGGTAGGGACCAATTAGTATGGTCTCTTTCGCAACTATTTTGGTGGCCTACGTTGAGAGCTGACTGCGCCGCCTTCACGGCAGCTTGTACCACTTGTGCCCGTGCCAAGACCCCTAGGCATCTCCCTGTGGGCTTATTGCAACCTGTGCCTAACGGAGACCGTCCATGGTCGCATATATCCATTGACTTTTTGGGAGAATTACCGGCATCTAGAGGTTACAAGTTCATTCTTATGGTGGTCGACAGATTCTCTAAGATGGCACATTTTGTGCCTCTGACTGGCCTTCCATCGGCTCAGGAATTGGCGATAGTTTTTGCCAGAGAGGTGTTCCGTCTGCACGGAGTGCCCAGAGTAATTGTCTCTGACCGTGGGAGCCAGTTCGTTTCTAGGTTCTGGAGGGCATTTTGTGGTCAGATGGGCATTCAATTGTCCTTCTCCTCCGCCTACCATCCCCAGACGAATGGGGCCGCTGAGCGTGCCAATCAGGGACTGGAACAGTTCCTACGCTGTTTTGTCTCCGATCATCATGATAATTGGGCTGACCTGTTGCCATGGGCAGAGTTTGCCAGGAACTGTGCGGTTAACTCATCGTCCGGGAGCTCCCCGTTTTTCGTGAATTATGGTTTCCAGCCTTGTCTGCTCCCGGACTCCTTTCAGGCACAGCAGATCCCTGCTCTAGACGAGCATTTGGCACGACTTTATTCCACTTGGGCACAGGTTCAGAGGTCCCTCAGTCAGTCTTTCAGACGGCAGCAACGGCACGCTAATCGCAGACGCCTTCCAGCGGTCTCATTTCAAGTTGGGGACAGGGTATGGCTGTCATCCAGAAACCTCAACTTACAAGTCCCATCCAATAAACTGGCTCCCCGGTTCATTGGTCCATTTAGGATTATCCGCAAGATTAATCCGGTTTCTTATGCTCTGGAGCTTCCACCCTCTATGCACATTCATAATGTGTTCCATGTGTCTCTTCTGAAACCCTTGGTGTGCAATCGTTATACTACTACGCCAGTGATTCCTGGGCCGGTGGACGTCCAGGGCCAAGAGGAATATGAAGTCCAGAGTATTATTGACTCCAGGAGATTTAGAGGAAAGCTGCAATATTTGGTTCATTGGAAGGGCTATGGCCCCGAGGAACGCTCTTGGATTGATCAGGGGGATCTCCATGCTCCAAGATTAGTACGCAGCTTTCACTCTAAATATCCTTTGAAACCCAAACCTCAGGCTAGGAGAGGGGGTCTTTGAGAGGGGGGTACTATCACAGTGCCTGTGATTCCTGTCACTCTCTGTTGTGGATGTCACTGATTTGCTGACTGAGTTTGACCCGCCTCCTGATGACCTTTTTATACCTGGCTATCTCTTATGTCAGTTGCCCTTTCGTGGTGTTCCTGAGCCAGTAGTGCTTTTGCTGTGTTCCTGTATTCTGAGTTCCTGTGTACCGATTCGGCTTGTCCTGACCATTCTCCAGTGTTCCTGCCTGTGTATGACCCGGCTCGTCTGCGGACCACCCTTGGATCCTGACCCGGCTAGTTTGACGTTCCTGCCTGTGTATGACCCGGCTCGTCTGCGGACCAACCTTGGATCCTGACCCGGCTAGTTTGACGTTCCTGCCTGTGTATGACCTGGTCCGGCTGACTTCCTGCTCCGAAGATCGACTTCCAGCTTGTTCCAGTGACCTGCGTTCCAGTTGTCGCCACCGCGACATTTTCCAGTCCCTGCTGCCCACGAGTGTGCCATTGCCTAGCCTGGTGATTCCTTCGATAGTGCTGTGCCTCGTTCTAGTGCAGAGCTGTGTGTATTCTGTGGGCCTTCCTCTCCTTGCAGAGCCTGATTGTAGCGTTGAAGCCTCGAGTAACGTTACAGAGCCTTGCAGTAGCGCTGAAGCCTCGAGTAAACGTGCATTTTAACTCTTGCAGTGCTGCCTCATATTCACTCTCTCTATCTCCAGTACGAGCCTTGTTACAAGTGATACTGCTGCTGAGTTGGCCGCTCTCCATCGGCAACTCTAGTCTAACGTTGCAGAGTGTTCACAAAGCTTGGGCCGTTTGGGCGCTTAAGGCTCTCCGGTGTTGGTTACCGACGAGATCATATACTCAGAGTGTTGGCAGAAAGGCTTCAGTGTTGGCTTATCCGGTACTACGCCCGAGGGGGCTAGTGGCTCTGGCTCTAGTATTACTGCATTCGATTACACCTGAGGAGGCTATTAGCTCTTGCATTGCAGGCCGGTTTCCATATTGCCCTAAGGGGCTATTCGCACTTGCACATACTAAAGCAGTTCCTGTAGCTACGCCCGTTGGGGGCTAGGTTGTTACCCATTCTGCTTATCTTCTACCACCTTGGCAAGGCAGCTCGTTCCTCAGCACCTGATGAACTTCGTCTGTACAGCACAGCCTATTTAACATCAAGGGCGTGTCAAACTTCCACATCTGAGACTGAGTATATTTGGACTTTAACCCTTTGGGGCCAATACCATCCTAGTGCATACTGATTTGCATTTGTGTCCATAATACTATTTTCCTTGTATTATCTCAGTTTACATTATCTGTGTATTACCTATCGCCTCTAGAGGGCGTAAGTGTCATTTTTCACTTTAATAAAGTGTGTTTTATTTTCACTTATTGGTCTGAGTGTCTTAAAAACCGTAACAGGCAGCCTGAGGAACACTGTAGTAGACTCTACCGGCCCTGCCAATACCGGGTAAGGCAACCTCAAGGATGGTAACGTACAAAGGTTCTACCAGCCTTACCAATACCGGGCAGGGCAGCCTGAGCGAGTAGACCAGCTGTCAGATGACTATGACAGCAGAGAGGAATAGGAACTAAGGTCTAACTCAGCAGAAGTCTATTGCCAGGGAAAATCGGACGACTGCAAAGGAGTGGACAGCGACCTGGCCTCAGTACTGGATAGGTCAGGAGCAAACCAACATCCTCACGTTGGGACCAACAATAAATATCGCCACCAGGTTAATGGTGTAAACCAGCGTCCGCACGCTAGGACCAACAGAGTATCGCAACCAGGTTGAATGGAGTAAACCAGCGTCCTCACGCTAGGACCAACAGTAAATGTCACCACCAGGTTTAATGGAGTAAACCAGCGTCCGCACGCTGGAACCAACAGTGTATATCGCAACCAGGTTTAATGGAGTAAACCAGCGTCCTCACGCTGGGACCAGCAGTAAATGTCACCACCAGGTTTAATGGAGTAAGCCAGAGTCCGCACGCTGGAACCAACAGTGTATATCACAGCCAGGTTAAATGGAGTAGACCAGCGTTCGCACGCTGGAACCAACAGTGCAAAAGTAACAGCGAGAAGAACAATGTCGCCGGAGCGACGGGGCTAGAGCAGGAGCCCTACACTCCAACGGGGAGTCCACCGGGATGAGACTGATGCACTGACAGATGACCGGAACCACCGGAGCCGCCGGTGGAGAGCGAACCGGCTGGAGAAGCGTCAGGCAGGAGACTCAGGAACTCAGTAAGGTTAACCCGCTAGGTGCTAGAACACAGGAACACCGGAACACTAGCATACAGGAACACTGGAACTCTGGAACACTGGAACACAGGATCAGCCAGAACAGCAGGAACAGCAGGCCTAGAAGCCTGACATGCAGGTCAGGCCAAGTGAAGTCAGAAACACCACGAAAGGGCAACCTGGAAGTGCTCAACCTGGGTTTAAAAAGGCTGTGTGAGGAGGGCTAATAGCAGACAGCCAATCAGGAATACTCAGCAAGTGACAGACACAGAACAGCACGAATCACGGGCACCGTGATAAGATCTCCCAGGGTATTTATCTTTATTTCAACACCCCTTTTAAAAAAAAAAAAAAAGAACAGTCCATCTAAACTTTATGATAGATAACATTCATGTTTTAATGTTTTCCACTTACAATTGGTGGAGGACATATCAGTACACTATGGCATACTTATATGATGATTGAATAATTTCTTTTCACCATTAAGTACATTCTAGTTTGGAGCAAATGTCAGTTGTTGTTTTTTAAATTTTTACACGTTTTTCTTTTCTACATTCATTTTAAGAAACGTTTTAATTATACTTTCACAGATTGACATAACTTACTACTTGAGGAATACTATAGTCACTTAGTGCCCTCCAAGTATTTATGTAATTGGCAAACTTTTTTTTGTTTGTATTTTTCTTCACAATACATCACTGTCATATCTGGCAGTTATACATAGGGTGAGATGTTCAGAAAGTGGTGGTAACTGAAATTTTTTGTAATCAGAATAAAAAAGTTCTTACGCCATGGTCCGTAAATTCTCAAACATGTTTCCATCATTTTTTTCATCCAATTTGGACATCTCCGTCAAAGGGAAAAAGTGGGCTTAAAAATGGTCGTGGTTTAATATAGCGTTATATTGTAAGGTATTTTCAGAAAAAAATATTTGCTTCAACGTCACTTTTTTGTCTGATTAACATCATTTTTTCCCGACAAAATAAAAATGGTCTAAACTTGGAGAAGACAAATTAAAGTACTGTTAGCAGGAGCAAGAAGCAATTTGTCATTAAAGAAAGTAATGCAAATATGAAGCCTCCTGTCATGTAGTAAAATTTGTCATTTCAAAGACAAAAAATGTCTTTTTCTTTGAAAATTTTTGCTTCAAACACAAAATCAAAGACATTTTTAACATCAGAATTTTTTAAAGGCAATGTTGATCAATATTTTCTTACTGTCATTTTAAATTCTTTAGACGCATTTTAAAATGTGACAGATTTACTTCTGAAAATATTGTCCTTCTTTTACCACCAACTCATGATCCGACAGTTGTTTCATTATGATGATTTTTTGAACATCTCGCCCATAGTGACAGTTATCCTATTATTAGAAATTTGATTTTCAATTGAATCAGAACATATTTAACCCTTTAGGAACTGGAGCTGCTATTTGTCTTGCCACAATATAAAAATTGTACCAGTAATATTCACAATTAAAAACATATATCCTTACACTGGACTCTGCTTGTTCGATTCTAATTATATTAATAACTGGCTTTAATAATATAACAAAATGTTTTATATCAATTATTCAGAGTTAATATATTTTATTTTTTCCTCCTTTGTAAAAATAATCTCTTATAATATTTTATATATACAAGAAAAAAATGTTTTTCCAGGTTGTCATATGCACGCCTACCAATATTTCAAGTGGCCGAGGGACACTTTTTTAGGTATTGATGCTGGAGGTGTGGCTGGTGGGCAGGGCATTAGCAAGAAAGGTTAGGTTATTTCATGACCTAATGACACCTCTTTGTGTAACTGAATAAAATATTTGGAACAATACCAAATCATTTTATTTGCACAGACTAATTTATAAGAACATACAATGAAGTTTAAATAAACATTAATGCTTGTGTGTGATCTTCTAAAAAGAAGGACACCAGGGTGGGAAAGAAGGACAGAGAGATTTGGGTATCAAAGAGGGACTGTCCTTCCTAAAGAGGGACACTTGGGAGGTATGCATATGTGTTTCATAACTAATAACTGGTTGTCTAACCATTAAATACATTATTATAAAACAAAGTCACCTCAGTGAACATTTTTAATTCTTATTTACTATACTGCTTGTTTTGTGGCCACAAAAGTTATATAATTTTTCATATGTCTAGTGTTACTGTGTAGCTACTGTTTGCTTGATTAAGATATACTAATGTGATAACATTTGAATCTCTCATGTTATTGTGCCAAATATGTTCCACATTTGTTTGTATACACTACAGAAATGGTGTCTTAGAGGTGATATGATAACATTATATAAATATGTTCAGGGCCCATACAAAGGGCTCTCTAAAGACCTGTTCATTAACAGAACAGTACAAAGGACAAGGGGTCACCCACTTAGACTTGAGGAAGGGAGCTCAAGAAGGAATTTTTCCCCCATTCAAAGCAGAATTTGAAATTGCTGTATTGAAAGTTTTTTTTTTTTTTTTGCCTTCCTTTGGATCAATGCCAGTAAATAGAAATAGGAAAAGGGTTAAACTTGATGGACGCAAGTCTTTTTTCAGCCTAAACTACTATGTAACTATATAAAATACTTTGGCTGAATCTATATTAATGTATAAATTCAAAAAGATTCTTAGCCATACTGAATGGTAACAATAATCTCACCTGTCTGAATTATTTTATTAAAACAAGAAATATTATTTTGATAGAATATTATTGCACAATCCAAATATCTGCAAAATGTTCATCCCCTATGTCATCAAGAAGCAAATGTGGAATCAATCTTGTTGGAAACTTCACTGATCCTGTATATCTGAACATCATGCAAAATAAGACAAATGCCAATCTTCTGCAGGTTAAATAATTATGTAAAAATGTCCCTGAAACTGTCAGCACAACATGTTTACAAATCAGACAGGATGGATATATGTATCTCACCCAGAAGATACCTTGAGGGGAATCTAACTAATCTAATAAACACATACATTAATGCACCATTCTCAAAAATGAAATGTTAATCTTGAACCAGATATAATCTGAATGAAGATATTCTTTGTAGATATGGTGAATTATCAGGCATGAAGGTAAACCTGTCAAAATCAGAGATATTGAAATTGACTGCAGACTACTGTGGCTTGGAGCCTGGTTGATCAATACCCCTTCCGTTGGACATCCAGTTGTATAAAATATTTAGGTATTCTTCTTCCCCAGCGCACATAAAATGTTGTTCCTGTTAATTTCGATCCCATGTTAGCATATTTGACTATGGATCTTAAACTTTGGGATTCTTTGCTTATTTCCTCGCTGAGGAGAATTAATATTCTCAAAATGGCGATCTTGCCAAATATCCTATACCTCCTGAAGACTATTCCTCTTAAAATCCCAAGAGCCTACTTGTGCAAATTACACTCCATTCTTATGGCATTCATCTGGACATACAAACACCCACTCTTACCTGCTAGATACTTCTATCCTCAACTCCGACATGGGAGAGTGGGGCTGCCTCATTTGTTGGCATAGTATAAGGCCGCCACCGTTTCCTGGATGATGGAGCTACAGGCTCCTGAACCTGAAAGAATGGGTTCTGTGTATCCAGACTTTTGTGGCTGGTATAGACCTTTCCCAGCTTGTATGGATAGAATCAAACTCTATCCATAGCCATTCCTGGCTCTTTGCTTAACCATCTCATAATTTTACACCTTCTTTTGGAGTGGCAAACTGTCAGTGGCAGGTTGCACTTAATTTTTGCTCCAGCTCCAAGGGCTTCTATCCTGGTCAACCTAGCCTTTCCACTGGGCTTCTATACCGCACCTTTTGCAGTCTGGAGGACAGGCAGAAAAAAAGAAAGAAAGACAGCGCACCAATAGTCTAAGTGTAGTAGTTTTAACTTCTTAGCAAAAGAATAGTTAATATATAAAAATAAGATGAAGGGAAATAAAATCTATAGGACAAAACACCATATCAAATCTTTAATAAATATAAACAGTATAAATAATCACTGCATAAAAAAAAATATATATACTAAAAATAATTAATTCCAATATGACAGAACATATAATTCTATGTGGGTAAGGATAGGACAGGATCTACAAGGTAATACACAAAGGTGTATGTATAACTGGTTCTCAGGCTAGGTGTATGTATAACTGGTTCTCAGGCTAGCATCATGCTGACAGTATGATCAATGATGAGAGGTCATTAGTTCATATGCGCTCACCAGAAGCATGAAATAGTCAAGTATATAGCACAGTTACAATTGCCTGCTCACCGGATTTCCCCTGGAAGACTTGCTCATCGAATATTGTAAGGACACCGTGGATCTCCTTGCAGTCCGTCGAATGTTGCCATTCCCGAAGGTTGTTATTTGAGGGGTCCAGGTTCGATGGTCCGCACCAGGTCTCCCTTGAAGGGCTCGGATGTAGGTCTCCTTATAATCTTTCGAGGGTGGCCATTCTCGAAGGTTACTACTCGAGGGATTCAAATCTGACAATCCACAGCAAATCTTCCCTAGGGGACTTGCTTGTCATCCGGTGTAAGAGCACAATGAATCCCCTTGTAGTCTGTCGAAGGTTGTCGTTCTCAAAAGTTCTCAATCGAGAGTTTCGAGTCCGGTAGGCCGCAGCTGGATCAGAAGCTGCTACGATGTTATGATAACCACTTATTCGACTAATATCATATAAAAACAATAAAAATAGATATATCCTAATGTATGTTCATCAACGCGTTTCTGGGCTCTCAGCCCCTTCGTCAGGATAGTTCAGGAATATCATGAAAGCTGCCAAAATGGCGGGACCATGGTATTTAAAATCTTATCGTCCAATTATTGATCACGGTTCAAGGTCAAAAGTTCAAAGTTTAACTTATAAGTTCATAACATCAAAAAATGTCAAAAAATGTTAGGAATGTGGCCATTTGCTAAGTAAATGATACATATTCATTGAACCTATATATTAATAGTCAAAAACATTCAATATTCGTTTAACAAATGTTACATTTTCTGGTATATGGTTATAACATTAGACATTAAACAGGTCAATAGCCATTTTCTATGGGAGAGATGAGTGCCTCCATATAATGTAGAAGGCACTAAAAACTCCCTATTTTTCTTCAACAGATATGTTAATAATGTTATAAGAATTATTCCAAAGATAAAGGATATTTATAATAGTATCTAATCAAGACACATCTGTATATTATTTCAACCTATAGTAATCTACGTGACAGATGGTCCACTGTAGATATGGAGATGTTTGAATTACCCCAATAGAACATTAATACGAGGAATGGTTAGAGATATGACAGATTATAATTTGATATTCATCTGTTGATGTAAAGGGGAAAGGATAAATAAACCCTAATGAGGGGTAATGGGATATGGGATGTGATTCTTCCAGTGGTTATCATAATTGTAATTAGAGGCACCATAGGTCTAATTCCTCATTAAGCCCATCTGGTTGTAATGTGTGTAGTTTGAAAATCCAGTAACTCTCTCTCCTAGCAAGTAATTTGAACCTGCCTGCTCCTCTTTTTGTGGGACCAATGTTCTCTATGCCCATAATCTTAATATCCTCAATATTCTTGAAGTGTGGACAGTTGTTGCAATGTTTAGATACTGAATGCTTCCTATTGTTCTTAATAATATTAATTCGGTGTTCTAAAAAGCGTTTTTTTAAAGGTCTAATAGTTCTGCCCACATATTGGATGCCGCAGGCACATTCCAATAGATAGATTATATAATTGGTATTACAGTTGATAAATTGCTTTACTGGGAATTTGTCTCCAGTAACATATGAGGAGAAAGATTTAGTTTTATTCTTAATGAAAGTACATGTAATACACTGTAGATGACCGCATTTATAATTTCCTATAGGGCATAAATCTATTTCCTGAGTGCTCTTATCTTGTTTTTTATGTCTTATCGCTGAGGGTGCCAGTTTGGTTTTCAAATCTGCCGCTTTCCTGTATATGAACCTCAGTTTCTTCGGTATTAGATTCCTCAGAGTTTCATCACCTTCTAATATTCTCCAATTCCTTTTAATAATCCTCTCCACTTGACCTGAAGCCGAAGAATATCTACTGATGAATGGAATATTGAGTTTTTCACCTTCCACAATTTTGTTCTCCAAATCTCCAAACTTTTTTCTTTTGCCCTTTTTTTCCAATAGTATATTGCGTGGGATCCTTCTTGTTTTCTCCAGTGCTGTTTCAGCAATATTCTTCTTATATCCTTTTTCCAAGAACCTCTTTTCTAGAAATGCTGCTTGCATTTCAAAATCTTTGGTGTCAGTACAGTTTCTTTTTACTCTTAAGAACTGGCTATATGGTACACTCGTTAGCCATTTGGGATGATGTCCACTGCTTGCTTCAATGTATCCATTTACATGCACTGTGTTATGGTGAGTGCGTGTTTGAATACATCCGTCGGTGTCACTTATTAATTCCAAATCCAGAAAGACTACAGAAGTAGTACTTGTGGTGTACATAAAATGTAGACCCAGATCATTTTGATTAATGGATGTGAGAAAGTCTTTTAGCTTCGGTTCTCCACTTTTCCAAATGAACAATAGGTCATCTATATATCGAGCATAGAGTACAAAGTCCTGATGGTGAGTTTTCCAGATATGGTTCTCTTCCCATGCCCCCATAAAAAGATTTGCATATGAGGGGGCAAATCATGTTCCCATTTCTGTACCGCGTCTTTGCCGATAGAATGTGTTGTTAAGCATAAAGTAATTATGTTGGAGTATGAATGATATGCTATCAATGATGAATTGTATCTGTTCTTGTCTGAGTTTCTGGTCATTTCTTAAGATTTTCTCCATCGCTTGGGTGCCAGCATGGTGGTCTATTATAGTGTATAATGAGGTGAAATCGCAACTAACCCAGATAAATTCCTTTGACCATGTGACATTTTCTAATTTTCTTAATATGTCTGTGGAATCTTGTGTATACGATCTGAGTTGCTGTACATAGGGTTGGAGAAAATGGTCTATATTATATACACTATACTAGACCACCAAGCTGGCACCCAAGCGGTGGAGAAAATCTTAAGAAATGACCACCTTTGTGTATTACCTTGTAGATCTTGTCCTATCCTTTTCCCCATAGAATTATATGTTCTGTCATATTTTTTATGCAGTGATTATTTATACTGTTTATATTTATTAAAGATTTGATATGGTGTTTTGTCTTATAGATTTTATTTCCCTTCATCTTATTTTTATATATTAACTATTCTTTTGCTAAGGTGTTAAATCTACTACACTTAAACTATTCGTGCACTGTCTTTCTTTTTTCTGTTTTTATATATGTACTCGAGTGGACTCCGAGCCCCTGACAAGCAGCACAATAAGATCTAAGGATTTAAGAATTATCTGGACCTGTGATCTCTCCACCCATTCATCCTATCTCCTTTCATCATACCTCATCAGTATTTGCTCACTACTCATCATTTACCTCCACGAACCATTTTTTCTTCATCCCTCCGTCTTCTTTGTTTGTGCATGCTCAGATTTTCATGAATAGATGCCTGCTACACATTAGACATTAAGGTACTGGGAATCATATATTGACATAGATTATATCGCTTATATACTATTCTTATTGTTTCAATATATTTTTTTCTTCTGGCTATATTTATATGTAAGGATTTTATGACTTCCATGATTATCATACTCTTCTGATTAATATTTTGTAGTTACTCTTTGTACTGTTTCATACGATTTTTGATCCTAATCCCATATTGAGCCTACACTCATGATATATTAGTGAACGCTCCATACTTATATATATTCCCTATTGGAGGACAGGTAACCTGCATACTCTAAGGTCTCTGATTAATGAGACAGGAGTTGTATCACAGTGCCTGTGATTCCTGTCACTCTCTGTTGTGGATGTCACTGATTTGCTGACTGAGTTTGACCCGCCTCCTGATGACCTTTTTATACCTGGCTATCTCTTATGTCAGTTGCCCTTTCGTGGTGTTCCTGAGCCAGTAGTGCTTTTGCTGTGTTCCTGTATTCTGAGTTCCTGTGTACCGATTCGGCTTGTCCTGACCATTCTCCAGTGTTCCTGCCTGTGTATGACCCGGCTCGTCTGCGGACCACCCTTGGATCCTGACCCGGCTAGTTTGACATTCCTGCCTGTGTATGACCCGGCTCGTCTGCGGACCAACCTTGGATCCTGACCCGGCTAGTTTGACGTTCCTGCCTGTGTATGACCCGGTCCGGCTGACTTCCTGCTCCGAAGATCGACTTCCAGCTTGTTCCAGTGACCTGCGTTCCAGTTGTCGCCACCGCGACATTTTCCAGTCCCTGCTGCCCACGAGTGTGCCATTGCCTAGCCTGGTGATTCCTTTGATAGTGCTGTGCCTCGTTTTAGTGCAGAGCTGTGTGTATTCTGTGGGCCTTCCTCTCCTTGCAGAGCCTGATTGTATCGTTGAAGCCTCGAGTAACGTTACAGAGCCTTGCAGTAGCGCTGAAGCCTCGAGTAAACGTGCATTTTAACTCTTGCAGTGCTGCCTCATATTCACTCTCTCTATCTCCAGTACGAGCCTTGTTACAAGTGATACTGCTGCTGAGTTGGCCGCTCTCCGTCGGCAACTCTAGTCTAACGTTGCAGAGTGTTCACAAAGCTTGGGCCGTTTGGGCGCTTAAGGCTCTCCGGTGTTGGTTACCGACGAGATCATATACTCAGAGTGTTGGCAGAAAGGCTTCAGTGTTGGCTTATCCGGTACTACGCCCGAGGGGGCTAGTGGCTCTGGCTCTAGTATTACTGCATTCGATTACACCTGAGGAGGCTATTAGCTCTTGCATTGCAGGCCGGTTTCCATATTGCCCTAAGGGGCTATTCGCACTTGCACATACTAAAGCAGTTCCTGTAGCTACGCCCGTTGGGGGCTAGGTTGTTACCCATTCTGCTTATCTTCTACCACCTTGGCAAGGCAGCTCGTTCCTCAGCACCTGATGAACTTCGTCTGTACAGCACAGCCTATTTAACATCAAGGGCGTGTCAAACTTCCACATCTGAGACTGAGTATATTTGGACTTTAACCCTTTGGGGCCAATACCATCCTAGTGCATACTGATTTGCATTGGTGTCCATAATACTATTTTCCTTGTATTATCTCAGTTTACATTATCTGTGTATTACCTATCGCCTCTAGAGGGCGTAAGTGTCATTATTCACTTTAATAAAGTGTGTTTTATTTTCACTTATTGGTCTGAGTGTCTTAAAAACCGTAACAGTACGAAAGGGCCATGACCTCAGACGGTAAGGGTGAAAGTAGTCCTCTGAACATCCACTGGAGAATGGATGTACAAGAGCAGCGCCTGGACCAATTGGCACTGGCTCTACAAACGTTACTTGAACGTACAGTACATTTGGACAAGTCTGGTCCGAATCCGGTGGTCCCCCCAGTCTTGACACCGGAGAATCCCTCTGTATCTCTCAGTACTAACACAAGAGGGTTATCGGCAGCGGTACCGTTACCCCTAAGATATGATGGCGAACCCTCCTTATGCAGAGGTTTCATTAACCAGTTGGAGATATTTTTGGAATTGGCACCCCAGGCATTCCCTAACGACAGTAGCAAGGTCGGCTTTATGATATCTCTGTTGACGGGCAAAGCTTTGACATGGGCAAATCCAATATGGGAGAGTGCCAGACCCTGCACACTGAACTTTAGAGAATTTGTGGTGAAGTTCAGACGTGTGTTTGAGGTTCGTGGTAGGTCTGCTTTTGCTGCCAAAAGGCTGATGGAGATTCAGCAGGGCGAACGCACTCTGGGCGAATACGCTATTGAATTCCGGACCTTGGCAGCAGAGGTAGGCTGGAACGATGAGGCCTTACTTGCTGCTTTTACTCAGGGTCTCGCTGAACAGATCAAGGACGAGATAGCAGCTCGAGATGTACCCAGCGAGCTGGACGAGTACATTGACTATGTCATGCTAATAGATTCTCGCATCCGGGAGAGACGCTTGGCTAAAAGGACCAAAGCAAAGAGTTATGGCCAGAACCAGTTCCTTAACCCACCCACTCCACCCGTTCTGCCTGAGCGAACAGCTGACGGCACTGAACCTATGCAATTAGGTTTTACTAGGCTCACGAAAGAACAGAAGCTGTATCGTAGAAGGCAAGGCTTATGCCTATATTGTGGCAAACCAGGTCATATATTACGCAATTGTCCTGTAAGGCCGGGAAACGAACGCACCTAGGGTACCTTGGGGGACAGGCCCTAGGTGGTGTTGAACAGTCCCTAGAGACTTGCACCACTAAACCCACCATCCAGGTGGCTTTTGCTTGGACTGACAAGGTCATAGAAGTCTTAGCATTGGTGGACTCCGGGGCAGCCGGATACTTTATGGATCAGTCCTTTGCTGAGTTTCAGGGCATTCCGTTATGTAAAAAGGACTCTCCTGTGGCTATAGAGGCCATTGATGGCAGACCCCTGGATCCTGCTTTCATTACCTTCGAGACTATCCCAGTGTCTATGACTGTGGGGGCTTGTCACAGGGAGCAGATACAATTTCAGATCATTCGTTCCCCACATCATTCAGTTATTTTGGGGTTCCCGTGGTTGCAAACACACAATCCCCAATTTGACTGGCAAAGGTGTGAAGTTAACTCTTGGTCGGAGTACTGTAACAAGAATTGTCTTTCTCTCCCTATTAAGATTATGTGTACCTCTCCAGCTGTGCCAACAGAATATGGGCAATTCAGTGACGTGTTTAGCAAAGGAGAGGCCAGCGCATTGCCTGACCATAGGCCATATGATTGCGCCATTGATTTGTCTCCAGGGGCCGTGCCTCCTAGGGGACGTACTTACCCACTGTCCTGTGAGGAGAATAGGGCAATGGAGGAGTATATCACAGATGCCCTGGAGAGGGGAATCATTCGAAAATCTACGTCTCCGGCTGGTGTAAAAAAGAAAAGTGGGGAACTCAGGCCTTGCATTGACTACCGTGGGTTGAATAAGCTGATGCCCAAGAACGCCTATCCCATTCCACTTATTACAGAATTATTTGACAGATTAAAGGGCTCTTCGATCTTTACCAAACTTGACTTACGAGCCGCCTATAATCTAGTCAGAATTAAAGAGGGTGACGAGTGGAAAATGGCGTTTAACACCAGAACAGGGCATTATGAATATCTGGTGATGCCATTCGGCCTATGCAATGCGCCTGCAGTATTTCAGGAATTGATTAACGATATTTTACGTGACTTGCTCCAGTCCTGTGTGGTTGTGTATCTAGATGATATACTAATTCATTCTGCTAACCTTGCCCAACACATTAAAGATGTCTCAGAAGTCTTGCTCCGACTTCGCAAGCACAAGTTATTCTGTAAATTAGAAAAGTGCGAATTCCATACTTCTCAAGTACCATTCCTGGGGTTCATTATATCCAAAAGTGGCATTGCCATGGATCAGGAGAAGTTGGCTGCAGTTCTGCAATGGCCTCGGCCTAAGGGATTGAAGGCCATTCAACGATTCCTAGGTTTTGCGAATTATTATAGGAAGTTCATCAAGAACTTTTCCACGATTCTACGACCATTGTCAGACTTGACTCACAAGGGCGCTTCTCCCTCTCAGTGGTCTGAGGCAGCTGAAAACGCATTTACTACCCTGAAATCTGCCTTTGCATCTGCTCCTGTACTGTCCCACCCTAATCCCTCCCTGCCGTTTACTTTGGAGGTTGACGCTTCAGATGTTGGGGTTGGGGCGGTGCTCTCCCAACGTCCTGTGGGAGGTGGAGCTTTAATGCCATGTGGGTTCTTTTCTAAGAAATTGTCCAGCGCCCAGAGTCATTACGAGATTGGTGACAGGGAACTGTTGGCCATCATACTGGCACTTAAGGAGTGGCGACATCTCTTGGAGGGCACTCAGACTCCAGTACTAATTCTTACTGACCATAAGAATCTAACCTATCTCTCAGAAGCCAAAAGACTGTCTTCTCGACAGGCCAGGTGGGCGCTGTTTCTGTCCCGGTTCAATTTCTTAGTATCCTATCTTCCTGGTTCTAAGAATATCAAGGCCGATGCGTTGTCACGTCAGTTCGCTTCTGACACTGAGAGGGAGGAAGCCCCGGTACCCATCATTCAGCCAGATCGGATCCTGGCTACTATTCGTACCACTATAACCTCACCACTGGGGGAGGAGATACTGGCATCACAATCACGGGCACCTCCAGGAACCCCAGTGGGGAAGTGTTTTGTAGAAGAGTCATTCCGTACCCGTCTCTTGGAGACCTATCACGCCTCTAAAGCAGCTGGGCATATTGGTAGGGACCAATTAGTATGGTCTCTTTCGCAACTATTTTGGTGGCCTACGTTGAGAGCTGACTGCGACGCCTTCACGGCAGCTTGTACCACTTGTGCCCGTGCCAAGACCCCTAGGCATCTCCCTGTGGGCTTATTGCAACCTGTGCCTAACGGAGACCGTCCATGGTCGCATATATCCATTGACTTTTTGGGAGAATTACCGGCATCTAGAGGTTACAAGTTCATTCTTATGGTGGTCGACAGATTCTCTAAGATGGCACATTTTGTGCCTCTGACTGGCCTTCCATCGGCTCAGGAATTGGAGATAGTTTTTGCCAGAGAGGTGTTCCGTCTGCACGGAGTGCCCAGAGTAATTGTCTCTGACCGTGGGAGCCAGTTCGTTTCTAGGTTCTGGAGGGCATTTTGTGGTCAGATGGGCATTCAATTGTCCTTCTCCTCCGCCTACCATCCCCAGACGAATGGGGCCGCTGAGCGTGCCAATCAGGGACTGGAACAGTTCCTGCGCTGTTTTGTCTCCGATCATCATGATAATTGGGCTAACCTGTTGCCATGGGCAGAGTTTGCCAGGAACTGTGCGGTTAACTCATCGTCCGGGAGCTCCCCGTTTTTCGTGAATTATGGTTTCCAGCCTTGTCTGCTCCCGGACTCCTTTCAGGCACAGCAGATCCCTGCTCTAGACGAGCATTTGGCACGACTTCATTCCACTTGGGCACAGGTTCAGAGGTCCCTCAGTCAGTCTTTCAGACGGCAGCAACGGCACGCTAATCGCAGACGCCTTCCAGCGGTCTCATTTCAAGTTGGGGACAGGGTATGGCTGTCATCCAGAAACCTCAACTTACAAGTCCCATCCAATAAACTGGCTCCCCGGTTCATTGGTCCATTTAGGATTATCCGCAAGATTAATCCGGTTTCTTATGCTCTGGAGCTTCCACCCTCTATGCACATTCATAATGTGTTCCATGTGTCTCTTCTGAAACCCTTGGTGTGCAATCGTTATACTACTACGCCAGTGATTCCTGGGCCGGTGGACGTCCAGGGCCAAGAGGAATATGAAGTCCAGAGTATTATTGACTCCAGGAGATTTAGAGGAAAGCTGCAATATTTGGTTCATTGGAAGGGCTATGGCCCCGAGGAACGCTATTGGATTGATCAGGGGGATCTCCATGCTCCAAGATTAGTACGCAGCTTTCACTCTAAATATCCTTTGAAACCCAAACCTCAGGCTAGGAGAGGGGGTCTTTGAGAGGGGGGTACTATCACAGTGCCTGTGATTCCTGTCACTCTCTGTTGTGGATGTCACTGATTTGCTGACTGAGTTTGACCCGCCTCCTGATGACCTTTTTATACCTGGCTATCTCTTATGTCAGTTGCCCTTTCGTGGTGTTCCTGAGCCAGTAGTGCTTTTGCTGTGTTCCTGTATTCTGAGTTCCTGTGTACCGATTCGGCTTGTCCTGACCATTCTCCAGTGTTCCTGCCTGTGTATGACCCGGCTAGTCTGCGGACCACCCTTGGATCCTGACCCGGCTAGTTTGACGTTCCTGCCTGTGTATGACCCGGCTCGTCTGCGGACCAACCTTGGATCCTGACCCGGCTAGTTTGACGTTCCTGCCTGTGTATGACCCGGTCCGGCTGACTTCCTGCTCCGAAGATCGACTTCCAGCTTGTTCCAGTGACCTGCGTTCCAGTTGTCGCCACCGCGACATTTTCCAGTCCCTGCTGCCCACGAGTGTGCCATTGCCTAGCCTGGTGATTCCTTCGATAGTGCTGTGCCTCGTTTTAGTGCAGAGCTGTGTGTATTCTGTGGGCCTTCCTCTCCTTGCAGAGCCTGATTGTAGCGTTGAAGCCTCGAGTAACGTTACAGAGCCTTGCAGTAGCGCTGAAGCCTCGAGTAAACGTGCATTTTAACTCTTGCAGTGCTGCCTCATATTCACTCTCTCTATCTCCAGTACGAGCCTTGTTACAAGTGATACTGCTGCTGAGTTGGCCGCTCTCCGTCGGCAACTCTAGTCTAACGTTGCAGAGTGTTCACAAAGCTTGGGCCGTTTGGGCGCTTAAGGCTCTCCGGTGTTGGTTACCGACGAGATCATATACTCAGAGTGTTGGCAGAAAGGCTTCAGTGTTGGCTTATCCGGTACTACGCCCGAGGGGGCTAGTGGCTCTGGCTCTAGTATTACTGCATTCGATTACACCTGAGGAGGCTATTAGCTCTTGCATTGCAGGCCGGTTTCCATATTGCCCTAAGGGGCTATTCGCACTTGCACATACTAAAGCAGTTCCTGTAGCTACGCCCGTTGGGGGCTAGGTTGTTACCCATTCTGCTTATCTTCTACCACCTTGGCAAGGCAGCTCGTTCCTCAGCACCTGATGAACTTCGTCTGTACAGCACAGCCTATTTAACATCAAGGGCGTGTCAAACTTCCACATCTGAGACTGAGTATATTTGGACTTTAACCCTTTGGGGCCAATACCATCCTAGTGCATACTGATTTGCATTGGTGTCCATAATACTATTTTCCTTGTATTATCTCAGTTTACATTATCTGTGTATTACCTATCGCCTCTAGAGGGCGTAAGTGTCATTATTCACTTTAATAAAGTGTGTTTTATTTTCACTTATTGGTCTGAGTGTCTTAAAAACCGTAACAAGTTGTCTCCTTGGACTCCCTCCTAGCCTAAGGCTTGTCATCCAGGGCGACGGGATGGCAATATCACCAAGTTCTCCAGTTCCTTATATTGCTATAATACACAGTTTCTGGCAAAGGCCAGGCAGTCAGTTCGAACAATTGTTTACCTCTTCTTCAATACACATTTGTACCTTGTCCAAAATTTATAAACTTATAATAAAGAAGACTCTGATGTTAAACCTTATTTTCTAAGAGAGTGGGAGCGAGACTTGACCATTACATACACCATTACCCAATGGCACACCACTTATCACAAATTGCAGTCTACAGCAGTAGACACGGCTACTAGGAAATTCAATTTTTAAATGTATACTAGATGGTATTATACCCCTCAAAAATTGTCCACTATTCATCCGAACTCATCTTCTTAACTATGTCGGAGATGCTTGTCATCTTTTTGCAGGAAGCTAGTACCCTTGCACTTGCACTAACCCTTCCCCTTGACCTACTAGTTATGCTTTGCAACAAATGTCCCCCCTTTCCAGCGCTATCAAAAGAGGCTCTGAAATGTGGCTAAGAGACTGATTCCCCTACAGTGGACGTTCCATACCCATGTTCCATACCATGTTCCATGTTCCAGATTCCATCTGGTCCCCCTGGATCCAATACGCATGACCCGGTTTCCTCGAAGGTTCTTCACCACTGGATACACCATCCTTTGCTTACCTTTTTTGAACAATGATTTACCTCTGATTTCTTTCCCCTTTTATGCTTCTTGAGCACCTTTTTTAATTTTATTGTGGGGAGTAGCATTTCACATTGTTATCTGATGATATATTTATAGTTTGGCGATAGTTCTGAATCTCATGGAGATGCTTCAACATTGTCTTTATTAGCTAAACTTACTGATGGTTTTAAAGATATTTAAGATCCACTTAATATTATATGTTATTATTCCTCATACATCAGATAACTTTGTACATTTTTCTTCTCATATATTGCCACATCCTGTGGCCTATTTGTGACCTGTTATTGTATCTATTTATAATGGCAAAAGTTTGTACTCTTTTATTGGTATGTCCTAATAAAGGTGATTTAAAAAAAAATAAGATTTAATCTGAATGAGTATATATGTGTGTGTGTGTGTATTAGAATCACCACCCAGAAAGAACACACAAATATGCCAGAAAATCCACATAGATTAAAAAATAAAAAGATGGTAAAAAGGAATGATAATGGTTATCTAGAGATATTTGTATACCAAAAATCATTGCCCAGAATATGGCATACACATATATAATGCACCAATGAAATAACGTCTTCATAAATATATTAAACTACAAAATGCCTACGCCACAGAATTCTGCTATCATCAATCTGTAGACTGGATAACTAATGTCCCAATTCAATTCAATTTATAAAGGATAAATACAAATGCAATTCTAAGACTCCTATATATATATATATATATGTATATATATATATATATATATATATATATATATATATATATGAAAGTAAGGAAGAGAGAGACAGAGAGCAATCACAAAGGCAATGTGTGAAACACATTGCTTTTGTAAAGGAAAATGCTTGTACATGTGATCACTCCTGGAGCGATCACGTGTACCGGCAGAAGAGAGAAGCACTGAAACAGGTCTCCAGTCCTGGAGCATCAGTTTCAGCTTGTACACCATGATAGCAGCGCGCACTGAGGCGCGCTGCTATCATTTAACCCATGATGTGCCAGGACCGTCATGGGTCCTTATGGGAAGTTTACCCATGACAGGTCATGGATCGTTAAGGGGTTAAGAAAGTTATTCTGAAACACTGGAACATTTTGAATGAGTATAAACTCTTAAAGGGGATGAATCACCTTATAGAAAATGTACCATAGGTTTTGTTACCAAAGTATTATTAGGAAAGCTGTTTTTTTTTTGTTTTGTTTTGTTTTTTAAAAAGTACTTTTACAGTATAATGCTAACCGGAGCTTGATATAACGATAAAAGTCATTCACACAACACTGAACAGAAGCGTGAACGCACTCCCTGGGGCAGCTGGGAGGGAGGTGGAAGGAGAATTAGGCAGTGAACAAAAGCTTTGCCTGTGATTCAGCATGCTACATTATGCTGACCGACAAAGCTTGAAAATAGAATATCTGTAAAAGTACATACATTTAAAAAAAAAAAATAGCTTTGCTAGTAAAACTTTAGTAACCAAACCTATGGTAAAAATGTTTATGCATCCCCTTTAAATAATGTTCTAAGTGATTCAGCAAGAGTGGTATTTTCTAGCGCACTGAGTTTAAGAATGAAGGTAGTACTGAGTGTTATGGACAGTAATATAATAAATCAAGCAGGGTGGTTAAAACAAAAGAGAGGTTTTAATATGTGTCATATCTGTAGTGGTAGTAGAAATTGTACTTTCAAAAGTTCCACCTCCACTGGGGAGGGTTATAAGATTAAACTTACATTAACATGCAACACAAAAGGTGTAATTTATTTAATACAGTGTGGGTGCAATACACAATATGTTGGGAGAACCAAAAGAAAGTTAAAAGAAAGAATTGCAGAACGCATCTACAATATTAAAAGGAAATATGTGAAATATAGTTTATCTTTTCAGTTTTTGGCAAAGCATCAATGCAATTTTAAAGATATTACATTTTTGGCTATAGATTTGGTTAAAAAAGACTGTAAATAATGTTCTAAGTGATTCAGCAAGAGTGGTATTTTCTAGCGCACTGAGTTTAAGAATTAAGGTAGCACTGAGTGTTATTGACAGTAATATAATAAATCAAGCAGGGTGGTTAAAACAAAAGAGAGGTTTTTATATGTGTCATATCTGTAGTGGTAGTAGAAATTGTACTTTCAAAAGTTCCACCTCCACTGGGGAGGGTTATAAGATTAAACTTACATTAACATGCAACACAAAAGGTGTCATTTATTTAATACAGTGTGGGTGCAATACACACTATGTTGGGAGAACCAAAAGAAAGTTAAAAGAAAGAATTGCAGAACGCATCTACAATATTAAAAGGAAATATGTGAAATATAGTTTATCTTTTCAGTTTTTGGCGAAGCATCAATGCAATTTTAAAGATATTACATTTTTGGCTATAGATTTGGTTAAAAAAGACTGTAAAGGTGAAGATTATATAAAGAGCATGTCTAGGAGAGAGATAGTGGATCTTTACATTGCAAACAATGCATCTTTTTGGTTTAAATACAGATCTGAAGTTTTTGTTTTTTAGGAGATTGTATAGATTTAGGGCTCGATTTAAAGGCAGCCGTTAACCAAAAAAATCACTAACGGGTGCGTTAAGTGTCATGTTGCAATTCAAAGATCCGTCTAAACAACAGCTAACGGCAGTTGCAGAATCCTTACGGCCGATACACTTACGTGCATTCAGACGCATGGAACAAGATACCCCAGAGCTATTCAAAGGCTTGCGGTACTGATAACGGCTGAAAAAAAGACACACCTAACGGCTAAAAGTTAAGACCCACTTCCCACACACGTTAGACACTTAACGGCCAAAACTAAACACCCGTTACAGAGGAAATGACACAAAAGGCTTACCGCACAACCATGTAAATGGGAAAATTAACCCGTGCAATGCCAAAACAACACAAAAACATGCACACACAACACAAATCACTACACACACAACAACAACCAACACCACAGGAACAATGACACACAAAAAAACAACAACACAACATGGCACGGAACAATGGGGGTCATCACACAAAGCGGACCCTGCAAATACAAGCTCACCTGGGCAACATCAACACGCGACCTGCACCCCACAACTGCACGCCCTCAAATGGCACACACAGAACAAGCACAACACACCACATCTTATAACACACACACACCTGCTAACACTTACCTGGACAAAAACAACTCACCATTGGTCAGCACTCACCTCATCACCACACCTACACAACGCCCTAGCAAGTACTTAAAGGGACAACTCAACACACTCACTTGTGGCTTGTTTTCCACTCAGGGAGGGAGAGAGAGAGATAGAGAGAGAGAGAGAGAGAGAGAGGTAGAGAGAGAGAGAGAGAGAGAGAGAGATAAAGACAGATAGAGAGAGCAAACAGTATGTTGGGTTACATATTGTTGCGAAGACTGCGGAGAAGGCGTGCAAGGGAGAGAGCTAGGGAACATCAGCAAACTCCAAGCACGCCTCATCAATAGCCTTCACCTGTTGCAAGTGAGGAGGCTCTGGCTCAGCAGCCACACAGGAGTCCATCCCCACCTGGAGGGCACAGGATGTATAGACGACCACCAAGGCCCAGGATATACCGCCCAAGGGTCACACTCTTTGGAATGGCTGATGACGAGGTCATTGATCGCTACAGGTTGAGGCCTGACAGCATCATTGCCTTGTATGAGGTCATCAAGGAGCAGGTGGATCCCATCTACATCCACAACCATGCCCTAACTGGCCTGCTGAAACTACTCTGTGCCATACACTTCATGGCAAGCGGGGCCTTCCAGTCCACTGAGGGTTACGCATCTGGCATGTCACAGGCCACATTCTCCAGAGTGCTGGCCCAGGTCCTGCCAGCCCTCAAAAGCAAGGCCAGTACCTATATACATTTTCCCACCACCGACATGGACTGGATACACGTCAAGCAGGCCTTTTACGCAAAGGGAGGCATGCCCAGGGTCATGGGTGCTATAGATTGCACCCATGTCCGGATTAAGGCCCCAGCACGTGACGCACAGATATTCATCAACAGGAAGAACTTCCACTCCATCAACGTGCAGATGGTGTGTGACAGCAACATGAGGATCATGAATGTCTGTGCAAAATATCCTGGCAGCACACATGATGCATACATTCTACAAAACTCCTCAGTCCACAGAGATTTTGAGAATGGAACCTTTACAGGGGGATGGCTACTGGGTGAGTTCACAAAACAAAATCACACCACATACACAGGCGTACACACCACTCAGCTCAGCATGCACCTGACCCACAGCTACTACGTCCACCACACAAAACATCATTCACACAACATGTGCTCCCTGTTTCACCATGTCACTCACATTACACAGGTGATGCTGGCTATGGATGCAAGTCCTGGCTACTGACCCCTCTGGCCAATCCCCAAACACATGCCCAGGAAAGCTACAACCAGGCTCATGCCAGAACCAGGAATGCTATTGAGCGGACATTTGGGCTCCTCAAGTCAAGATTCCGATGTCTGGACCACTCTGGGGGAGCACTGCAGTATGCACCGGCTAAGGTGTGTGACATCATTGTGGCGTGCGCAATACTGCACAACATCGCAGTGGACACCAGGCTGCTGGAGCACATCCCGGACCCCCCCATACAGGAAGTGGCCATGGACATCGGGCATGTGGAGGAGACTATGAGAGGGGCACAGATCAGAGACAGGCTCATCACGGAATACTTCACCTGTGAGTATAACACATGCATGCAAACAATCCATGCAAGTCCCCCAGCAGTCCTGTGACACTAACCACACTGCACATTTTGTTCTGTCTCACCCCACAGGAACAGTGACACAGCACTGCACTGGCAGTGGACGTGGAAAATTGTGTGTGTGGACTCAACAACCATCCTCCATTCCACTCTCCACGTTGACATACAGACCCCAAGGATATCACGCACACCCCCAGGAGAAACAAGGTACAACATATTACCCATGTTCATCACCTTACACGGCTTGATTGACAGCAACTAACTGGATATGCCATGATTATAGCCTGAACAACCATGCTAGCCCAGTAGCGAAAGAGTATTATCTAATGATATGCATTGGAAGGGACATCAGACTCAATATGGGACCTGTACTGTGCTACAGCTGAGAAGAGCAGCACAGGGGTGGATGTACAGTGGTATGGGCACACAATGTAGAGGTCATGAGACGTAGATCAGATTACCACGGACTCCATGCAGACCTGTGAGTGTGCAGACATATGTGCCCCTGACATGAATACACACATCCACAAATGTGTCCTAACAGTTCCATGGAACAAATGACATTGGGCTGCCACTGTCACTTTCACAGTGGCAGCACAATGTCATTACTTCCATGGAGCTCTCAGAACACTTGTTAATGTGTGTATACATGTCAGGGGCACATATCCCTAGGACTGATGCACATGTCCTTAGTTCCCCACAGAATTGGTTACAGATGAGTACACAACACATTGTCAAGCAATGGTTTGTGCACTCACCTGTAACTGTGAAAACTGAGGGGATGAAAAAGACTAAATTGTTGTTGCTTGATGATCAGTTCAGGTCTACTGCTCCAAATCCTGTCCTCTTGTCCCGCAGGCATCCGTAACATGATCCATCCTTGAACTGAGGATCTTCCATGTGACTGGATTGATGTCTTGACAACACCTTCATGAAGATCACCCCTTGCTGTTTATGGTGATGTTGTTGGTGATGCAAAGTTTGACCTGAGGTTCACACAAACCTCTACTGGAACATTCTCATAGAGACACAGAAAACACTAATTCTTGAGTGTTTTAACCTGTACAGTCAGGATGCTCAGCTACAGAGTTGTCAAACCTCATGGACAACACATGAGCAGGGCAGCAGTGTTACTGAAGTATTACGATTTAGTTTCAAAGTACATTTAGTGTTCTCATACAGGTGTTCAATGCATATAGGCAATACACACACAAAACACATGTACATTCTAATGTACTTTGAGACACAATAAAGATGAACCATCACCATTCTATCTGTGTCTGTAGGCGGATATATTTGAGAACACATATGTCAATGTGTTACCACACCCAGGGTAGAGTATGCCCCATACATGGAAAGGCATCACCCACATCACAGGAGTCCACCACTTGTTTGCCAGTGACTGGACTCTGTGATGTATCCATGTAAACAGATGATGGTGGCAGTGATGCATCAATGTGTTGTGGGAGTGATGAAGAGGTGATACAGGGGACATACTTCCACAGTGAATACCTGTCCACAGTATCTGTATTGCTCAGTATAATCCATGTTCTGAGATTTGGCTCCACTTTGACATATCTCAGTACATGGGCTAATGAACAACCAGACTAAGTGGACATGTGTTATCACTGGTGAAGTCTGTTACACCCTTAGGGAAACAGCAACTCAACTTACAGGAGACCCCAATGCTCAGCCCAGGATATCAATGTGTGTGCTACACATTGAAATCCTAGGTTAAAAACATTGGCTTCTCCAGTAAGTCAGTTGCACAATGAGTGTGTGAATCCAAGACAACATGGATACATGTCCCATTTATCTATCCTGCTTATAATGTCCCTGCTAAATCACAGAGCTGTTTGTCTGGTTATCCCATTAACCCACTGAGTGCAAGAGTGGTCCCCAACGCATTTCTTTACAATGCGTTGTCTACCACTCTGGCACTCAAAGGGTTAAACACAACATATGAAGTAGACGAATGTTCAGTGTTGTACAATTTGTTGTGCTAAGGGGTATGTTTTGTTGTTCAAATTCAACACACAACACCGCCATATAACACAGTGGTGTAATATGGCTCCATGGATGTATTACAAGTTGAATTTGTACAACGGTGTGTGTGTGAACCCATGTTGTAGCATCCCAATAACATTTCACATAGGCAGAGGTTGTGTTCACTGCATTGTATGGCAATGCATTGGAGACAACCCTGCCACCCAATCCATAACTGAAGACACAACAGATCAGACTGGAATTAAAAAAAAAATGTTTTCTTTATTGAAGGGAAACTTAACAGGTTGGGCCTTTCATTTTTTCTTCTTTGGGTGGGGGGCCTTGGCCTGGGTGCCAGAGGTGGATGCCCTTGTGGATCTCCTGGTAACCCTCTGCCCCCTAGGTGTTGCTTCAGGGGTAACACTGGAGGGGGTGGTGGTAGCAGTAGACCCCTCGGTGGAACGCAAGTTCGACCTCTCCATCCTCAGGTTCTCTCTGCGGTTGATCTCCCTTAACTCCACAAGGACCTGTGTCATCATGTCCATGAGACCAGTCCTGAGCTGGTGGAGTAGTGTGTTCCCCCTGGCCACCTCCGACTCCAGAGCTTGGATTCTGGTCTCCAATTGGGCAATGTTCCTCCTGGATTGCCTCCTGCTCCTGGTGATGTTGCTGTCTGTACTTCTACTGGACCGGAGTAGTCTTCTTTGAAGGGCCATACACTCCGCCTCCATGCCTGTGAGGCGTGCGGTCCTGGAGGTGGATGTGCCCGGTGTCCCTGGTGCTGCTGTTTCCTCTGCTGCTGTTGAGGGTGCTCTTTCCTCCTCCTCTGCTGTTGAGGATGCTCTTTCCTCCTCCTCTGCTGTTGAGGGTGCTCTTTCCTCCTCCTCCGCTGCTGAGGGTGCTCTTTCCTCCTCCTCCGCTGCTGAGGGTGCTCTTTCCTCCTCTGCTGCTGCTGAGGGTGCTCTTTCCTCCTCTGCTGCTGCTGAGGGTGCTCTTTCCTTCTCTGCTGCTGTTGAGGGTGCTGTGGCTGCTGTTGGAGTGGCTGGTGCAGATGATGGGCATATGCCCACCACATCAAGTGATGCAGAGCTGCCCAGAGATGTGTGTGCTGGTGGAGGTGTGAATATGTCCCTGGGTAGGGGGCGCTGGGGCTCACCAATCAGGCCCAGGTGTGTGTAGTCCAGTGGCCAAGGGTCATATGGTGGCCACTGATAGGTGGTGGGACCCCACCTCGGATCATACCTTGGGGCATGCTGTGGAGCCATCCAGGAGGGTGGGTTGATCTGGGAGGCATATGGCCCATATTGGGTGTTGGCCACTGTCCCTGGCAGCCATTGCCTCCCTGGCGGTGGTGGTGCTGCTGATGGAGGGTAGTAGCTGGTGGAGGTGGATGGATGTGTCCACCTCTCCTCCTGTGGCATCCAGCCACTGTACTGGGGAGGTGCAGCTGGAAAGGGTGGTGCAGCCTGTGGTGGTGCAGCTGGAAGGGGTGGTGCAGCCTGTGGTGGTGCAGCTGGAAAGGGTGGTGCAGCCTGTGGTGGTGCAGCTGGAAAGGGTGGTGCAGCCTGTGGTGGTGCAGTAGGTGGTGATGCAGCCTGTGGTGGTGCAGTAGGTGGTGATGCAGCCTGTGTTGGAGGGGATGGTGATGGTGGGTAAGGTGACCACCGGCTGGTCCCCTCCTCTGTGTCCTCCTCACTGGGGGGTGACATAGCCTCCTCCACTGTCTCCCGCTGGGCTTGACGGCCGTAAGCTGTGTGGAGGAAGAAGATGTTGTGATTAGTGACCTTAGCCATATGTTTGTGGAGACAATTCTACTTTGATATGTGGTGAAGAAAAATATATGTGTTTGTGTTAATCCCCCTGGGTAAACAAGGGTACTCCCACTGCTGAAAGGTGTTGTTTGAGTTATTACGGGTGAAGGTTTCATTTTGAGGTGCAATATCACAGTGTCCAGAAATAGTACAGTGGGGCTGTTGCTACACCCTCCCATGTAGATATCTGGTCCCTGTACCAGAGCTGTCCATATGATTGTGTAGTAACAGCACCACTGTACAATATCAGGCCACTGGGATATTGCCCCTGACATATCCATGTCTGAGCTGTGATACCTTTTGCATCAACACACCTTTCAGCAGTAGGAATACCATTGTTTAACTCGGGGGGGGGGGGGATCCAACAACATATATTTGTCTTCACAACTTGTAGGGATGGCTATCCCTCCAGGGGGGTGGCAAAGGTTAAGTCCACCTTGATGTCAGATTGTAGACATTGTGGGAACAGATGTTGTTCTCTGTTAGTCCTATCCCTCCTACCCTCCTGGTTGTTCAGATATTGCTCTATGTGACGGATGTAGATTTCAGTCATTTGTCCACACGAGGGATTTTCAGCAGAGACAAAATCAACCCATTTAGAGAACAATACTTAATTGGAATGGTGCACAGGGTGTGCATGATTTACAAGCACACTCTGTGGACCATTCCAAAGAGGTATTTCTCTCGATATGTTGTGACTTTGGCTCTGCTGAAGAGCCTCCGTGTGGTCAAATGATGGATATCTTCACCTGTCACATGGAGCAATATCTGTATAACCATGAGTGTTGGAGGGATGGGACTTAGATCAAGACACATCTGTTAACGATGGCAATGATATGACATCATGATGACATTACCCATTGCTATCCCATTACAGTGACACACAAGTAGAAATGGTCATATATGTATGTGGATATGTACCCTTCATATGGATGGAGTAATATCCTTCCAAGATGTGATGCCAGAGAGCATTTCATTAGGTGTGATTGCCTTACTGGCTATATATGTGCACCCATCCAACAAGACATTGTATTGATATGATGGATATGAACATACCTCGTATATCCCATCTACGTAGAGTGTGATATACTATGTATGTGTATTTGGATGGTAGCAATGTAGGTTGATATGTGATGGGTGCACATATCTGGCCAGTAAGGCAATCACATCCAGTGAAGTGATCTCTGTGTTCACATCATGTTGGAACATATTTAGTAACATTTGAATCCTAAGGGCAACAATCCAGCCAGTAGTGAGGGATATCTTTGATTGAGGCCTGTTTTTTCTCTGTGTATGAGCCCATCCATCCTTCTGTGTGAGGCAACCGTACTCAGTCCTAGATATCCATCAGTCATGGCCTGTTGGTGACCAAGGTACAATGTTTGCTATTTGTTTCCCATATGTATCCTGCATAGAGATGCTGGTGTACCATCGATCCATGGCATCAGCACCCCTGTGGATCCATGTGGGAATCAGATATGGGATATGTCATTTCAAGTCAGAGTAAATGATTGCAGCCACAACACCAATGCCTACTTTTTCCAGCTTGAATTCTGTAAAATAGTTTTCGGCCTGTGTGTTGCACCTACAAGCATTTATTCTGTGTGACACTGTGATGTGTGATCTGATGCCCCCTTTTGTGATTCAGTAAGCGGTGATGTTGAACCGATGACATGAACATGATGGTGACTTCTCCAGTGATCTCCTTTCCCCATTTCCAGTGTTTTCCATGGAGTCTGTACAATGGGACCCTATGAACTTGATTCTTGTTTTGGCATATTCTCCATGGACTAACACTGGTACTGGTGAAGTGAGGGTGTGTGAGGGTTACTTTGTGTCCACCATGTGTTTGTCACCGCTTAGTGAATGTCCCCTGTGTAGCATGTGATCGTTGTCCTATTGACTTGTTTGTTGTCAGGTTAACCCCTTGAGTCCCAGAGGGGTTGCCAATGCATTGTTGATCGATGCATTGATGATCCCTCTAGCACTCAAGGGGTTAGGGTGGGGGTGGGGACATGGGTGACATTGTATGTGAACAGTGATGATCTATGACAGTCGACAATTTGAAAATGAAGGTTTGTGTATTGTGTGTAATGAGCACAGCGACAGGAGGGTTGAAGTAGGACTTTGACAGGTTTGTCCCAAGTTGGACGTTGCCATTTGTCCAGGTGTTGTGTCCTTTTTTTAACCCTCATGGTGCTGTGTTGGTGCAGTTGTATGGCTGAGTGATGGCCATGTGTTGAGGTGTGAGTGTGTGTGCAGCTGGTGTTGGTTGCTGTAGTGTGTTGTTCTGTAGTGTTGCACTTACCGGTAGTGTGGAGGCTCCTCTCATCCCCAGTGTCAGTTCCTCCCACGACCCCCTCGATCATGGTCGGGGACATGTTCTGCCGCACCATCTCCTCCCAGCCGCAGAATGTGATGGGCACAGATGGGCCACCTCCGGTGCCTCGGGCTTGCTTGGCCATGTCAGACATCTTGTTCTTGACCACCCTCCGGCAGTCGCCCCATCTCTTCTTCACAGACTCCACGTCCCGCCTGCATGTTGCCACCGCGTTCACCCGGCTGCAGATCTGGTTCCAGGCTGCCTTCCTCCGCGCTGCCAGGCCAGGGACCTTTGCCGTCGGGTGGAGAACACTCTGCCTCTCCAGGACAGCTTCCACAAGAGCCGTGTTCTCCTCCTCACTATATCTGGGATCCCTGATCCTGCCCTCATCAGCTCCGGCATGGGAGGATTCAGAGCCGGAGTGCCCTGCCTGGTCTGACCCTGCCTGTGTGGGGTGCTCCCCAGGAACTACCCCTCGTCCCACTGCAGGTTTTGTCCCTGTCCTGTGTGTTCCTGCTCTGGTGGGCCTGGTCCCCCTCCGCCCTGCGGATCTCCCTCTCCCACCCCTGCTCTGCTGAGGGATCCCCTCCCGACCTTCCTCCTCCTCCACTACTCTCCCCATCCCTCTCTCCTGTCCTCCTCTCCTTGACATCACTCACCCAGTCACACCCAGGCACTCCCACAGGCCCTCACAGACACACTCGATCCAGTCACTCTCTGTCACACACTTTCACTCCCAGATTCACACTGTCAAAATAAAAAGTAAAATGTGTAAGGTGTTATGAAATAAAAGGACTATGTGTATGTATGTGTATGTGTTTGTGTTTGTATGTGTGTATGTAATATGTGCAAAAGTGTGATATGTGTATATATAGTGCACCTCTCTCCTCTCTCCAAACTGCAAAACTCCTCTACCTCCAATGAACGCGCCTCTCTCCCTCTCTCTAATGACTATCCTCCGCTCCTGGGTCCTGATATCTGGCTCTGAAGAACTCGATAACAGACAGTGTGTGGCGGTTATTTTTGGGTATATATAGGTGTATTTGAAGTTATTTGATACATTGGGCCTTTGGGATTGGATGTGTGTTTGAATTTGTTTTGGCATCAATCATGGTTGCTTGACAACGGCAGCCGTTATGTTACATGTTGTTTGGAGCTCAGTTATCGTGTGATTTGTCCGCCCGTTGTGCATTAACATGAGCGACAACGGGTTTTGTGTTACGTGTTTTTTGTGTGCCTACGCTCGATAGCTATTCTCGTAGAGTAGTTATTGAATCTGCCGTAACTCCTGTATTATTTGCGAGCGATGTGCCTTTTTCACTTAGCGGCTGGTTTAACGGTTGCCTTTAAATCGAGCCCTTAATGTTTTAAGATTATTATTTATTATTTTTTGTTTTATTATGATATAGACATATAATATATATTAGTAGCAAGCAAATAGTTTTTGCATATCCATTTAATTTACATTTTTTGCTTTTCAACTCATTGCCCTTAAAAATGGAGAATTAGATTAGAATAGAGAATGCCACTGTATAGGAGAATGTTTTACCCCATTGTCTATTAAGTTAGTGGATAAATAGTTCTGTCACATTTTAACAAATCTTGTACTGTAATTTCCTGTATGCAGGTTATTTTGTTTTAAATCACTTTGTCTTTTTAATATATTAATACATCTTGGTCACTTTGTAACATTTGAACTCTGTCCATCCCACAGCTGATTGGTGGAAAATTATTTAAAAACAGACTTGCACCTTTCAGCAGCACTTACTTGAATATTTGATCCTGAGAATGAGGATTGAGTCACCGCAACATGTTGATCTTTATTTATTTATGAAGCAATACTAAGACTCATGTCTATTGGTGAAATATTATCAAGGGACATCCAGATTGCCATCGGGATGACAAGAACGTACTAACAGGACAATCAGACAATGGGACCATCACTGAAACCGGTCGACTGCTCCAAAGATACATTGTTGAAGGGCCCAATCACAAGAAAATATCTGGTGAGCATCTAGTATTTACTGGATGCATATATGGTTGGTTTAAACACTTCTTGAATTGATTGTGCGGGCTAGACTTCCACCTACCTATCACGGTGCCCGTGATCTTCTGTGCAGGCGACATTGCTACTTCCCACTTCCTTCCTGCTGGGCCTTTATTGGCCGCTGGGTTCTGCTCCACCCAGTGTGAGCCTTTTTATACTCTGTCCTGTAATTTCTTTGGCGCCCTTTCGTGGTGTTCCTGTATCTGGCGTTCGTTGCTGTGATTCCTGCTCCGTGTATAATTATCACGGTCCCCGTGATCCTGTGTGTCACTCTTTGCTGTGCTGCTCCCTGATTGGCTGAGCTGTGTGGGCCCGCCCCTGGTTACCCTTTTTATACTGGCCACTGGCACCAGTCTGGTGCCCTTTCGTGGTGTTCCTGAGCCTTGCTGCTGTTCTCTGCGTTCCTGATTTCCGTGTACCGACTTGGCCTGCTTGAGACTCTCCTGTGTTCCTGCCCGTTGCTGATCCGGCTTGTCTACGAACCCGCTCTGGTGTCCGACCCGGCCTGGCTGACGTTCCTGCTTGTTGCTGATCTGGCTTGTCTACGAACCCGCTCTGGTATCCGACCCGGCCTGGCTGACGTTCCTGCTTGTTGCTGATCCGGCGTGTCTACGACTCTCCACAGTTCCCGGTTCCTGCTGCTGAAGACTGGGCGACATTCTTTTTCCTGGAGTCGCGCTCGCGCTCGAGACTGACCTTAACCCTTGAGTCACTGTTCACTGTCAAACGCTACTGAGCTATACTACTGCTGAGTCTCCTTAAAGGGATAGTAACACTTCGTTTTAACTTTATTTTATTTTGTAGACATTAAAAAAACATGAAGAATGATATAAGTCTTATCTCTCAAACCTTTATGGTTTATGAGATATTCACAAGCAAAGTTCCCCTCCCCGCCCCTTTTACCTAGTGTAAACAATCTCTTCTCAGATGTGAGTCTGGTTGTATGACAGTACAGATAACAGAAGGGGACAACTTTCTTTGTATGAAAACAATGAAAGCCCTTCCCCCCTTGACAAGTTTTTCAGCTTTTTCCATTATCTTAATTGAAGATTGTCCCTCTCTGCAGTCTACCTGGGCATCTCCCTTCTGATCTGGTTGAACAGGGGGGGGGGATACTTTGTTTGTGAATATCTCTTAAACCATAAAGGTTTCAGAGATAAGACTTATATCATTCTTCATGTTTTTTTAATGCCTACAAAATAAAATAAAGTTAAAATGAAGTATTACTATCCCTTTAAGTTTGCAGAGCGATATCATCAGGGCGATTCCGATTGCTGAGCTGATTCCTTGCTGTGCCTCACCTCCTACCAAGTGCTTAGTTAACCCATTCAGTGCTGAGCCGGCCTCTTGGGCCTGAGAGACAGCGGCTCATAGTCCATCTATGCAGGGTAGTTTTTCCGGTACGGTACTGGTGGTCATCTTGCCCACGCACTTGCACTGGAGGAGTAGTTATACGCCCGTGGGGGCTACCTGGCACTATCTATTGGCTTCCGTTTACGCCCGAGAGGGCTTGATCCTGACACTTGCAGCTTGCAATCTCCGTTGTACGCCCGTGGGGGCTAACGTGCCTTGCTCTTGCAGCTTGTAGTCTCCGGTTTACGCCCGTGGGGGCTAACGACTCACAGTTCCCAAATACTGGTAGCACTTGTTACGCCCGTGGGGGCTATCCATTATTGCTCTAGCGTTCTGGGTCAGTTCTACCGTGCAAGTCGAGTGCTCTCCTACAGACTTGGTATTGACTCCTCATATTTATACAAGCTTCAGCTACACCTTGGGCGTGCCTACACCACAACAAAGACTGATGAGGACTGAGTTAAATATTATTTGTCCCTGTCTGGGTTACCAGTCCTAGTATATTATTTCTTGTACATATATTCTACTCTGTCAGTTCTCAGTATACTGGCCTGTAAAGGCCTAAACACTTGTTCTTGTTTACCCTGTGTGCCTGTAGAGGGCGATATTGTTCATTAATTTATTTAATAAAACTACGTTTTACCATACCCTCTGTCTGGAGTGTCTGAAAACCGTAACAGTACGAAAGGGCCATGACCTCAGACAGTAAGGTAGATACTGGCACACAGAATATCCATTGGCGAATGGATGTTCACGAACAGCGCCTGGACCAGTTGGCACTGGCCTTGCAGACCTTACTTGAGCGTACGGTACACCTAGACAAACCTAATCAGAATCCGGTGGTCACCCCAGTCTCGACACCGGAGAACCTGCCTGTAGTTCCTATTACGCAGTCCAGTAGGTTCGCGGCGGCGGCGCCGTTAACGTTAAGATATGATGGTGAGCCTAAACAATGCCGAGGCTTTGTCAACCAGTTGAAGATATTCTTTGAACTCACGCCTCAGGCATTTCCTAATGACAGAAGTAAGGTTGGCTTCATGATTTCCCTATTAACGGGCAAGGCATTATCTTGGGCGAATCCTTTGTGGGAGAATGCCAAACCCTGTACCCTGAACTTTAAAGAGTTCATAAGACAGTTCCGCAGAGTGTTCGAGATACCTGGCAGAACCGCCTCTGCTGCCAAGAGGTTGCTGGAGATGCAACAGGGCGACCGTACCCTGGGCGATTACACTATTGAATTTCGAACCTTGGCAGCAGAGGTGGGCTGGAATAACGAGGCGCTAGTTGAAGCGTTTGCACAGGGCCTATCAGACTCCATAAAGGATGAAATTGCTGCCAGAGACCTGCCTAGTGATCTGGATGAGTATATCGATTATGTTATGCTCATTGACTCCCGCATTCGCGAGAGACGCATGGCTAAGAGGGCGAAATCGAGGAGCTGTGGGCACAGCAGTCTTTTGAACCCACCCTCGCCACCCTGTCCTCCTGAACTTACAGCTGAAACTGGTGAACCAATGCAGCTCGGGTTCACCAGACTAACAAAGGAGGAGAGGGCGCACCGTAAAAGAATGGGCCTATGCCTATACTGTGGGAAAGCTGGGCACCAATTACGAAATTGCCCGGTACGGCCGGGAAATGAACGCACCTAGGGTACCTTGGGGGACAGGCCCTAGGTGGTATACAAGAGTCCCCGGATTCCAATACACTGAGACCCACCATTCAGGTGGTTATGACATGGGCAGACTCTTCTGTATCGGTTTTGGCTCTGGTAGACTCCGGTGCAGCTGGCTATTTCATGGATCACTCCTTTGCTGAGTTACACAGGATTCCAGTAGTCAAAAGGGAGTCCCCTCTAGCTATTGAGGCCATCGATTGCAGGCCGTTAGAACCAGCATTTATCACTATGGAAACAATTCCTATTGCCATGGCGATTGGGGCTCTCCACAAGGAGGAGGTGCGTTTTCAAATAATTAATTCTCCTCACCATGCAATCATCCTGGGGTTTCCATGGCTATCATTACACAACCCCCAGTTTGACTGGCAAAAATGTGAAATACTGTCCTGGTCGGAGTACTGTGCGGATAATTGCCTCTCACACCCGGTTAGGTTGTTGTGTACCTCTCCCTCTGTGCCAGCTGAATACCAAGAATTCAGTGACGTATTCAGTAAGGGGGAGGCTGGCGTTCTGCCTCAGCACAGACCTTATGATTGTGCCATTGATTTGCCCCCGGGAGTGGTGCCGCCTAGGGGTCGCACTTATCCGCTGTCTGTGGAGGAGAATAGGGCAATGGAGGAATATATTGGGGATGCCCTCAAGAGGGGAATTATCCGCAAGTCCACTTCACCGGCGGGTGCCGGGTTCTTCTTCGTAAAGAAGAAAAATGGCGAACTCAGACCTTGTATCGATTACAGGGGTTTAAATAAATTAATGTCTAGAAGTGCCTACCCCATTCCACTCATTACCGAATTATTTGACAGGTTAAAGGGCTCCTCCATCTTTACTAAACTCGATCTCCGGGCTGCATATAACCTCATCAGAATTAAAGCTGGAGATGAGTGGAAAACGGCATTTAATACCAGATCAGGGCACTACGAATATCTGCTAATGCCATTCGGACTATGTAATGCTCCTGCGGTATTTCAAGAGTTTATCAATGACATCCTTCGGGACATGCTACAGCCCTGTGTTGTGGTATATCTTGATGACATATTAATTCACTCTAATAACCTTACCCACCACATCAAGGATGTCACTGAGGTCTTGACTAGACTACGTAAAAATAAATTGTTTTGTAAAATTGAGAAGTGCGAATTTCACAGGACCCAGGTACCCTTCCTGGGATTCGTGATTTCTGTAGATGGCATTGCTATGGACCAGGAGAAGTTGGCAGCAGTACTACGGTGGCCTTGCCCCAAGGCACTAAAGGCTATTCAGTGCTTTCTGGGCTTTGCCAACTATTATAGGAAATTTATTCAGAACTTCTCCACTATTGTGAAACTCTTGTCTGACAACTCATAAGGGGGCCACTCCTTCTCAGTGGTCTGAGGCAGCTGAGAACGCATTTGAGACACTGAAATCTGCATTTGCTTCTGCTCCAGTGCTGTCCCACCCTAACCCAGCCCTGCCATTTACCCTAGAAGTTGATGTCTCTGAGGTTGGGGTTGGGGCAGTACTCTCCCAATGCCCGGTGGGAGGTGGCACATTGAGACCCTGTGGGTTCTTCTCAAAAAAACTGTCCAGCGCCCAGAGCCATTATGAGATTGGTGACAGGGAACTCTTGGCTATCATTCTGGCACTGAAGGAGTGGCGCCACCTATTGGAAGGCACTAAGACACCAGTACTGATTCTGACAGACCACAAGAACTTGACATATCTTTCAGAGGCCAAGAGACTCTCCTCACGTCAGGCCAGATGGGTGCTCTTTTTGTCCAGGTTCAATTTTGTGGTTTCCTACCTGCCAGGTTCCAAGAATGTCAGGGCAGACGCCTTGTCCAGACAGTTTGTGTCAGACACTGAGAAGGAGGAGGAGCCAGTACCGATTATTCAGCCAGATCGTATTCTGGCCACTATTCGCATTAGTATCACTTCGCCACTGGGGGAAGAAATTTTGGCCTCTCAGGCTAGGGCTCCTCCTGAAACCCCAGTAGGCAAGTGCTTTGTTGATGAGCCATTCCGTACCCGTCTATTAGAGACCTACCACTCATCTAAGGCGGCTGGGCACATCGGACGGGATCAGCTGTATTGGTCCATGTCCCAGTTATTTTGGTGGCCGTCCCTTAGGGCTGATTGCTCCACATTTACTGCAGCCTGTGCCATCTGTGCCCGTGCCAAGACACCCAGGCATCTCCCTGTAGGCCTGCTCCAGCCTGTCCCTAATGGCGACCGACCATGGTCCCATATCTCCATCGACTTTCTGGGAGAATTGGCAGCATCTAAGGGGTACACGTTCATCCTTATGGTGGTTGATAGGTTCTCTAAGATGGCTAATTTCGTGCCTCTCCCTGGTCTTCCATCGGCTCAGGAGCTGGCTATGATATTTGCTAAGGAAGTGTTACGGCTGCACGGGGTACCCAGAGTGGTGGTGTCTGACCGAGGAAGCCAGTTTGTGTCCAGATTCTGGAGGGCATTTTGTGGGCAGATGGGCATCCAGTTGTCATTTTCTTCTGCCTATCATCCCCAGACCAATGGAGCCGCGGAGCGTGCCAATCAAGGACTGGAACAGTTCTTGCGCTGTTTTGTAACCGATCATCATGATAATTGGGCCGACCTGTTGCCTTGGGCGGAGTTTGCCAGGAATTGTGCAGTTAATTCATTGTCCGGGAGTTCCCCATTTTTCATTAATTATGGGTTCCAGCCCTGTCTACTCCCGGACTCATTCCAGGCACAACAGATTCCAGCTCTGGATGAACATATCGAGCAGCTTCGCTCCACTTGGGCACAGGTGCAGAGGACCCTCAGCCAGTCATTTCAGCGCTACCAGAGGCATGCCAATCGTAGACGGTTACTAGCGGTCTCCTTTCAGGTGGTGGACAGAGTATGGCTTTCCTCCAGGAATCTCAAGTTGCAAGTTCCCTCCAATAAACTGGCACCTCGGTTCATTGGCCCATTCAAAGTTATCTGTAAGGTGAACCCTGTCTCCTATGCATTGGAACTTCCAGCTTCTATGCACATACATAATGTGTTCCATGTATCCCTGTTGAAACCATTGGTGTGCAACCGCTACACTACCACTCCAGTAATTCCTGGGCCGGTGGATGTTCAGGGCCAGGAGGAATATGAGGTACAGAGTATCATTGATTCTAGGAGATTTAGAGGAAAGTTGCAATACTTGGTCCACTGGAAGGGATATGGCCCTGAGGAACGTTCCTGGGTAGATCAGAGGGATCTCCACGCGCCCAGGCTCTTGTGCAACTTTCACTCTAAATACCCTCAGAAACCAAGACCTCCGGCAGGGAGAGGGGGTCTTTGAGAGGGGGGTACTATCACGGTCCCCGTGATCCTGTGTGTCACTCTTTGCTGTGCTGCTCACTGATTGGCTGAGCTGTGTGGGCCCGCCCCTGGTTACCCTTTTTATACTGGCCGCTGGCACCAGTCTGGTGCCCTTTCGTGGTGTTCCTGAGCCTTGCTGCTGTTCTCTGCGTTCCTGATTTCCGTGTACCGACTTGGCCTGCTTGAGACTCTCCTGTGTTCCTGCCCGTTGCTGATCCGGCTTGTCTACGAACCCGCTCTGGTGTCCGACCCGGCCTGGCTGACGTTCCTGCTTGTTGCTGATCCGGCTTGTCTATGAACCCGCTCTGGTATCCAACCCGGCCTGGCTGACGTTCCTGCTTGTTGCTGATCCGGCATGGCTACGACTCTCCACAGTTCCCGGTTCCAATCTATCTACGTTCCTGCTGCTGAAGACTGGGTGACATTCTTTTTCCTGGAGTCGCGCTCATGCTAGCGACTGACCTTAACCCTTGAGTCACTGTTCACTGTCAAACGCTACTGAGCTATACTACTGCTGAGTCTCCTTAAGCTTGCAGAGCGATATCATCAGGGCGATTCCGATTGCTGAGCTGATTCCTTGCTGTGCCTCACCTCCTACCAAGTGCTTAGTTAACCCGTTCACTGCTACGCTACTACTGCTGAGCCGGCCGCTTGGGCCTGAAAGACGGCGGCTCATAGTCCATCTATGCAGGGTAGTTGTTCCGGTACTGTACCGGTGGTCATCTTGCCCACGCACTTGCACTGGAGGAGTAGTTATACGCCCGTGGGGGCTACCTGGCACTATCTATTGGCTTCCGTTTACGCCCGAGGGGGCTTGATCCTGACACTTGCAGCTTGCAATCTCCGTTGTACGCCCGTGGGGGCTAACGTGCCTTGCTCTTGCAGCTTGTAGTCTCCGGTTTACGCCCGTGGGGGCTAACGACTCACAGTTCCCAAATACTGGTAGCACTTGTTACGCCCGTGGGGGCTATCCATTATTGCTCTAGTGTTCTGGGTCAGTTCTACCGTGCAAGTCGAGTGCTCTCCTACAGACTTGGTATTGACTCCTCATACTTATACAAGCTTCAGCTACACCTTGGGCGTGCCTGCACCACAACAAAGACTGATGAGGACTGAGTTAAATATTATGTGTCCCTGTCTGGGTTACCAGTCCTAGTATATTATTTCTTGTACATATATTCTACTCTGTCAGTTCTCAGTATACTGGCCTGTAAAGGCCTAAACACTTGTTCTTGTTTACCCTGTGTGCCTGTAGAGGGCGATATTGTTCATTAATTTATTTAATAAAACTACGTTTTACCATACCCTCTGTCTGGAGTGTCTGAAAACCGTAACAATAATCCAGTTTTGCCTGACCTTGCTCCTGGCTCTGTTGCCTTGATCCCGTTGCCGACCTGGACTGCCTGACTACCTCTCTCTGTGTTCCGATTTTCGCTGTAGCTGATTCGCTCTGTGTACCGATACTGGCTGTGACTGACTACACTTTGTGTACCGAACCTGGCTTTGTCTGACTGATACTCTGTGTACAGATCCAGGCTCTGCCTGATGACCGTTCTCTGTGTACCGATCCAGGCTGTGGCTGACTTCCGCTCCCTGTGTAGCGATCCAGGCTGTGGCTGACTACCGCTCTCTGTGTATGGATCCAGGCTGTGGCTGACTACCATTCTCTGTGCACCGATCCAGGCTGTGGCTGAATTCCGCTCTCTGTATACCGATCCAGGCTGTGGCTGAAGACTGCTCTTTGTGTCCAATCCAGGCTGTGGCTGACTACCACTCTCTGTACACCTATCTTGGCTTGGCTGACAGCGTTTAGTACATCGATCCTGGCTGTGGCTGTTTACGATTCTTGGCCTCCAGTTATTCTAGTCTCCTAGACTAGTACCTGTTCCTGGTTCCTGTCGTCTGTTCCTGACCATATTGTATTGTTCTGTGTTGCGTATTTCTGTACCCTGACCTGTGTCAGATTTGGGAAGTGCCACGGTACTGTCCGGATCTGGACCTGTGAAGGGGATACTGTGTTCCTTATTATTCTCAATAAAGCTGATTTTACCTTACCAAATTGTCCGAGAGTACTTACAAACCGTGACACTACCCTACTCTACTCTACTACTAGAGTATTGTATACCTCACCATAATTCAAGCATGTGCATGTCCCAGTCTGTGGTCCCAAAACGGTCGCTTATCTGTTCCCTTATACGGATCACTAAAACATTTATTATTTATTAAAATATTTATACTTTTTAATACAACCAAGTGCCTTTGTTTTGAGACTACTACACTTAGATGTCTGTTGTGCTGTCTCTGACTCTTTTGTTTTACGGCTGTGTTGCACACCCTGTCAATTCACATAGGTTACTGGTACCATCAACACATGGTAGAGTAATTATTACAAACAGTGTTTTTGGTTACAAATATATGTTATAGTTGTATTGTTGGTGACAGAACAAAAACCGTGTGGAGTATACATGTGGTGGAACTATAAGTATATGTTTAAACAATGTACATGTCATGTACATTTTACTGGATGTATAAGTATATATTGTGGATATTAATATAAACATTTTTAAAATATATTATTAGAGAATTCTAGCCAGAGTCATTTGTTTTTTAGAGGTTTTTGTGGTGGGGGCCTCTAATTTTTTCTTGGAGCATCAGTGAGAATGGGTATTTTTCGTTAACTACAGAGGTAGTTCTGACAATGAACATTACTCTGATCTGGCATAGACTCTGCCCCAGCTTTGTGCCAAGCTGAAAACAATCAGTAAAGCAATGGAGAACATCACTGTGATCTATGCATCTGTCTCAGCAATAGCTGAGGTTCATAAGTGGCTACACAACACCAAGCAATATTTCAGGGGGCTCAAGTCAGTCATAGTGATATCACTCTCTAATGTCTGTTTTATAGGCAGCCAAATCACCAGAAAGTACATCATCATACTCAATTAGCATAATTCTGCATGTGTAACTAGATAAAATTAAGCACAGTGGAACACAAACTGCCTTTTTATTAAACATCATATGGCTAATAACAAGGATTCTAAAGTCATAACATTTCAAATAAAGATTACTGTGAAACATACTTCCATATATTAAAATCCATAGAAAATTAATTATAGTTGAAAAGCAATTGCATATAGATAAACAACAAACTCTAAATAAGGTATCTAAGGAATCACTGCTAAAAATAAATACTTGTGAGTTCAATAATCTGTTTCTAATGTGTACTGTTAGTATTCTACCTGTAGGGGGAGACAAAGAATATTAAATGAAGCATTTCAAACTGCATTCCTCATTTAACCTATTAGAACATTTTGTTTCCAATGTATCTCTCCAATGGTACTCTCTTTGTTTCCTATGCATATTGCCACCCCAAAATAGCAATTTGACTTGTTCATTAAACTGCCAGCTTATGGTGGTGAAGTGATGTCAATGGCATATAGATAGCATGCATAAAGGTGTCTTCGTCATCATATCCCTGTGACTCTGCTACCAATCTGACACAATCCACAGATATTACCAAGAATCCACCATGCTTTTCATAGGTTTACTATTTTGTTCAACAATTACTAATTTGCATATGGAAATGTAGTTTAGTGAGCCTTTGTCTTATTCATGTGGGTGTGTTTACATGCTAATGTGGCACATTGCCAGATGCAATAAACTCCAATAGTAGCCTTTGCTGTTGGAGTTCACAGTTCCAACATTAGCAGATTGGTAATGTTGGGATCTCCCTGTAAGCTCTCTCTCTGGAACCAGAGGAAACTTTTCTGTCTCTGCTAAAGTGCAGGGACAACAGATGCCTTCCTGTTACCCTTTCAGTGTCATAGGAATGTCCATTGCATATCCCTGTGGCACTGAGAGGAGTATAAAGTTGTGTAAAAATGTAAAGGTTGCAGTACAATTATAAGATGCCCACAGATGTAGTATGTGTGAATGTTAATTGTGAACCTGTGCCCTAAAAACATTTTACACAACATTTTATTCCTTTCAGTGCCACAGGGGTATGAAATGCACACCTCTATGGCACTGAAGGGTTTGTGGGCCTCTTTGTGATGCTGAAGTCTGAGCACATCCTCTCCACTCCCCCAGTGGGGGTGAAGAGAGAATGCACTCAGGCTTCAGGGTTGTCGAACCTCTGGCGATGTGTAGTGGGGACATCCCTTCCATCTTGCCAGCAGTCTGACAGGATGGTATGCTAATGAGAAAATTAGCCCCCCCTTACCCTCCCCACATATCACCAGACAATCATCGCTATAGCATCTCCATTTCGTGCATCCCCCCCTCCGGGATCAAAGTTACTCCTGATAGTTGATTTATGCTCAATAAATGTTAAATTAACGTTCCTGCTAATCAGTACAACATAATCTAAGCTACAAGAATATTTGATAAAATAAATGACATTTTTGCTATGATAGGAAATAAAATGTTTGATACAAATATTTTTACAAAAGTTTAGAGGGATTTGTCTCTACATTCCAGTGCAGTTCCCTCTTTTACTACAGGGGTATGTACCATTTTTAGATTTGAACAATACTGTTTGAATATCCTTATTCTTGTTTATATCACTTTTAATAATACTATTATCAATGTTCCTACCCCATTTGTAGGAAAAAAATCAGGATTCTACAAAGAGATTACCAAAATCATAATCCTTTTGCTCCAGGTATTGTAAGTAGACACACAAAAGGGGTTTTACTTGAGGCTTTCTTAGGCTGTATAAATTCTCTTGTCTGAAAATCTTGACCTCTTCTCTTTTTTTTTTAGAAAAACATCCCTTCTATATCCACTTTCACAAAAACCTGTCCACCATTTGCAAGGATCTTCTCTCAAGCTTGTCACCATTATCCGTGACCCTACATATCCTCATGAGTTAAGTTATGGACAAACCTTTTTTTCACCTCCTCTGGAAGAAAGATAGATTGCAATAACATATTATTTTTGTTTGTGTCTTGCAATAAAATAGGATTTAGTCTTACCTGTTAAATCCTTTTCACTTAGTCCATACAGGTTACTGGTAACTCTGGAAGGCGATCCGCCCCTTTAAGTAGGCAGGAACATTTCTCCAAATGTATGCAGGGGGTGAAGCCTCCCCTCCCTCCTCAGCTGCATCCCAGTCAGCTAACACCAGAATGACTTGAGACACTACTAACTGACCAGAAATAGGAGAGAAGAACACTCCTGTGAGCATGCCCCGAAGGACTCCCACAGATTGCCACAGGAGAGCCAAGCATGGTCTCTTGACAGGGTGGGAGACCAGTAACCTGTATGGACTAAGTGAAAAGGATTTAACAGGTAAGACTAAAATCCTATTTTCACTGTTGTCCAATACAGGTTACTGGTAATTCTGGGATGTCCAACCACTGAGTTTCCCTGAGGTGGGAAAGAGGCAAGGACCAGGTGCAAGGCCTCCAAAGTCACCAGGACCTCTATGAACCTACTGGTCAGAGATCCCAACAGAACAGAAGTGTCAACGGACACCAACTACAGGTAAAAACAGACCCCAGGAACTGTTACACAGCACACTGAACTAGAGCTAACAGGGCTCAACAGTAAGGAAGCACTGAGAACCTCAGAAGAAGAAGATCCTAGACTGGCAAAACTGCCTCCAGGACCTTCCTCCCAAAGCTGGCATCAGCCGAGGCCAGCACATCCACACGGTAGTGCTTCGAGAAGGTGTGCACAGAGGACCAAGTGGACGCCCGGCACAGCTGATCAGCAGACGCTTGATTCTTGTAGGCCCAAGAGGCCCCAATGGACCTGGTGGAATGAGCCGTAACCCGAAAGGGAACATGCTTATTCCTCAATTCGTAAGCCTTACGAATAGTAGACTTAATCCATGACGCAATGGTCACTTTGGATGCCGGTCTCCCAGCCCTAGGACCCTCAGGAATGACAAACAGGGCGTCAGACTTCCTGACACATTCAGTGCGAACATAAAACTTGAGACAACGCACTACATCCAACAAGTGGAAATCCCTCTCCTTGTCGGAGGATGGGTTAGGGCAGAAAGAGGGCACCACGATCTCCTGATTGATGTGAAACTCGGAGACTATTTTAGGCAAGAACTCTTTAGAGGTGTGAAGCACAGCCTTATCCTTGTGAAACACCAAATAATGTGGTTTACAGGACAGAGCTTGCAACTCCGCCACCCAGCGAACTGACACTATTGCCAGAAGAAAGGCCATCTTCCACGACAAAAGGCGTAAAGGAATAGTAGCCAAGGACTCAAAGGGGGGACACTGGAGAATCCCCAAAACCAGATTAAGGTCCCACTGAGGAGCCGGACTCCGAAAGGCAGGACGTACATGAGCAAAGCCTTGGAAGAAAATCTTGAAATCAGGAAGAACAGCAATGCTCTCCTTGAAAAAGACAGAGAGAGCCGAAGTTTGAACCTTAAGAGAACTCAGACTGAGCCCCTTATCCACACCATCCTGCAAAAAGGCCAGGATAGTAGGAAGATGAAAGTCATGAGACAGATCCCTGTCAGCACACCAAGACACAAAGGTCAACCAGACCAGATGATAGATCTTGGAAGAAAAAAGGCTTACGAGCACGTAGCATGGTAGACACCACAGCAGAAGAAAACCCTTTTTTCTTCAAAATCGAGGATTCAACCTCCAGGCCGTCAAATTGAGGAGATGAACATCCTCCTTCCACAGATAACCTTGCAGCAGAAGATCTGGACGAGAGGGAAGCGGAAAGGGCTCTGCCACAGACAGGACCAGAAGGTCCGGATACCAGGACTGACGAGGCCAATTCGGATCGATCAGAATGACCGGGCTACGCTCCACCTTCAACTTCTGAATCAACCTGATGAACATTGGAAGGGGAGGAAATATGTAGGCCAGGGAGAACGCCCAGGGAATTGACATGGCGTCAACCGCCAGGGCCAACGAGTCTCTCCACTGGGAGCAGAACATCGGAACCTTCCTGTTGTGCCTGGTTGCCATCAGATCCACTAGGAGTACTCCCCACTTCTGAGTTAGGAGCTGAAACACCTCCGGATGGAGTTCCCACTCTCCGCTGTCTACTGTGTGACGACTGAGAAAGTCTGCCATGATGTTGTCTACGCCTGGAATGTGCACCGCTGAAATGACAGGAACATGAACCTCCGCCCAGGACAGAATGGCCTTGACCTCTAGCCAAGCGGCGAGACTTCTTGTCCAGCCCTGCCTGTTGATGTAAGCCACTGCAGTGGTGTTGTCGGATTCCACTTTGACTGGACAGCCCTCCAGCTGAGATTCCCAATGGCGCAGGCATGAAAAATCGCTCAAAGTTCCAGAATGTTGATGGGAAGAAGAGACTCCTCCAAGGACCACTTCCCCTGAGCGCTGATGCGACCCAAGACAGCACCCCAACCCGAGAAGCTGGCGTCCGTCGTGACCTTGGTCCAGTAGGGGATCCGGAAGGATCTCCCCTTCAGGAGATGGGAAAGGTCCAACAACCACTCCAAGCTCAACTCGACATGAGGAGGCAAAGATACTAACAGCTTCAGATGATCCGGTCGGTCCCTGCACATCTGGATCACAAACCTTTGAAGTTCCCTGGTGTGTGCCATGGCAAACGGCACAACCTCTATTGTAGAGATGAACTTCCCCACCAGAGAGGACAGCTTCAGCACTGGAATCCGATCGTGAGCCAGGATCTTGGAGACCCGTTGAGCAATCTGAGCTACCTCCTCGGTAGAAACACCATGCACCTCTGAGTGTCGAACAGACGACCCAGGAAAATGAGACGCTGAGACAGAACCAAGTCCGACTTGTCCAAGTTCACAATCCACCCGTGATGAGTGAGGGCTTGAATGCAGGTCTAGACCTGCTGATGAAGAAGGTCCGCAGACGCCGCCATCAAAAGCAAGTCGTCCATGTACGGAGTCACTCTGATGCCATCCCGATGGAGCACAGATATCAATGCTCCCAGAACCCATTGGAAAACCTGGGGAGCTGTTGTCAGACCAAATGGAAGAGCTGAAAACTGAAAATGACTTCTGGCGCAGGCAAACCTCAGACACTGCCTGCTCTCTAGATGAATAGGGATGTGCAGATACGCATCCTGAAGATCCAGAGAAGCAAGAAACTCCCCTGGAGACATGGCAGCGATCACAGTGTGCAGAGACTCCTGTCGATAGTGAGTCTTCACCACAAAGGAGTTGAGATCCTTGAGATCCAAAATAGGATGACCTCCGCCGTCCTTCTTGGTCACTACAAAACGGTTGGAATAAAATCCCAAACCTATGTCCAAAGGAGGCACCGGCTCCAGGATGTCTTTGTCCAAGAGAGCCTGAATAGCATCATCGAACAGACGCCTTCTCTCGGCATCCTGCAGTGAACGAGTGAGATGAAAGCAAAAGGGAGGAAAAGAAAAGAAAGGGATCTTGTGTCCCTCAGACATCACCTGTAAAACCCATGGGTTCATCACAGAATCCTCCCAAACCCTGCGAAAGAGGTGGAGACATCCACCCACAACAGGATGCAGGTTTAGCGAGTCATGCCGAAGCAGTCTTGGAAGTCTTGGGCTTGGAGGCAGGCTTGGGCTTCCAGGACTGTTTGGGCTTGGAGGAGGAGCGCGGAGCAGATGGAACCACCTGGTTCGTCGACTGTGTTGCAATTTGAAATGAACGAAAGGACCGGTTGCGCTTAGCCGATAACTTTTTCTTAAAGACCAAGGGCAGAAGAGTACTCTTACCCCCAGTAGCCTCGCTAATCCTTGAGCTCAGAGGCAAACAAGGAAGTCCCCTGAAAGGGCAAAGAAAGCAAAACTTTCTTGGAAGCAGTGTCATCAGACCAAAAGGCAGCGTCAGAAACATAGTTCTGAGCCTCAGAGATATTAGCAAGCAGACGCAACTGTTCTGAAACCGGCGCGTCCTGACGGACCGCCGTGGTGAGTTGCTCAGTCCAGACCGCAATGGCCCGGTTAACCCACGCCACAGCAAAGGCCGGGTGCATAGCAGTGCCAATGGAGGCAAAAATAGACTTGAGGCAAACCTCCAACTTTTTGTCAGTCCAATCCTGTAAAGCAGAAGCATCAGATACAGGTAAAGTAGTAGATTTAGACAGTCTAGAAACAGGAGCATCCACCTTGGGAGGATGAACCCATATAGCCAGTTCAGCCTCAGAAAAGGGATAAAGTTTAGCAAACTTTTTTGAGACTGAAGAGGACTTATTAGGATTTTTCCAAGCATCAGAAACCAAACGGTCAAGGGTAGGTTTAGGAGGGAAACAAGTAACAGCCTTTGCCGGTTTCTGAAAAACATCAATTGGGTCAGAGGGAACCTCTTGACTCAAGGGAAGGTTGAGAATGGTCAGTACAGCTCTAATTAAACCCTCAGCAGAGACTTCAGGGTCACATTCAAAAGGGTCCACAACAGACCTGGAAGACTCAATAACTGTACCATCCTCAACATCAGAATCCTGCAACAATTCTTCCTCAGAAGAATCAGACACATCAGGTGCTCCCTGTGATTTAGGCAGAGAGGTCTTGATAGTAGAGGGAGCCTGCCATAACTGCAGTGCCCCATGTACCTGAGAGGGAAAGAGTTGAAGAGTGGACCTAAGGTCTCTAGTTGCAGCCTTAAACTCTTTCACCCAAGCTGCAAGGCCCTGGGTTGCTGTCAGGACCTTCTGAGCATGCTGGGCATACATGACCAGAGAATTCCCTAGGCAGCCCTGAATGACAGGAAGAGCAATACGCAATGGGGGATACTGATACCCCAGCCTCCTTAGTCTTAGGTCTAGCCCCAAGCTCCAGCTGTGTAGACATACTCACAGAGTCAAAATAACCCACTGTCAAGAAATCACCCAATTTAAGTGTGAGAGATTAAAGATTCACCCCAGAAACGTTAAAACTAAACTTATCTGGCAAGCGAAGGGTTAATCAATGGATGAGAGAGAGAGAGTCCGGTCCCTGCGTAGTCTACTCGCTGAGAAAAGCTCACAAAATGTCTGCCGCGACGGGAGCCAATAGGAAAAGAGGCTCGAAACAAGCGCTCATGGGAAATGTAGTTTTTCTCAAAAAGTACCCCAAAGCAGTGCCCGAAGTCCTCCAAGTCCCCCAACACACTTGAACATGAAACTGGATGACAGAGCAAGGGTAGACAAACAAAATAAGCCCACTCTGAAGTCGCTATGAGAAGCGGTTCCAGAGATACGTCCCACACAGTGTAAGCCCATAGAGAGTAAAGGAGCAATGGCGCCTATGCGGTAAAAGCGCGCCTTAAAGGCGCGGAACATACATTTTAAGAACATTAACCCCAATAATAAAAAGGTTAAAAATACAAATAAAACATATGTACATGATGAGAAAACACTAACCCATAAAGAAAGTGTAACAGAACCCCCAATAAACAAGTCAAACCAGCAGACAAAGGGTTAAACTGCCACATAGACTGCTCCAAAACTCATAGACATACACATATATACAATTATATATATATATATATATATATATATATATATATATACATAAACACCCAATGAGTGCCGGAGCGCGCAATGAGAACTCCCAAATACAAGCCCAATGAAGGGACACTGTGGGACAAGTGGACCTTCAGCACTCAAAGGGTGGCTCACCTTTCCTGCAGAACTTCTGTCTTCAGTTCACCATGTAAAGAGAGGATTACCTCAGTGGGTAATCCCCGGGGAAGCACTTGGAACCAAGATATTCCCCCATCAGGGCTTAAGGTCCACCAAAAGGTCCTGGACACTGAGCTAGCCACTTTGGAGAGGGCATTTGTCAGTCATGGTAACCCACCTAATGGTGGTATTCCATATCTGACAGAAAAATAATAAAGAAACTAAAACTAATGAGAGATGTTCTCCACCTGGTGTGTTCACACCCAGGAACAAATCATTCTGGTGTTAGCTGACTGGGATGCAGCTGAGGAGGGAGGGGAGGCTCCACCCCCTGCATACATTTGGAGAAATGTTCCTGCCTACTTAAAGGGGCGGATCGCCTCCCACAGTTACCAGTAACCTGTATTGGACGATAGTGAAATATATTTACTGTCAGTGCCATATACAGAGAAATTACCTGAAACTTATATGTGTTGATATGTGTCAGCATGTTGGTCAGCTCTTCTTTAAACTTATACTACATAAAAATGTTGTCTATATAGTGACAGAAAAGCTGAGCCATACAAACCTACATTGCAGAGCATTGTTTTTTTTCTATACGAAATTAAAAGTTATAGTGTAAAATTATATCCAAACTGCATAAAATGGATTGTCCATTAGGAAGTTCTATATTCTGTATATATGTAATTAAGTCAGCGATATCCATTAGACATGTATGCATTTTGGCAACAATTGATATGGGCCCAAGATGGAGCCCATCGAAGAAACTATGAGGCACTCAGGTAGCTGTGTGAGGCTTTTGTGTACCTGAAGTAATAGGTATATGATAGGGATGTTCTCTTTTTAAAAACTTTTAATGCTAATTACCTCATTAAGGCATGCATCCTCAACAACCAAATCAATCATATTTATTTCCATGCAGGGTCAAAATCTAGTAGCTTCTTATAATGCACAGGACTACTTAATGATTGTAAACCCTTCATTCACGTACTGCTTCTTATCCCTCATATGACTATGCCACCACTCTTATATGTATTTTTTATCACAATGTCTTTTCTATTTCTAAATCCCTTAAAGGGATAGTAATGTTTCATAAAAAAAGCAGCTCCAATTAATCATCATAGTATTTGGACTTTGGAGAGTGTTAGTTCAATTCTGTCAGAGTTGTAGTTCAAGAGTAATTCAATGGCAAAGTATCCCCCTCCTGCCCCTTTTACTGATGTAACACTGCTCAGCCAGAGCAGAAGGGAGGTGCACAGGTAGATTGCAGAGAGGGACAATCTTCAATTAAGATAAGGGAAAAACCTGAAAAACTTGTCAAGGGGGGCAGGGCTTTCATTGTTCTCATAGGAAGAAGATTGTCTGCTGCTGCTATCTGTCTGGTCTATGGACTGCATTCCATATCTGAGAAGAGATGGCTTACACTAGGTAAAAGGGGAGGGAGGGGAAACTTTGCTTGTGAATATCTCTCAAACCATAAAGGTTTGAGAGATAAGACTTATTTCGTTCTTCATGTTTTTTTTAATGCCTACAAAATAAAACAAAGATAAAATGAAGTATTACTATCCCTTTAAGCATTACTTCTCTTGCTTAGACACGTTAATTATACTAGAAATATGGAAATAAGGGAGCACTGCTAGACTGGAAACAGCAATATAATCAAATATTATACAAGCAGCTCCAGGATATATTGCTTACTTCACCTAAGAAACATGAAAAACCACAAGAGAATTTTAAAATATAATATCCTAGCGCTATAATTAACTAGCTATAAAATATATAAAGTATATATATATGTATGTCCAGCCTGTATATGTGTATAAAAAAGTAGGAACATGTATAGGATAGAAAAAACACAAGGAACACAAGGAAATTGTGCGATCTCTGGAAGCTAATCCATCAACATCCCCTTGCACCCACATGTGAACGCAAAAATCAGAGAAAACTAATAACTAAAATACATGAAGTTGTGGCTCAGAAAAACGCATCCACATAACAGAGCAATATAGGGAAATCCTATATAATAATTCGCCAAGTTGTGTGTAACGCACGACATGCGCAGTAGAGACTGCTGCGCGTGCGGCAGTCATGCGCAGTAGAGACTGCCCGCGCCGCGGCTGATACAGAGCTGGGCGCTCCGAAGGAGCGTCCAGCTCTGTATCAGCCGAGGCGCGGGCGGTCTCCACTGCGTGTGACTGCCCCGCGACCGGCTGCCAGAGGCTCTGTATCAGCTGAGGCGCGGGCAGTCTCCACTGCGTGTGACTGCACCGCGACCGGCTGCCAGAGGCACTGTGGCCCGTGTAACGGGCTGTTCAACTAGTTAAACAATAATCAGTAAGGAGGGAAGACCGCAACCTCAGCGAGAATACAGGGCTTCTTGTGTGGCCCTCCACAACACCCACTTATAATAATGACACTCACGGTCTAACCTCCAAATGGCTAGAAACATATACAATAGTATTAAAATAATTATAAAATTACTTTAAAAAAAGAAGAGAAATACTAATGTTTAAAAAGCTGGAAGAATCACTCTCCAATATCTTTTGACTTCCACTGCTGCGATATAACCAAAATCTTCTGATAGCGTATATTACAGTCTATCCTTTTATAATACCACCAAGACTTGTATGGGTCAATGGGATACAATAATAAATGTATGCCAAGCGTGGTTGGTGGTCAATTCTTCAGGAGATCTAACTATACATCCCCCTCACTCTGATTCCCATGTAATTCTTCACTTGGTGATATAGTGAATTACTAATTCCAAGACTTTATGGTTAAATCAGGTCAAGCATCGAAAGTCACCACTCTAGTCCACAGCATCGGATGAAGTCTAATATGAGTAGATGTTCCTTTATATTTATGTGCACACTTACTGATTGTAGATTTCGAATCTTTGTTTGGCGCAAATCTGGTGCTTTGGAAACGCTACATCGATGACATCCTTTTTCTTTCGAAGGATGATGTAGCAACCTTGAAATTAATATATAATATAATATAATATATATGTAGAGGACAGTCACATTAAAGTGAGAAATTATAATAAGCTGGTAGACACTAATAGTTTAATATAATCTAACAGTTGTCACTTTCACAAATGGTTGATGAATTTCCCTTATGGGGAAATATGACGTCTTAAAAGAAATTGCATGGATTCACAAGTATTTTTGAATGAGCTCTCTGCATTGAAGGACAGATTCTTAGATAAGGGTTATTTGGAAGACAATTTTGATAACGCATTGGAAAGGGTTAATCTACTAGATAGAAAGGAACTACTACAAGACAAAATAACAATGAAACTGAGTTAGGATGTTAGTTATCAATTATCATTGGTTTTACAATACAGTGCTGATAATCAATACTTTGTGAAGATCATAAACAAACAGCGGCATATTCTAAAAGAAGATAAACTTCTGGCCTCGATCTTGCCAGGAAAGCCAAAAATAATCTATAAAAAAGCTAATAATTTGGGAAATTCAATAGTTCCCACTATAAAAAAAACATTCTGCAAAAAAGAATAAAAATATATGGTTAAACTCAACGGGCTTTTCTAGATGTGGACAGTGCATGTGTTGTAAAAAAACAAATAAATCAATGATTGGTAACAAACAAATCCATGATTTTGTTTCATTAAATACTGGAGAAAAATTTAAAATCCAGACAAAAATGAATTGTAATATGTATAGTGTAATTTACGTATTACAATGTAGTTGTATGAAACAGTATGTGGGACGGACCAAACGAAAATTAAGAGTTAGAATAGCTGAACACATAAGCAACATCAAGAAAAGTTTTGAGAACCATAGTGTGTCAGCTCACTTTAAGATGCACCACAATAGTAAGGTAGATGACCTGTTTTTTATGTTATCTAAACAGTTTCTCATAATTGGCGAGGAGGAGATCATATAGCAGCAATGTCGAGAGCAGAGTGCAAATGGATTTTTTATTTAAATACATTACAGCCTAGAGGACTTAACTCAGATATTTAAATATTTGGTTTTCTTTAACAATTTTATTAAATACAACTGTTTGAGAATATATATATAGAGGTATAGTTCCAAATAGATGTAATTTGGTTTGGTGTGGATAATAATGTTGAACTGACAATATTATTTTTTACATGTTTATACTTCTGTTTTTGATTACCTTTAAGAATGGATGTTTATCATTCCCTTTAATTGTTTGGCGGAGGACACTGTTATACTTTGAAAATAACAGATTTGGAAGAGACAATTAGCTGTCAAAAAGATCTCTTGTGGAGGCAACACAGCTAGAAGCACAGCTTTAAATATATTTTTCTCTCTCCTTATACTGTCCTTTCCTGTTGCGGAAACAAAGATTTGAAATCTACTATCAGTAAGTGTGCACACAAATATAAAGAAACATCTACCCCAAGTGAAGACAGCAACAGTGAGTACTCTGTGACTGATCTCATATTAGATTTCATCTGATGCTGTGGACTAGAGTGCTGGCTTTGGATGTAGTCCTTAAAACTTCATGTATCGACGCACCACCGATATGTTGTACCATATATGTAAAATAAAACAAAACAAGGAGGGGGGACAAAGCAAACAATGCCTCTAATTGCAGTATTAAAATGTTATTACAGAGCACATAGAATCAAAAAAGTGATGAATAAATCAATATGTAAAGAAGCTTGGAGTAAAAATAAACAAATACATATAAACAAACTGTATTACACTAGTGTCAAGGATCAGTATCTGGGTATCCAAATGTCCAGATCCTAATATAGCTGGAGAGCGGCACTGGGGAGAGAAGTTCTGGAACACTGATGGTGGCACCCACTCTTGCTGCGGCCAAAGCCGGATAAAGGTGCTGTCCAGATATCAGATCCCAGTTGAGCAGGGACCCTGACCAGGATGGGAGCAGATGCACACCACTGTTGGTTTCAGACAAACAACCCAATGTGGTCCCCAGATGCAGACCCAAAAAGATCGCACTCAACCAAAAAGGATCTGCCCAAGATAGCAGGCTGAGACTGCTTAAGGTTCACCAGTAGAGCAATAAGGACTAGCCCTTTAAATGTAGCAGGCTGAGACTGATTAAGGTTCGACCATAGGTCAGTAGAGACTAGCAGGTTTGCCCAAAACCCGTAATATCGCTCACCATACAGTGGCGAAGGTGATGGAGTACGACAGCAATGACAAATGTGAAGGACTTCCAACCACTGTTTGAATCAATACAAGTAGGATCAATAGAACTCTAGTAATTCCAGAGATAGAGTAAATTGGAGCACTACCACCAGCAAGTGATCGACTAATACTAGCATGAATCCTACACTACAAGTACCCAAAGGAATACAGAGCAACAAAGTCAAGGAAAGGTAAATATACTCACCCCTGCTACTTCTGACTCCTAGGCTAGGACCACAGCTATAGTAGAGCACCCCGCTGAGACAGCTGAGATATGCAGCACGCCCAGCTTTGACTTGACCTGCAGTGCAAAAACAATGTTGAGCTGAGTCAGCCTGGAGTGGCCTAGGCAGATGAGGTGGCCCAAATCAAAGGTAACTATAGGTGTGTATGTAGGAGAATACAATAATATCGCCTGTCGCCTGGAGGAAACATATATATACAGGTAATATAAAGTACAATAAATACCTCCTGGGCTCTGAGGCCCAAGATACAAATGTACCAGATCGTGTGGATGGAATCAATTAGAAGAATAGTTAAAACAAGCCAAGGTCACCGGTAGCGTATGGGTATAAGAGATAAGCAGAATGTGCAGTCAGTAAACGTAAGCCAAACAACCAGGAGGCAATCCAAATATACATGCCAAGGTCAAAGTACAAATGAAGTCATGTCTATCCACAAACAAACTCGAATAATCAGACCAGTAGGTTACAGAGGCCTAAGACTATAAACCCTAGCTGACCAATAGGATCCCAGGAGGAGGAGGAAGTGATGCAAGGGGGGACAGACAAAAATAGATGCATATGGAAAAAACAGACAGAGACAGGCCAGAAGGGTGAACAGGAGAATCCTGACAACTAGTATAAGTATGTAGTTGCGCTACATACAAAAAAGTACACAACCCATGTCATGAATGAGGTGTAAAGAAAACGTTACTGTTGGGTAGTGAGATGCCATAAAATATCCAACATGAGTTATTCGGCTATGTGGAGGAACAGGTGGATAAGCGGACAACGGTTCACTATGGAAATGTTGCCCACTAATTGATGACCAACACAACGGCATATTTACAATGCGTTGTGGACCCCTCTGGCACTCAGAGGATTAAGATGCCCTCTTCCACTCACAAGCCCGTGACTGTTATGGCCTTTAGTTGCCACTGACCCATCTTTTCTGCAGTGACCGGCTGCAAGAGACAGGTAGAAGGGAAATATAAGGGTTGGTCCTGCTGTTCCACAAAGCATTCCTATTGGCTGGAGGTGACGGCGGTCTGGTTAGTGTGTGCTTGAGTTGGCTGCTTAGTTCGTTAATGGCTACTGCATGAGTTAAGTTGTGCCCCACTCCTGTATCCTAAACTGTATATAGTATGTGTCCAGAGGCTAAATGCCTTTGAGCACAGTACAATATAGGGGACAACATTGTGGCTGTATTGTGTCCCACAATACAAATATATAAAATGCAATATAAAACAACATGTACAAGGACAAACCATTGATCTCCCAACATACTAAGTGCTCAATTGTATTACCAGTGGTTAAAAAAACAGGTTTGTTTTTTTTAAGTCAGGTTTTAGTATCCTATTACCTGACCTGTGAAAACAAAATCAGCGGTAATTATACACATTGCCAGTCAAAACAAAGCCCATAGGGTAGCATTCTATTACCCATGCTCATTATTACTGCCTGTTTTGTGTTTACATTTTCTGTCGGTAATCCTGCGCCTTGGAGCTGAGGCTTAGGAGCTACGACGACTTTTTCGAAACCATCGTTGTTCAAACTAAAGCAGTGCAGAATACAGTATACATCATAGAAATACGACATAGAGTGCCCCCCTTCAACATATTAACCCCCCCTTTGAAATTCGACATATAGTGATTTCTTTCACCATTTTAATTCAACAAATATGGTTCACATTCAACTTTTTAACCCTTCTCCTTTAAAATTCGAATGATATTGCTTTTCTTCACCATTTTAATTCGACAAATATTGTTCACATTCCACATTTTACCCCCTCCCCTTTAAAATTCGACATATAGGACTTTCTTTCACCATTTTAATTTGACAAATATTGTTCACATTCAACATATTACCCTTTCCCTTTAAAATTCAACTTACAGTGCTTTCTTTCACCATTTTAATTTGACAAATATTGTTCACATTCCACATTTTAACCCTTCCCCTTTAAAATTCAACTTATAGTGTTCCTTTGACCTTCTTTCTCCATTTTAATTTGAATAATATTGCTCCCATTCGACTTTGTTTACTCTCTGGTTTTACTGCAAAATACAGACTCTTTACGTGTCACAGTGATTCCTATGCAACAATGTATAACTTGCCATGCTAAGTGTGAAAGACCTATCACTCCTATTATTTGTTGGCTAAACCCGTTTGATGTGTTAATACTACAATAAGAAGTGATATTAACCTAGGAATACTGGCAAAATAACCCAAGCGGGGCAGGATGCCACCAGAGCAAGGCAATCGTACAGAAACTTCCAGGGCACTGTCACAGACCCAAGGCACAGGTCTCTAGTATCCTTTTAAAAAAAAAATTGCTTGGAAAATGTTGTGCGGCTAGTAGCCGCATTAACCATGTCGCTGTGTTTAAAATGGCGACATGAGAATCTCGCCCTGCATAAAAGTGTGAGGTTCTCATGTTGCCTCTTTAAACATCGCTACCTTCGTGCCTGCATTAACCTCTTTCAACTCCCATCATCCTTACCTTGCCTCTTTATGGTGCCTTCTCTGCGTTGTGCTCTACTGATGAAAACTTAACAGTGTAATCTTGCGCGCTGCCCCAGCATGCGCACATTATGTTAGTGCATGCCTTCAAGTCTTTTTATCAGGATAAATATATAAAACATGGTGTTCCCCGCCACCAAAGAAACCTCTGCATGTCATTTCAGTGACAGTTCTGTTGTATGTGGCATAATCGAACCGTCTGCACATTTCAGTGACAGTTCTGTAATTATTGAGTGTACATTTTAAAATGTACTCAAAAATTATTCCAAACCACCGTAGCTCATCTACAATTCCAACCAGGACTAGCGAAAGTTGTATTAAAGGGATAATACATATTTATATATATATTGTATACAGGTGATAGGCGGGTGCAGAAATGCGTTACTCAGAATTGTGTTGAGGACCCCTGTGGCGCTCAAAGGGTTAAATATAATGCTGGCACATTTCATACTCATTTACCCTTTGGAACGCATTGTGGACCTCTCTGGCACTCAGTGAGTTAAGGCACAGATTACGTCAAATGTGTACACTGATTGTCGCACTCTGTTTGAAGACCATTTAGCAAGCGACATCAGAATGTCGATCTATTGATTGGCTCGACATTCTGATGTTGCAGTTTTGATTCTTGCAACAAAAGGGTGGGCCTGTTCCAAAATTATCGGCAAGCTCCCCCCTGCACAGGAACACCAGCTAACCCCAGACGTACGTTTCAGCTTTGTTGGGCCTCATCATTGAAGTTCAGCTGGATTCCCTAGGTACTGAGAGCAAGGGGTCCTTGTCTGGATTACCCTTCACTCTTAGGGAGACCCCCTAAGAGTTTTCAAAATATACATACAAACCATATTTTGGTTTGCTTCTGCAAAACTCTTAGGGTATCTCCCTAAGAGTACAGGGTAATCCAGACATGGACACCTTGCTCTCAGTGCCACGGGAAACCAGCTGCACCTTAATGACGAGGCCCAAACAAGGCTAAAATGTAGATCTGGGGGTTAGCTGGTATTTCACGTGCCCATCATTTTGGAACTGGACCGTCCTTATGGGTGTGATTAGTGTAATATGTATGTGGGAATTTATTCTCTGAAATGGCAGTAGAGAGCTAAAATGTGATTCTCTTGAGCGGTAACTAGATGTAGAACAGGCAACTTTGCTTTTGTTCGTGCTCAAAGCCTCTCACATCTTTTGATTTTTGATATATTTACTCAATATATTGACGGTCACCAACTGTTAGTACCCATCATTTGCTTCTGACCCAGCAGACCAGCCACTTCTCTTTACTCCACTGGATTCCATGACACAGCTCTCTCCTGGTTTTATCCTACCTTGCTGACCATTCTTTTAGTGTTTTATTAGCAGGCACTACTTTGTCTCTGCTGCCTCTTTAATTTGGGATTCCTGAAGACTCCATTTGGGCTCACTTGTGTTTTTGAGCTACACTTTCTCATTAGGAAATTGAATCACTTTGGTTCTGGTACCACTTTTATACAAGTGATGCCCAGCTCTACCTTATCATCCCTTGATGTCACTTTTATAGATTTGAATACTACATGATTCTCTGCAGTCTCTCCAAGGCTGTCTTCCCATTATCTAAACCTCAGTCTATGCCAAACAGGACCTCTCCTCTTTTCACCATCCATGAAGCTGTCATCCTTTAGATTAACTCTTCTATAACTTCCACTCCACCCCACCCCACCCAAACTCAATGCCTTGGAATCACTTTTCACTCTGTCCTTTATTTCATTATTAACATCAATGCCCTTGCCAAATCCTACCACCTCCATCCCAGAAATACCTCATGCATCTGTTACTTTCTTGTATATGATACAGCCAAAACACTAAAACCATGCTATCATCTACCACTTATAACACCCCACTTACATTACTATGGCCACAAATTCTTAATGACCCCTATGAATTTTGCCCCTATGCATTTATTCTAGTGATAACATCTTCAATCAGCCCTGGATGTCATGCTCACTGTGCTTACTGCACATGATAATCTGAACCGTTTAAGGACCAGAAAGTATGCAATCAATTGCTTCTCAATCAGTTGTGTACCCCTCTAGTCCCATGCACTCTGAAGATTCAGTATGAAAAAACTGCCAGCAACTCTCATGTCTGCCTACATAGACATAACATCCACAACTGATTGAAAATATTATAGTAAAAAGATACAAACAAGATGTAACGATGAGCCCCTAGCGAAAAGTCACTTGTTAAGATGCTTAACCCCTTCGGGTCCAATGACGTGCCCAGACCATCGCGCTGCTCCGGCACTTAAGGACCAGTGACGGTCCTGGCATGTCACGCACTTTTACTTACTGCGCTCCTGCAGGAACATGGTGAGTAATACCGGGGACTGAAGTTGATCACTCCAAGACCAGAGCGATCTCTTTCAGTCCCTTGTTCGGCGTGCCGTCACATGTGATCAGTCACGTGGGGCGGCACGTCGAACTTCCCTATCTGGTCCTTAAAGGACCACACATCCCGGGGCCACTGGTCCTTAAGGGGTTAAACAGTCTTACACAATGAAATACAGGTCTCAGAGCTGCAGCTTTTTCCTCTGCATCCTCAGCCCAACACCTCCACACTCTAGTGTACACAAAAGAAAAAAAGGGAAGAGCGCAAGTGTGATCTGAGAGCAGCACCTGTGTATTCAAATGTCACAATGCCATAAATTATATATATTCACAAGATGCATTCTTGTGATAAGACCTCAAAAGGAAGACCAATCTGTCCCAGTACGCCAAAGGAGAAAATTCAGCCAGCGAAATCCCATTTTTTTTCTGTTGGTGAAAAGTAACAGAAAAAGCCCTCTAAGGGTAAAACCGCATGTAATCTGAACCCCACATTAGGCCCCAGTTATAAAGTCACTCCCCAGATCGACAGAAAAGAATGGCCCATACAAATCATATTTACATGTGGTCCACACTGGACACTGATACGATAGACCCAAGCTCAATGCAATATTCCGTTACAGTATATAATATATTCTTTATTAAATTCTCTACCTGATTGAAAATATTATGTCTTGAACCAAGGTACAAAGGGTAAATTCATTGGGGCCATTAGGATTTTCTGGTCATAGTAAGCTAAGTGAGGATTATTATTAGGAGGTAGTAGCACAACTTTAACTTGAGGTCCAGTGAGGCGCCAGGACCATCACCAGTGTCCGTGCATTAAGGACCGTTATGGGCGGGCACCCTGTGATCACTACCGACGTCTAAAAGTGACTGCTCCAAGACAGTTTCAGTCTCAATTTCAGCAAGCCAGTGCATGTGATCGCTCACATGTGCCTGCTCCCTGAATGTAGTCCATGCAGTACTTTTGGGTAAAGGTCCGCTGGTCATTAAGGGGTTAAAGAACTTTTATTGAAATCTAAAGACACAATCAAAACAGGAATAAAGTTTAAAACCATTTATTGGTGTGTGCAAATTAACTGTACTGTGTGTCACAACAAGGGTTTAGTTACAGCTATTCCACTACTAATATTCACAGCTTGTCTGCATATATTGCAAATATATTTTGTATCCGATCTCTATATTATTCACTGCATAGTGTATCCAGTTTTATATTCAACACAACATTTTTATTCCTACACAATTTAGAATCTCTGGTAATATATTTCTTTTTGATGCTTTATTAAGGTGTTGCTTTGAATCACACAATTTCACACATTACAACTAAAAAGAGAATATTTATATATATACATACATATATATATATATATATATATATATATATATATATATATTTAATATATTTAATATATTCTCATGAATATAACTTTTCACTATCTCAATTTCTTTGGAAGCAAATATCTTGTTAAGAATGTTTCCATTATTGAATTGTCAGCTGCTGCAGCACCACAGCATCTTTAAGCAAACACTCTTGACATGTATTTCATCTCTATTCTAAGACTTCTTCAGGAGATTATATCATTGGATGCAATATCCTGCTCTCTTTTATATGTAGCAGCTGCCATAGCAACATTACAAGCTCAATTGTTATATATTGCAAGAGCTCCCTTATGTTGCATTGCAGAGTTGTTACATGCCAGCTGATCTAAAGCTTATATAAAAGTAATTTGAAAGTTTAGAAGATGATTTCAACTCAAATGTCACTGTTAAAGTTTGTAGTCATTCATATTTAAGGTCTATGGGCTCGATTTAAAGAGGTCTGACACCAAAACAACAGGCAGCCACAGTTTTTCAAGCACAGTAAGCAATTCAAAGAACTGTGCTATGAAAAAATGCCGGCAAAACCCCCCCCTGCTGGTCACTAAAGTTAGAGATGTTTTAACCCATTAAAAATAAAAAAGACCGCCACTAGATGCAACTGAGTTGACTCTGTTAGCCCTTAAGATCCGATAAGGGACCCACTTTATTATAGGAAATATAACAACCATTTTTTTTTTTTTTTAACTAAAGTCCCTTATAGGATCTTTAAATTGTCGATGCAGCAATTGAAATGAAAAAAGTGTAAAAAGTCCCCAGTGTATGTATTGATATGGGACCCAAAATGTGTCAAAAGTTAGTAGAATTACTAACAAGTAGAATTACTTGTTACTTAGTAACTAACAGCCCATAGAAAGTAATACCTTTAATCCTGATATCCAGCTGAGTCTTCAGCACTCTGACCAGCTACTGTCCACCTTTCTTCTTATTCTCTCTTCTTTTTTCTTTCTTCCTCTGGTCCTTCTGTCTTCCAACTTCATGTCTTGTACCTGTAAGAAAATTGAGATATTACTGTATTTGGCTGTGATGTGTGCTTACGCAAATCCCAGTCAATCAGCTTCAAGAGGGGGATTAGAGAAACCTGCTCAAAACTGATTGGTAGTCTTAAATTCCCTCACAATGGAATGGCATTGGCCTGTAAGGTACTGGGGGGTTTGTCTTTCTTCGCCGAAGCCACAATAACATGTGTGTGTGTAGAAAGTTTTTACTTTACTGACCCGCACATCTATGCATATGTTAACCCTTTGTTCATTAAACTGTTTTCAACAACCTCACCTTGTTAGTTGAGTTTGGCTGTTCTTCACCCAGTTTTATTCCTCCTACACAGCTGATTCTGTTTCAGGTAAGGTTGTGTTCAACCTACATATTATATTGATAGCTGGGCAGCATAGCAAATGCAAGTGCAGCAATTGTAAGTGTACAAGAAGATATTCTGGAGATCTATTTTGTATCCATTTTGATGATATTGATTCTTCTCTTTCATAGGTAAGAATTTTATGAATCTATTCCTAATTACTACCTGTAGACAAGATTGAGGGCTGATTAAATAAATGGTAAGGAATCTGAACACTGAAACTGAACACTGAGTCATTGAGGTGGTTAGGATTGATGTGTTAATTAGTACCTGTTAGATCTAGTTACATACTGTTTTGCTAATTAATGGGAGTTGCCTTCTGTGTATAAAAGTAGATTTGTTATTAGCTGGGCTAACTAATAGCTGGACAGCACAGCAAATACAAATGCAGCAATTGTAAGTGTACAAGGCGATATTCTGGAGATCATCTGTAGGTGATCTGAGGTGATTAAAGTCATAAAACAACTGCAAAATCTGAAGGTATTTTACTCTTTGTCCCCTGATTACAGCGGCGTAACAATAGGGGTCGCAGCGGTCGCACCAGCGACCGGGCCCATCACTCAAGGGGCCCGGCTGCCCCCTGCGACCCCCTCGCCCGCAGCAGTCCTCAGCTGATTTCTCATTCGGCGTGCCGCTCTAGTAATACAGAGCGCTGGGAGATGATATCATCTCCCAGCCTCTGCACTACTAGAGCGGCTCGCGGGAGCTCCGGTTACAGAGATCTGTGCCGAAGGAGGCACATATCTGTAAAGACACTCCGCTACACCACCAGAGACTGGAGGTAGGGGAAATGTGCAGATGAAGGGGCAATGTGAAGATGGGGGCATTGTGGAGATGAAGGGGCATTGTGAGTATGAAGTCTGATGTATTGTTTCAATTGTCCACGAATATTGCCAAGGGGAGATTGACTGGTTTATTGTACTATTGCTCCAAGTCACCCAGTGAGATCAAGGCACAAATGCATTCAGCCTGGAGAGATATTACCACTGCCAATCAAGAGCCTCAGCATGGTAGCAGATGGACAGGGGAACAATATATCAATGGAGACCCACTGCTAGGGAATTAGGAGGAGGAGAAGGAGGAGAGAGGAGATGATCAGAGAGAGACAGCTGCAGCTGGGGGCATAGCTGAAGCAGTACTGCAGGAACCTCAAACATCAGGTAGCTATGTCCATTAGTAGGTGCACATGTAAATAAGTATTGTAAATATTTGGGGGTGGTTATGTTATTATATTGTTTTAGTTAGGAAATCTGTTATTTCTATTGTCTATGTCTGATTGTAATAATTGAGCCTTATAAGGAAAACTAACGCTGTGGATTCTGGGATATCCTGTCTGCTGTACTCTAATAAATGTATGTTTATGTTGAATGAAACTGACTCTTTCATGCAGAACACCATAGTCTAGGTAGCATAGACAGGGAAATAAGTGTTAATTGGAATAAGCCAGGTGGTACTTATTTTAATGTAGTATGATAAATGCATTGATGTATTTACTATCTGGATAAGTCTAAACAGGAGTTACCATAGGGAGAAGACAAATAAGCCATTGATGGATATATGTAGACATATATATGTTGTATTAATGTATATGTGTTTATGTATGGCTGTTAATGGATAAGTGGTAACCTTATGCACATAGCACACTTATATTGACATCCTTTCCCATATGTATATATGTAAATATTTATAGTTAAGATAAGATATATACATATTACCTAAGACTAGAATAAATTACAAAGTTACAGTCCTATCCTACTTTCAGGATCGGAAATATTGAGGCCTGTAAAAATTCATCCAGCCGGTCCAGGAGCCTTATCTGATTTTAAATTCGTTATTCCTTCATTTATCTCCTGTATTGTTATCGGACAATTCAAGCTTTCCAATGTTTCCGCATCTATTCTAGGCAGATTAAGATTCTTCAAAAAGGATTCCGTATTCTGATTCCAATCTAATGGTTTACTAAGATTATATAACGATCTATAATATTCCAAAAAGGCTCTTGCAATATCCTTTGGGGAAGTATACATTTTATCCCCCACATTTATCTTTTTTATTAGTTCTGCTTTCCGTTTATCCTTAAGTTTGTTAGACAAAAATTTACCAACTCTATTGGTTTTATGGTACCATTTTTGTCGTAATATAAGAATTGCCTTATTCGTTCTTTCATATAGTTTCTGTCTAATTAATTCTCGTATATTCTTTATTTGCATTAACAATTCTCCTTTCTGTTGTTCCTTATTCAATCTTTCCAATAATGCCAATTTGACATATAATTCTGGCAACTCCTCACCCCTTTTCTTTTTAAGATTTGTACCAGTTTTAATTAGAAAACCTCATAATATGCATTTGAGAGCACTCCAAAATACTACATCTGATACCTTTCCATTATCATTTAACTCTAAGAACTGCTCTGCCTCTAACCTCAATGAGTCACAGACTGTATCTAATTTCAAAAGGGATTCATTTAAACGCCATCTTGATCTAGTTTTGTATACAGCACTGTTAACAATCTCCAAATAAATCGGTGCATGGTCAGACCATGTTATCAACCCTATACTGCCCTCCTGATCACATTTAGACATTGTGCTTTCATAAAAAAATAATCTATACGTGTGTAAGTACGATGGACATTAGAATAGAAAATATAGTCCCTTTCGTCTGGTTTACACAATCTTCAACAAACATACAATGCATTTTTAAACATACATTTTTGAATTTCTGAAACTCTGCCTTTACATTGAAACTCCGTACTCCTATCCCTTTGAGAACTACTGTCCATCTTAAAATCTATCGTACTATTGAAGTCTCCTCCCAAGATCAGAATACCCATTAGTACCTTATCTATCTTACGCGTAAGGTTCTCCAAAAGCTTAGTTGGCATTTGATTTGGAGCATAGATATTGACCAAAGTATACATTATTTTATTGATCTTCGCAATTAATATAAAATATAGACCATTCAGATCATACTCATCATAGATATGTTAAAATTTCACTTTACTAGAAACAATTATTGCCACTCCTCGCTTTTTTTTCTGACCTAACATATTTGCATTATATACTGTCTGGAACTTTCTATATTTCCAAAGTTTAGTTGGAACAACAGACCAATGAGTCTACTGTACAAATGTCAGATCTATATTCCCTTCAATTAGTAGATTATATAGACATCCCCTCTTTTGTGGAATATTCAGTCCCTCTGTTTTCAGGGATATAAACTTAAGTGTCATACCAATTGATCCCCAATCTCAGACTCCTTCATCCAGAATATCCTTTCCCCCCATCTTCCTTCTCACACATACTACATTCACTCTGAAATCATTCTCAACACAGTTGAGATAATTTCTCAACCTACTCCTGCTACTGCCGCAGGAATCGGAGAGGAGTATAGGAATAAAAAAAGGACATAAATTATAATTCTAACTCAACTAATAACAGAAGAAGAAGAAGAGAAAAAAAAGAAAAGAAAGGAAAGAGAGAAAAAGAAAATCATTGTATCCATCATTTTCTGAATGGCTGTAAACTTTATACCTCATTTATACAGTCACGATCTGAGCGACATCACAACCACAGCCATTGTGCCTACCTTAATCCCATTGAACCATCTTATCCCCTTAAATTCTCTCTCTCCCCCCCTCTCTAATGATCGAAATCAGTCTACCCCTATTTACATTTTAATATATTCTCCTATGACTGTAATTATAAGGTCATAGCTCAGACTCGACTATCTCCCCCACATCTCCCATTCGTACAGGCATTCTACCCATTCCACTATTATAATTATCATTATACCTCCCATAAATTCCTTTTCTCCATTGATTCAATTTTTCCATTCTCTGACAGTGGATCCAAACATTATTATCCATATGGGTCTAACCAATGAAAGAAAAACAGCAATAACCTATATGAACCTAACTAATATAAGAGACAAATATCATGCCCCAAATAACCCTAAATTAAAAAAACAGAACAATTACCTTAATCTATAGAAATCCACCCTAATGTGAATCTAATACACCTTTATTATGAATCTACAATATAGTGAAGATTCTATTATAAATTCAAAACACTAATAAAATAAAAATACTGATATAAATCCCTTACCTGCTTTCAATCCCACATTTCCAGCGAAAAATTAGCTCCTTTTATAAAATGAAAATTCTGTTATAATTTCGGTGCACTGGTAAGTGAAAATACTATACCCTACATAAATAAAATAATAATAAAAAAAAAAACACTTCTATAAAACCCTGACTGGCAAAGCAGCCAGTGCAATACCTATATATCTCTACCTAACACAAAAACAGGTACCATAGTCTGTGGGATACCAACTTAGTATAGATTCAATATATCCTATGTATAGGAAATAGGTGCTATAATCCAAGAAGTGTGACTTAATAAAAATGCCACACCCCAGTAAATACGAATACTAATGCAATTATAATACAGTACACTGCTAAAGTGAAAATACTAATGTATTCACAGTGTACAAAACCCATTAAAATATTAATGTAACCACCATGCAACAGCAGGGTAAAGGTATTAAAATAAATACAAAACCCCAAAATGTCCATATGGATGAGGAACCTTATTAAAGGAAAACCCTAATAAACCCCACAATCCACTAGTACCATGAAAATACCTATATAAATTAAATAAGTACTATTTTACAATACATTAAAGTAATCAGAATACTGATACAACTACAATGCATCATCATAGTGAAAATACAAATACAAATTCCACACCCCAATAATATAAATAATAATATGAGTTCAGTGCAGTACCCTAATATAAAAAAGACCATTATAAGTGCAATACAGACAAATAAAAATAATAATAATATATATAAAAAAAGCCCTCTTCATACCCTTAGATAGCTACTATAGACTCCTCCCCTCTTCCCCTCCTCATCTATCTTACAGCTCTCCTTAGACTAACAGTCCTAACGACTTAAATTTCTCCTGTAACTGTTTTAGGTTCTTAAACTGAATTGATTGACCCTCATAGTACATAGTCAAGGAGATTGGAAATCCCCATCTATAAGGGATATTGTTGTTCCTCAATACTTTAGTTCTGTCTTGAAAGCTTTGCCTTGCTTGCCTAGTTGCAATAGAGATATCTGAGAATATTTTAAGATCTCTATAGCATTCATCCAAATTTGGGTTTCCCCTGGCTCCTTTAGATACCTGCTCCTTAACGTAACCATTAGAAAAACACACAATCACATCCTGTGGAGCAGATTCTTTGAGGCCAGGGGGTTTCCTTATTCCATGGAACCTTTCAAAAGGTTGAGATCCCAATATTTGGGGAGAAACAAACGCTGTAAAAACTCCATTAGAAAGTTTTCTAGTTGATCCTTTAAGATCGTCTCTGGGATCCCCCTGATCCTTAGATTTTTCCTACGAAATCTATCCTCCATGTCGATCATCCCTCTTTCCAATGCATTTATTTTCTCCCTCATTCACATATTCTCTAACTGCAAGATTTGGATATCTTCCTGCATTTTTTTTCATTCCGTGGCCTGAAGTGAAACATGCTCTGTAATCTGAGTCAATTCATTTTTTATTGACATAATATTTGCCTCCAGATCTAATTTAATTTTTCCATAAAGATTATCCATCATTTCAGAGATACATTATTTAGTGATATGATTTTGTAAAATCATGTACCCAATTATAGGGCCTTTTTCCACTTCCAACCTGGACGATTGGATCTTTTTAGGGTCCAATTCTCCCACTATCAGAGACCTTCTGGTATTCTGTGCCCCAGAATCCTTAGGAGAATAAAAAGTATTAATAGACTTATTTGCCTTCTCCTTTTTTGGCGCCATTTCCCTACAGACTGAGGGACTAAGTGTATAGCTTTACTGCAGATTACTCATTTATGTCCATGTTACTCAAATATTACATATTTTTCCTTCCTTTTTCTCTCTTCTTTTCCTCCTTTCTCTTTCAACCTCCTACTATGTGTTTCACAGAAGTACTCCTTCCAGGTCACATTACAGATATCAAGCTCTCTGCTTATATTAGCTTATAGGAGGGAGACTCAAGGGACAAAAGGGAACATATCCTTTCTGAATTAACTCCAGTGACATGTTACAGTATGCACCATCTATATATCTACTGTGAAAAGGTAACGCTCCTATACATATCAACCATGTAAGCGTATATGTTACTCACAGATAGGTGCTCCTTATTAACGGAAATGCCGCTCTTTCAAACTTCTTCAACTGATCTCTCTTTTAAGCACTTTCCTCCAATACTCCATTAGACCTCCTGCTGCCTTAGCTCCTACTCCACATGTCCTTCTTTGATTCATTAATTATGAGCACCGCTCTGCTGTATTCCCTTCTCCACTCCCTCCTCAACACTAGAGCTGTACCCTCCATCCTGTGTGCCAATATATCCGTAGACATACGAGGGTGCAAAGCTTAATCCAGATGTCGACTACATACTTCGGTGTCCTTCCTCCTCCGATACAGCCTCTCGCAAGTATGCGTATGTGACATCACATCGCCATCCTCCCCCAGCTGCTCTCAAACCTCATAGATTTTTTTGACTGGGTAACTAAAATAATAGACCAAAGGGGAGCAGTAGATATAACTTATCTAGATTTCAGTAAATCATTTGATACTCTCCCTCATAGAAGACTCATTATTAAACTGCTGTTTGGGTCTGGATGTAAAAATAGTTAAATGAATAAGGCAATGGCTGAGTGACAGGAGACGGAGGGTGGTAGTCAATGGAGAATATCCGAACGAAAGGAGTGTTACTCGTGGAGTACCTCAGGGATCTGTACTGGGGCCCATTCTTTTTAATATTTTTTAGTGATATTGCAAAAGGTCTTCAAGGAAAGGTATGCCCTTTTGCAGATGATACCAAGATCTGCAATAGGGTAGACATTCCAGGGGGAATAAGCCAAATGACAAATGATTTAGGTAAATTAGAAGAATGGACAAGAGTGTGGCAGATGCAGTTTAACATTGATAAATCTAAAATAATGCACTTGGGACATAAAAATCCAAAGGAAAAATATACTATTAAGGGTACTGTGCTGTCAGAGACAACAGAGGAAAATGATTTAGGAGTAATTATTTCTAGTGACTTAAAGGTAGACAGGCAATGTAATAAAGTGGTGGGGAATGCAAGCAAGGTACTGGGTTGTATAGCTAGGGGCATTAATACAGAAAAAGGGAGTATTGTGTACAGTACTGGAGACCCCATTTCCAGAAGGATATAGATACTGTAGAGAAAACTCAAAGGGCTACTAAAATGGTGACTGGTTTACAGGAAAAGGAATATCAGCATAGACTAAATGATCTGAATATGTATAGCTTGGAGGAGAGAAGAGAGAGGGAATATGAATGAAATACGTGAAGGGATTCAACAAAGTGCAGGATGGAAGTATATTTCAAAGGAGTAAAAATGTTAGGAGAAGAGGCCATAGTCTAAAACTAGAGGGACACAGGTTTAGATGTAATGTAAGAAAGTTTTACTTCACTGAGAGGGTAGTAGTAGTGGAATAGCCTACCAGCAGAAGTGGCACAAGTTAATACAGTGACAAAATTTAAGCATGCATGGGATAGGCTGTCCTTAACGTAAGACAAGACCAAGGACCAAAAAAGGTTTGAGGTTTTTACAGTAGGAAAATGGGCAGATTAGATAGGCTGAATGGTTCTTACCTGCCGTCACATTCTATGTTTCTATGATCATTAGCACCTGTTTGGTATAATTTTTTAATCATACACATATATATACTTTACAGCATTTTTTCCATACCTGAGTAAAACATTTGCACATTACTGTATATAAAATGTAACTTGTATTACTCATAACAGTACAAAAACATATTAATATAAAATAAAACAATGTGGCACATTTCATGCAAAGGGGTCACCAGCACACACAAATAAATAAATAAATGAGAGATGCCTAAATACCAGATAACTCTTAAGTAACACTTAAGTATTGCTTACAGTTTACAGAGAGACACCTATTAAATAACAAATAAATACATATATGTAATATGTTGAATTGCAAAGTGAGATCTATCTAATTAGCATTAATAGTAACGGCACCAATCATGATCTCTCACAAAGGGGTGAGTTATATGATAGCTAATTTATTATTCGTAGATTTATTAACAATGTGTTTTAAGACTCCTGACTCTTGAAATACACCATATCGATAACACATAATTCTGTTTGTCCATAGCATTGTGCTTCTTCAGAGTAAATACCAGTTATCTCGAAGACGCCAGAATATAAAGTAAAATGTGCTGGTTGAAAAACCAATAGTAGCGCATGTTCAAAATACATCATCTGTTATGTACACCACTCTCACTCAGAGTATTTAGCCAATCAGAAGGTTGAAAGACAGAGAAATCGGATGACTTACTCACAAAGTGTTAACCAAATAGGAACTAATCCGAAGAGGGAAACAAAGACACACCTTCCCTCATATTTCTAAGAGTAATGATAAACAGACTGTTAAAGTAAGGCTACACAAAGGTTACACAAAAAAGAGCTGAAATAGAGAATGGATATTTTCCTAAAAACATTAATCCTCAATAATGTAACTCAAACATCATAACCAGTGAATAAGTGAGTCAGATTATAAACAATAGATAATACTGGTACTACTAAATAACAAAGCATACCAATTGAGCAATATTATCTATGTGGACAGTTTAAAAGAATTTACTCATAAAACACCCTTAGAAGAAAAATGAATTCCAGTGTGTACATGTACTCTGTTTCTACAACCAAAAATATATAGATAATTTTTTGTATAAAAATTACTGTATGTTATTCATGTAATTCAATCTCTAATATAATGCATATGGTATATACATACTAGTAAAGCTGACCACATAATCTGACATCTAAAGAAATACTCCAAATGTAAGGTTTAATTCATTCTTTCTAGATGTAATGATGAATTTAGATTAAAGATCCACTCTCATTCCCTGTGTAATAGAGACTGGACAAGGACTCCGCCCTTATTCCAAGTGAAACCCTGTCCAGTCCTCAAAAAGAAAATATATCAAGTTTGTCCAAATATAAACCAAGGAAATGTGTAGCAACTGGAGACAGTTGCTTATCACTTTTTAAATTTTTTTTTATCTATTTATTTATTTAGAAAATGTTTTACCAGGAAGAATTAATTGAGATTTCTCTCGTTTTCAAGTATGTACTGGATAGTTTTCAGTAAAGGGTTACATGTTTGCACAAATTGTGAAACTGTCACGGATTTGAAGACTCTCAGACTTAAGGTTTGGTAAAATAACTTAACTTTATTAAAAGTTAAAGGCAGTCCCCGTAGGGTAAACATACATAACAATACAACAGTAATATAACATATAATAGGTTCTACCGACCTTGCCTAAATACCGGGCAAGGCAACCTAAGTGACAGTTTTAATGACAGGCTCTACCGGCCTTGCCTATACCGGGTAAGGCAACCGTGAGATGACATATACCGGTTCTACCGGCCTTACCAATACCGGGCAAGGCAGCCCCCATGGAATGCTGAATGTAGGCTCTACCGGCCCTGCCAATACCGGGTAAGGCAACCTTAAAGATGGTGAATTACAAGGTTCTACCGGCCTTACCAATACCGGGCAGGGCAGCCCAAAGGAGTACTGGAGTAGGCTCTACCAGCCCTGCCAATACCGGGTGAGGCAACCTACAGGATGGTATCATCAAGGTTCTACCAGCCTCACCAATACCGGGCAGGGCAGCCTGAGCGAGTAGACCAGCTGTCAGGTGACTAAGACAGCATAGAGCATAGTTATGGAGGTCTTACTCAGCAGGAGTCTATAGCCAGGGATACTCAGGCAACTGCATGGAAGTGGACAGCGACTGACCACAGTACTGGATGTTCAGGAGCAAACCAACGTCCGCACGTTGGGACTAATGGTAATAGCGCCACCAGGTTTAATGGAGCAAACCAGCGACCGCACGTTGGAACCAACAACATATATCGCCACCAGGTTTAGTGGAGCAAACCAGCGTCCGCACGCTGGAACCAATAATGTATCTCGCAACCAGTTTAGTGGAGTAAACCAGCGTCCGCACGCTGGGACCAACAATGTATATAGCAACCAGGTTAGTGGAGTAAACCAGCGTCCGCACGCTGGGACCAACAATGTATATCGCAACCAGGTTAGTGGAGTAAACCAGCGTCCGCACGCTGGGACCAACAATGTATATCGCCACCAGGTCTAGTGGAGTAAACCAGCGTCCGCACGCTGGGACCAACAATGTATATCGCCACCAGGTCTAGTGGAGTAACCCAGCGTCCGCACGCTGAGACTAACAATGTATATTGCAACCAGGTTTAGTGGAGTAAACCAGCGTCCGCACGCTGGGACCAACAATGTATATCGCAACCAGGTGTAGTGGAGTAAACCAGCATCTGCACGCTGGGACCAACAATGTATATCGCAGCCAGGTTTAGTGGAGTAAACCAACAAAGTATGATCAGCAGCGAGAAGAACAATGTCGCCAGAGCGACGGCTGGAGCAGGAGACTCAGGAACTTAGTAAGATTAACCCGCGAGGTGCTGGAACAAAGGAACACAGGAACACTGGAACACAGGATCAGCAAGTACAGCAGGAACAGGCCCAGAAGCCTGACAAGCAGGTCAGGCATAGTGGAGTCAGAAACACCACGAAAGGGCAACCTGGAAGTGCTCAGCCTGGGTTTAAAAAGGCTGTGTGAGGAGGGCTAATCACAGACAGCCAATCATGATACTCAGCAACTGACTGACACTGAACAGCACCAATCACGGGCACCGTGATAGTACCCCCCTTTCAAAGACCCCCTCTCCCAGAGTAGGGTCTAGGCTTCTGAGGGTATTTGGCATGAAATATTCGTAGTAACTTGGGTGCATGAAGGTCCTTACTGTCTACCCAGGAACGATCCTCAGGACCATAACCTTTCCAATGCACCAGATACTGTACCCCTCCTCTACCTCTGCGGGAATCAATAATGTTTTGTACTTCATACTCCTCCTGCCCCTCGACTTCAACAGGACCTGGCCTCACAGGTGTGGTAGTATAGCGGTTACAAACCAGAGGTTTAAGGAGAGACACATGGAATACATTATGAATGCGCATAGAAGCAGGTAATTCCAAGGCATAGGAAACAGGGTTAATTTTGCGAATGATCTTGTACGGACCAATGAACCGAGGTGCCAGCTTATTAGATGGGACCTTGAGCTTTAGATTCTTGGAGGACAGCCATACTCTATCCCCGACTTGGAAGGAAACCGCTGGAAGCCTTCTGCGATTGGCATGACGCTGATGTCGCTGAAAAGACTGGCCCAATGCCCTCTGAACTTGTGCCCATGTGGAACGGAGTTGCTCTATATGCTCATCCAGAGCTGGAATCTGCTGTGATTGAAAGGAATCCGGGAGCAGACAGGGTTGGAACCCATAATTGATCAAAAACGGAGAGCTCCCGGAGGAAGAATTAACTGTGCAGTTCCTGGCGAACTCTGCCCAAGGCAACAAGTCGGCCCAATTATCATGATGGTCAGTCACAAAACATCGCAGAAACTGTTCCAATCCTTGATTGGCCCTCTCAGCGGCCCCATAAGTCTGGGGATGATATGCCGAGGAAAATGATAGCTGTATGCCCATCTGTTCGCAAAATGCCCTCCAGAATCTGGACACAAACTGGCTCCCCCTGTTAGACACCAGCACCCTGGGTACTCCATGTAACCGAAATACTTCTCGAGCGAATACCATTGCCAGTTCCTTGGCTGAAGGAAGGCCACAGAGGGGTACGAAGTGTGCCATTTTAGAGAACCTGTCTACCACCATCAATATGAAGGAGTACCCTCTAGACCTGGGCAATTCTCCCATAAAGTCGATAGAGACGTGAGACCAAGGGCGTTCACCATTAGGCACCGGCTGAAGCAAGCCCACAGGGAGATGTCTAGGGGTTTTGGCACGGGCACAGGTGGCACAGGCATTCGTAAAATTGGCACAATCTGCTCTCATAGAAGGCCACCAAAATAGCTGAGAGAGAGACCAGAACAATTGATCCCTACCAATATGTCCCGCAGCTTTAGAGGAGTGGTAGGTCTCAAGTAATCGAGTACGGAATGGCTCAGCGACAAAACATTTGCCCACTGGAGTCTCATGAGGAGCAGAGGCTTGGGATGCCAAAATCTCCTCCCCTAGTGGTGAAGTAATACTAGTAAGTATGGTAGCCAATATTCGATCGGGTTGAATGATAGGGGCTGGTACCTCTTCTCTGTCAACCTCTGCTTCAAATTGTCTAGACAGAGCATCAGCCCTAACATTCTTTGATCCCAGCAGGTATGATACAACGAAATTGAATCGGGATAGAAACAGTGCCCATCTGGCCTGGCGAGAAGACAATCTCTTGGCCTCAGAAAGATACGTCAGATTCTTGTGATCAGTTAGAATCAAAACGGGGTTTTTTGTGCCTTCAAGTAAATGACGCCATTCTTTGAGAGCGAGGATAATGGCCAGTAATTCTCGATTACCAATCTCGTAATGACTTTGAGCACTAGTCAGTTTTTTTGAGAAGAATCCACAGGGTCTGAGTGTACCGCCTTTAACCTGTCGCTGAGAGAGCACCGCCCCGACCCCAATATCTGAGGCATCAACTTCCAAAGTAAAGGGGAGTATTGGATTAGGGTGGGACAACACAGGCGCTTCAGCAAAGGCTACCTTCAACTTCTCAAAGGCCTCTTCAGCAGCCACCGGCCAGAGGGATGGGTAAGCGCCCTTGTGCGTGAGGTCAGACAGAGGTTTCACGATAGAGAAGAAGTTTTTAATAAACTTCCTGTAATAACTGGCGAAGCCCAGAAATCGTTGGATGGCTTTGAGGCTCTTGGGTTTAGGCCATTGTAAGACTGCCGTCAATTTCTCTTTATCCATGGCAATGCCGTCTTTGCCAATTATAAACCCCAGAAATGGTACACTGGTTTTGTGGAACTCGCATTTCTCCAGTTTACAGAATAATTTATTTTTTCGTAAGCGCAGCAAGACTTCAGACACATCCTTGATGTGTTGTGACAGGTCTTTGGAGTGGATAAGTATGTCGTCAAGATAGACTACGACACAAGATTGTAACATATCTCTAAGAACGTCATTGATCAGTTCTTGAAATATTGCAGGAGCATTACATAGACCAAATGGCATGACTAGGTATTCATAATGCCCAGATCTCGTATTGAAGGCAGTTTTCCACTCATCACCGGCTCTGATACGTATCAAATTGTAGGCTGCCCTTAGGTCCAATTTGGTGAAAATCGAGGACCCCTTAAGTCTATCAAACAGCTCGGTCATGAGTGGTATTGGGTAGGCATTTTTTGCCATCAGCTTATTCAGCCCACGATAGTCTATGCAAGGTCGCAGTTCGCCACTTTTTTTCTTAACAAAAAAGAACCCGGCACCGGCCAGAGAAATAGATTTTCTTATGATCCCTCTACTGAGGGCATCTGCTATGTATTCCTCCATAGCTTGGTTCTCCTCACAAGACAATGGATATGTGCGTCCCCTCGGTGGTACTGCTCCAGGACTCAGTTCTATGCGACAATCGTATGGTCTGTGCTGAGGTAGGGTGCCAGCCTCTCCCTTACTGAAAACATCGCTAAACTGCTGGTAGGCATCAGGTAGTGAAGGGGAGGTGCACAAGACCTTAACAGGATGGGTAACGCACTTATCCATACAGAACTGAGACCAAGCAGCAATCTCACATTTCTGCCAATCAAATTGTGGGTTGTGCAACTGTAACCAAGGAAAGCCCAAAATCACGGCATGGTGAGGAGAATTAATCAATTGGAACTGCTGCTCTTCCTTGTGAAGAGCCCCAGCAGTCATGGACAAGGGCATTGTTTCAAAAGTAACTTGGGCGGGTTCCAAAGGTCTGCCATCAATTGCTTCAATAGCAAGAGGGGTTTCTCTCTGAATCCGTGGTACCCCATGCAATTCAGCAAAGGAATTGTCCATAAAATACCCAGCTGCACCAGAATCAACCAAGGCCAAAACCTCAACCGAGCATTGTGCCCATGACAATACCACCTGTATGGTGGGTTTAAGTGTGTCTAACAATGGGGACGATTGGACACCACCTAGGGCCTGTCCCCCAAGGTACCCTAGGTGTGTTCGTTTCCCGGACATACCGGACAAGATCTTAACAGGTGACCATCTTTACCGCAGTACAGACATAATCCTTGTGTCTTGCAATACCTTCTCTGCTCCTTAGTTAACCTAGTGAAACCCACCTGCATAGGTTCACTTGGTTCCGAAATAGGTTCACTAGGTTTGGATGCAGAGGGAGGGTTGGGTGGGCAAAATATGCTACTGGACCCATTATTCTTTAACCGTACTCGTCGCTCTCTGGCAGTTAATCTTTCACGTATTCTGGAGTCAATTAGAATCACGTATTCGATATAATCGTCTAGGTCAGTAGGTAACTCTTTTGCTGCAATCTCATCTTTAATCAGGTCACTCAATCCTTGAGCAAAGGCTGCCAACAGGGCCTCGTTATTCCACCCTACCTCTGCTGCCAAGGTGCGGAATTCAATGGCATAATCGCCAACCGTGCGCCTGCCCTGTTGTATCTCCATGAGACGTTTAGCAGCAGAGGTAGTTCTACCAGGAGGCTCAAATACTCTCCGAAAGGATTGCACAAAATCACAGAAATTCTTTGTGCAAGGTTTAGCGTTTTCCCAAAGTGGGTTGGCCCAGGCCAATGCTCTGCCAGTCAGCAGGGATATCATGAACCCAACCTTGCTGCGATCACTAGGAAATGCGTGTGCCGTTAATTCCATAAATATTTCAAGTTGATTAATAAACCCTCTGCATAATTGAGGGTCCCCGTCATATCTCAGCGGCAAGGGTGCAGAAGCCGTTAACCCTTTGACTGCGGCCCCTGAGGGCTTAGACTCATTCTCCGGTGTCGGAATTGGCGGGACCACCGGGTTAGCACCGGACTTATCCGCAAGTACCGTGCGTTCAAGAATAGTTTGGATAGCAACCGCTAGCTGATCCAAATGTTGCTCGTGCATATCCATCCTCCAATGGATATTCTGTGCGTTACCGTCACTCTTAGTGTCTGAGGTCATGGCCCTTTCGTACTGTCACGGATTTGAAGACTCTCAGACTTAAAGTTTGGTAAAATAACTTAACTTTATTAAAAGTTAAAGGCAGTCCCCGTAGGGTAAACATACATAACAATACAACAGTAATATAACATATAATAGGTTCTACCGGCCTTGCATAAATACCGGGCAAGGCAACCTAAGTGACAGTTTTAATGACAGCCTCTACCGGCCTTACCAATACCGGGCAGGGCAGCCCAAAGGAGTACTGGAGTAGGCTCTACCGGCCCTGCCAATACCGGGTGAGGCAACCTACAGGATGGTATCGTCAAGGTTCTACCGGCCTCAACAATACCGGGCAGGGCAGCCTGAGCGAGTAGACCAGCTGTCAGGTGACTAAGACAGCATAGAGCATAGTTATGGAGGTCTTACTCAGCAGGAGTCTATCGCCAGGGATACTCAGACAACTGCAAGGAAGTGGACAGCGACTGACCACAGTACTGGATGTTCAGGAGCAAACCAACGTCCGCACGTTGGGACTAATGGTAATAGCGCCACCAGGTTTAATGGAGAAAACCAGCGACCGCATGCTGGAACCAACAACATATATCGCCACCAAGTTTAGTGGAGCAAACCAGCGTCCGCACGCTGGAACCAATGATGTATCTCGCAACCAGTTTAGTGGAGTAAACCAGCGTCCGCACGCTGGGACCAACAATGTATATCGCAATCAGGCTTAATGGAGTAAACCAGCGTCCGCACGCTGGGACCAACAATGTATATCACCACCAGGTCTAGTGGAGTAACCCAGCGTCCGCACGCTGAGACTAACAATGTATATTGCAACCAGGTTTAGTGGAGTAAATCAGCGTCCGCACGCTGGGACCAACAATGTATATCGCAACCAGGTGTAGTGGAGTAAACCAGCGTCCGCACGCTGGGACCAACAATGTATATCGCAGCCAGGTTTAGTGGAGTAAACCAACAAAGTATGATCAGCAGCGAGAAGAACAATGTCGCCAGAGCGACGGCTGGAGCAGGAGACTCAGGAACTTAGTAAGATTAACCCGCGAGGTGCTGGAACACAGGAACACTGGAACTCTGGAACACAGGAACACAGGAACACTGGAACACAGGAACACTGGAACACTGGAACACTGGAACACTGGAACACTGGAACACAGGATCAGCAAGTACAGCAGGAACAGGCCCAGAAGCCTGACAAGCAGGTCAGGCAGAGTGGAGTCAGAAACACCACGAAAGGGCAACCTGGAAGTGCTCAGCCTGGGTTTAAAAAGGCTGTGTGAGGAGGGCTAATCACAGACAGCCAATCATGATACTCAGCAACTGACTGACACTGAACAGCACCAATCACGGGCACCGTGATAGAAACATTATATATATATATATATATATATATACATAAACATATTAATATACATAATATAAAATGTTGAAATTATATACAGTAACACACTGTTTTAGATATATTAATGATGTCTCTCACATGTCCACTAATTCTTTCATCTAAATGTCTTTTAAAGGGATAGTAATACTTCGTTTTAACTTTATTTTATTTTGTAGGCATTAAAAAAACATGAAGAATGATATAAGTATTATCTCTCAAACCTTTATGGTTTATGAGATATTCACAAGCAAAGTTTTCCCCTCCCGCCCCTTTTACCTAGTGTAAGTCATCTCTTCTCAGATGTGGAATGCAGTCTATAGACCAGACAGATAACAGAAGGGGACACTCTTATTCCTATGAAAACAATGAAATCCCTGCCCCCCTTGACAAGCTTTTCAGGTTTTTCCCTTATCTTAATTGAAGATTGTCCCTCTCTGCAGTCTACCTGGGCACCTCCCTTCTGTTCTAGCTGAACAGTGTGACATCAGTAAAAGGGGCGGGAGGGGGACACTTTGTCATTGAATTACTCTGGAACTACAACTCTGACAGAATTGAAATAACACTCTCCAAAGTCCAAATACTATGATGATTAATTAGAGCTGCTTTTATTATGAAACATTACTATCCCTTTAAGCATGCCAACATATTTATTTTGGGTATCCAAATTGAATACAATAAATGAAACCCCTGGATTTAAAATTAATATATCCCCTAATCTTGTGTATATTACCAAAATGATCTATGACTCGGTTAATATGTATCATATATTTGCAAGTACTGCAAAAATAACATGGGAAAGATCCATTAAGCACAGAGATTTTTTTAGATCTTACAAAATGATTAACTATAACGTAAGTTAGGACATCTCCTAAAAGTGATGGAAATAGATCTGCTAACATCTGATTGTAGGTCTTGATCATTTTGAAAATGTAGGCATGTTTATTAAGAATCTTCCTAATCTCAGTAGTATTTCAACAAAAGTCAGTAATGGCATAGGTCCATATGCTACTTGCTTTGGGTTTAGCAGCATTTGTCTTTGAGTATGTAAGGCACAGTGATAGTGATAGGATTTTTTCATACAAGTTTTGCTGTAACCTTTTAAACAAGTCCAGTGTAGAAAAATTCCTGAGCAGTATCAAAAATTCTTAAAATAGAATTTGTAGCCATCTCTTTTCTAAATAGATCTGAGATAATCATACTGTCAATTCCTCTCATTATAGTTAGATCCAAGAAATCAGCCCTATTATTATTGATGTGACATGTCAGATGTAAATTGATTATCGGCATTAAGTTTAGAGAAACATTCTTCCAATAAGGCCTTCCTTCCTATAATATGAGTATGTCATCAATATATCTCAGGTACATAACAGGTACGTATTATTCAGTCCATATATCATTGAGGTCAGAGAAGACATATGCATGCTCCCACCATCTCAAATGCAAATATGGAGTCTAATTCCTCAGCTTCTTTTTTTAGGTATAAGACACACAACAGGAGAAGAAAAAATGTAAAACGAGGAGTGGGTGAGGGGACAAAAGCATAGAGAAAAACATACAGTACAATTATTATACAAGAGGAAAAAAGAAACTCAATTTCAAGAAGTTAGAAGAGGAAGTGAAGGAAAATTGATGGTGATCAATCTTTCAAATAGGACACTAACCAAAGCACAAACATAAGTCTCAAAGAGAATTGTATCCTTCTCACCTTCTGCTAGGATGAAAAAATGTACTCTTATTAAGGACTTGCATGTATATGCGAGGAAACTGTTATTAAAAATAAAAATAATTTGTAATCATAAGAGTGCACTCCAAAAGGCAACTAAATCAGATGATGTGAATAATTTACAGATCTTGGAAGAACTTATCCAGGAAAGTGCTAGTGAACAGCATAAATGGAAGAAAAGTATTTTTGAGTCTAGTTAAAAAGGATTTTTTTTAATCACCAGATTTAATCAGTCTGCTGCTGTGGCAGATGTACATTTGTGTCAAACAGTTTAGCAGGAGGAATTACACTAGCAGCAAAGGTCCTAATCTCACTGCTGGTGGTAGTGGTGATACCCATTCCCAACTGCATCTCTTGCTCCTATTCTAAATCACGTTCCAGCTTCTCCTGCTCATACTTGCATTGTAGGAACCAAAACATATATTTTTTATTCTAACTCTGTCTCTCTAACTTGCTTTCGCTTTAATTCCCGCCTGATATATGGCATGCTGCATGTTAGGAAGTTCCAGGTTTTTGTATTATGCGGGCAGGACTTCTCGCTGCCATAGTATACAGTCAAAAAATAGAACAGTTCTTGCGGGAAAATCTGTGGTGTTAGCTAAAAGATGGAAAATGTATGGGTTCCCAATGGGTGGGCATGATCTTGGAAAAAAGATAAGTGAAAAAGTTCAGATTCCTTAATGAAAGTAATAAAAATATTAAATATATCTACTGATTTGCCAAAAATAAGTGATCTAAAACTATTAAACCTTTATGCACTATTTCAATATTCACTACTAGTATAAGTTCCATCGTTGCCCAGAGGTAGCTACAGAGCAAATACACTTTTACACAAAAGTAAAATGGATCATATTTTGAGAATGGGGATTCAGCAAATTGCTATTACATTGCTTCATTTTCAAAAGATGCCTATATATTACTATTGCTGCAGTTATTTAGACTACACATCACCGCTTTTCTTATCTTTTCTCCTGGTTAATTTTTTTTGTCTCCACTGCAGTATGCTGTGAATTATTTATTTTATGCCCTGAAATAGACATCAGTGTATCTAATATAAACAGAACATGGAATGCTTCACCTAAATTTGTGGGAAGGGCTGTAAGCCGCTAAAAAGAAGGGCACAGCTTCTCCTACCAGGGTACTCATCGTCTATCACGTTGATTGCATCTAGCGTCATAGAGTCCGCCCCTTCTGGTCCGTTGGTGCCAGCTACTACATAAGTATGCTTTTTCTTTGTTCCCCACATGAGGGGCCATATTAGCAGCCTGTTTGATAACAGGTACGTTTTATACCATCAATGTCTATATTAATTCATGCCTTAAAATAAGCACAGACAGGTCCTTTGCTGTTAATTTTCTATTATCCACATACATTTTAGTTTTCCTTAGGTTAGTTGTCATTTGCTTTCTTTTCTTCTTATTTCTGCCAGGTCATTGGGACATATCTACATGCAAATAGTCACCTAAATATACATCTTCACCTGATTTTGCTATTTATGTATCATTGTTACCTCCTTTTTCCATGCTTATTTCACATTCATTCATTAAGTTACACACATAGGCTTTGTCACTTCCTACCCAAGGGTACCTTTCTTGGGTCATTCCAGTCTGTTTCTCAAACAACAGGTACACCAATCATTGTCACCTAGCCAATCTCTTTAATATTTACTTTTACCCCAGCTGATAGTCCCTACTTTGGCTCCTCTAGGCCCCGCGCTATGTCACAACTAGCATACCCAGCTCCCGATCTCAAGTAAACCATGTCCAGGTCTGCCTACCTCTCCGTATTACATTGTACATTCCAAGTACATTCAGAACCATATTTTGTAGTGCCTTTGTTTTAATTTTAAAAGTCTATGTTAGATCCTCTCCATCTAGGCTTCAGCCCTTGTAGATAAGTTGTTTTTCCTCAGTAACAATGCTGTACGCACATATGACCTTTATCATAGGTTTTGCACCTTATAACAATCAAGTCCTCCCCTCACCTTAGACCTTATATTGTACTCTCTTTGCTTGGAACAAAAAAAAAATTAAATTGCGTCTTGATTTACTCTTTTCACCACCACTCCATAGTAATGTAAGGACATTGTCCCCTGCCAGCTCAGTCCTTTGCGTATACTTTCACTGTCCTGATCATCTTCAGTCCGCCTTTGTTTGCTCCCCTCGTGATATCCTGAAGGAGGTTGAGAATCGTACTGTCCCTTCACCATGGTTAGTTACATTCTATAGCTGTATGGACAGTAATCCACACACACACACACACGCACACTAGTAGCCAAGGTCCACTGTCCCTTTGTTACCCAAGAGACTTTAGATTTTGTCTTTTTCAACCTTATGATGCCCCCCTCTCTCTCCTACACTTAAAATGCAGTTACAGTATCTATTCCACATACTTTACTGCTTTAAAGACAAACTGTTCCTCAGGTTCCACCACATCACAGAGGTCAAATGTCCAAACTATAATCCAAAGATTCTCTAAATCTTGCCCATTGGGAAGGTTAAGGTTTTAAGCTTTGTCACTTTGTAGAGGTTGAAGGTTCCCACCGTATTTTCCCTCTATACAGCCAAGGGCCATTAAGCCTTAAAAACCATCCTAGTGGTTTAATCTTCCAAGATCCTACCTCTTCGCAGAGCCTAAGGTTTTCTTTAGCATTACTTCTTTGCAGAGGTTCAACTTTCCTTAGCATTACCTATGCCTTTGTAATGGGAACCCAAGACACTGGGGATTGCTGGGCCATCGTATCAGGATCTTCTCTCCTGCAGGCAGCTGGGCTGTGTCGAATTCCCCGGTCGCTGGGTAGTTGACAGCACCGGTACGACTCAGTGTCGCCTGAGGCGAACAGATGGAAGCCGTCGAGTCTCGAGGCGAGGAGTCAGTGTTCCGAGGGACTGGTCGACTCAGTGTTGAAGTCGAGTAAAGTCTGTGGGACACAGTGGTCGATTCCTGAGGTCGACACCGAGTCAACTGATGTTACAGCTTACCTTAGTTTCAGCATCATCTACAGGCGCGAGGCTTCAAGCATGCAGCAGGCCTTTGTTTTATGTGTTTGCTTCCTGTAGTCTCCTCCTACCTACTTCCTTCTACCTACTTCCTCCCTCTGAGCCCCTCCGTCCACCTACTTCCTGCAGGGGGGTTTAAAAGGCAGACTGAGTCCTGACTCAGTTGCCCTTGCTTGTTGTTCATAGCAGTTCTGTTACCTTAGGCTCCGTGTATGACCTGGCTAGTCTTCCATCCATTCTAGTGCTGACCTGTGGCTCTTTCTGACTATTCTTTTTTCCTAACCCCTAATAATGGACATCCAATCTGGTGCAGACTTGTGGCTCTGGCTGACTACCTGAACTGTGTATGACCCGGCCTGTCTGACTACCCCCTCTGGTGCTGACTTGTGGCTCTGACTATTCTTTTGTCTTTTCCACTGGTGATCAGACACCCAGTCTGGTGCAGGCCTGTGGCTCTGGTAGACTTGCATAGCAGACTGCAGGAGTGAGTCAGTTTTCACCTTACTTCTACTGACTGCAGGCATGAGTCAGTTTTTCGCTCCTATTGACTGCAGGCGTGAGTCAGTATTCACCCTTACTGGCTCCAGTGATATTTCCTTCTGACTGCGGGCTGAGTCAGACCTCATTCCTTATCGGATCAAGATCCTGGTTTCCTGTTCCAGTTCATGTTCCTGGTTCCAGCTGAGACTTCCAGTGGCTAAGGTCTAGTCTCCAGCACTGTGGTTTAGCATTGTAACCTATTATTTCTGATAGCAGGCTTGCTGGCTATTACCCTGTGCTTATTCCTATTGTATATATTGTATATATCCTTTTTATGTCATTTGTTAATAAACTGCATTAACTAAACCGTACTGACTCCTGAACTACTCTGGGTAACCGTGACAGAGGAGGAGAGCAGAGGGAAGTCAGCGATTCTCGAGACAAAGGTCAGGTTACAGTCAGGAACTCTAGAACAGAGAATGAATAGCTCTTGTTGCCTCCAGGGGATGGGAGTCAGAGAGGACTCTTTAAACCACCCCGGCAAGAACAACACATGGAGACTTCTTACTCCAACACTAACACACTTTATTGAACAGGTTCAGTACACGTTTGAACACATCAAGCTATAACACAAGACAATGGACACATAAAGGCAGCGACAGATGGTTTAAGCAAAATACAAAGGACCAGACATGATCGAATTAACTCACAAAGGGGTCTCAGTATGGTACACAATGGTCAAGGCTGGAGGGGCTGGCATACACATTTTTGGGGACAATAGCCAGAGGTTGAAGCCGTTGGTCGACTGGTTTGAATTTCCCGCTTCAACCTGGACCAATCAGATGACAATATGAGCTGTCCTGTCGACCAATCCCTGAGCCGCCTACTTTTCCCTATGTTAAGTCTATGGAAGCTCTTTAGCTGTCCTGCTCAAGGATTCGACCAATCAGGCTGCTGCCTACTGTCCCCACTATGGGGTACGACATTGTGTCGAGAGTTCCAGATGTATCCCGGGAGCCTTTGACTGATTGTCGGTAAAAAGCATTGTATGGCAAAGAGATGTCGAAGTTCCAAATTAAGGCAGCTCTGTCCATCCAGGCTTGTCGACATAGCTGTTTGCCGACATAATGTCCCACATAGTTCGAAACGTTTGTCCCCAAAGCCCCAAAAGTCGTACGCCCAACATTAGCTTCCAGTAACAGCCTAACCCCTTCATAGGGCCTGAAGGTTTCCTTAAAACCTTACCTCTTCATAGAGGTCAAAGGTTCTATGACCCTTACCTATTAACAGAGGCTGACAGTTTCCGTACACTTTCCATCTCCGCAACTGTTAAAAGTTCTCCCTAAGCATTAGCTCCTGGAAGAGGCCAAAGGAGGTCTAAGCCTTACCTCCTTGCAGACACCATAGGCCCCTATCCCTTTCACTAGTCATGGAGCAGTAGGTTCCATAATCTCATGTCTCTTTGGTCCCTAAGTCCCATACTTTACTCGCATGTCAAGATGTTTTCTAAACCTCACCCTTCACTAGCAGGTTCCAAGTACTCCATTTCCTCTGTTGCCCAAAGGTTCCATCTGTATTTCTTTACAGTAGGTATTGTCTTCCCAAGTACATCTCTTATCAAAAGCCAAGGACCCTAATCTTAACTTAAATTCAGGCTTCTCATCCCCAGGCCGTTGGTAAGCTCAGAACCCTTCAATGTCGATGGGTACTGCAGCAGCAAGTCTTGTTTGCCTTGTACACTACATGTCACTTTCCCCCACCAACCCCCACTTTCTTATTCACCTTACCTAGTATGCATTATTCGGATCACAGCACCTGTACTAATTCAGTGAGCTCCTAGATTACATCTGGGCACTAATGTGAGTCCATTCAAGAATCATTATGGAATCTGAAGATCAGCAACTTCTTGATCCAGAAGCCTCTGTGAATTATTCCATCAACTCCCAGGCCATGTAGCCCATCATTGCGGGACTGGACTGTCCCTAATTGATGGCAGAACTAAGCAGTCAGCATATAACTTATCCTGCTTCTGCCAGAAAAGCTGAACTTTTCCATCTGTTATTCCCCCTTCTCCCACCTCACCACAGTCTTCACCCTCATGGTCCCCTTCTAGCGAGATAGCACATTTCCTGTCGGTCATGGGATCTGCGGTACCTAACATATAGGTCAGGCTACTGGTTTTGGAGAATGCAGCATCATCCATTACACCAGCCAGCAGTTCAACTTCATCACCAAAAAAGTACTTCCCATTCACACTCTTCCCGTATCACTCCAGCACATAAAATTCCACCACAAATCCAGAGGCATATCGTGGATAGGAAGTATGTGAATTTGGTCTCCCTTTTAATAGACTCGCAAGACTTGTCTGAGCAAAAGGTTGTCAATTGCAGAGATGTCTCTGTAACACTGAAATCCAAGGATCCTAGGTTATCCAAGAAACTATCACAGAATTCGTCTTGGCTTTTAGTGTTCACAGGGATGTCTTTTGCTCAGCATTTCCCCACAGCAGACAAGAACTAGAGTCATACTTGTGTACTATAGTAGATTTGGCACATAAGTAGAGTGGTGGTTATTATGACTGCCACGGTTCTCTCTCGGCCAAAGCAGTTGCCAGCTTAGCCCAGTTTAATTTTCACACTGACTGGCGCATGCCAGACAATTAATTGTTCTGCCGGCATTTTGCCGGCATTAAGGCTCCAGCTTGCAATTTATGCCAGGCTGCCTATCACTCACCTAACCTGTGCCCTTCTATTCCTACTACATCCCCAGAACCATTGCCCTGACAGGGCCATCACCTCCGAAGACTCAAACTCTGCCCCACCCCCAATGTCTCTGCCATCCAGGGACAAGCTGGGTTGGGCCATTCACTACTTGGGGTCTACCCCCATTTGTAATAATGTTGACACCAAAGGGTGTGTTTTTTTAGCAATTGCAGACTGACATAAGGCACATTCTAGGGCCATCTGCCCCAGAGCCATGTCAGTCAATAAATGACTAGGAACCATCAATGTCATCTTACTTCAGTCTTTATTATCATCTCATCCAAACTAACAACTCATACATCACATAATCTCAGGCCTCACCCAAGGTTTTCACACAGGCGTTGTGGCATGCCCATCCACTTCATTGGAATGCCCCAATTTGTTATCAGTCATAGCAGAACCTCAGGTAGCGTCATCAATATTACCTACTGAATTTCAGAAAGGTTTCTTGTTAGGCCACTTTCCCAGGCCCCCGTTCCCATTTTGGCGAGTCAACCCTATTGGTATAGCCAATTTTAATTACTCCTCAAAAAAGAGGCTGATAATAGACTTCTCGGCCCCGCACTCATCAATTATCACCGTGCCCATGATTATTGCCTGCTTGGTATGGGTGCCTGTCCTGTTCCCTGTGGCAAGGGGGCAGCAGCATTGCCAGCTGCTGCCGCCTGTCTGCTGGCCTCTCTGTCGTGGGCATGTATCATTGACGTCGCTCTCGTTGTTTTGTAGCCTTCGGCACTAATTGGTCAATTGTGTCCCACCTTCTCCTGTGATCTTATATACGGCCTGAATACTGGGCTCAGTTGCCCTTTCGTGGTGCACCTGTGCGTTACTACTGTGCATTGTGCTCACGTTTGACCTTTGCTTGGCTTCCGTTGATTCTACAATTTGATCCATGGCTGTGACTGACTATCCGCTCCAGTATTGACCAGTGGCTCTGTCTGACTACCCGCTCCGTGTATGACCTTGGCCTTGTCTGACTACCCATTCTGGTCTGACCCTGATTCTGGCTGACTACCTGCTCCGTGAAGTCTGTGGCTCTGGCTGATTACCTGATCCGGTTTTGACCCGTGGCTCTGTCTGACTACCCACTCCGTGCTTGTCTCTGGTACTGTCTGACTCTCCACTCTGTCTCAACTGGCTGTTGCTGGCTCCGTACAGCCTACGAGCAAACTCTACCTCCCTGGTATTGTTGCGGCTGCCTTCCTCTCAGTAGCTCAGGGTTAGTCTCACCCTAGGTATTGCTCTAACAGTCTCGCTCCATGCATCCTTGACTAGCTATACCTCTGAGGCTATTACCTGTCTGTACCCTGGTCTCGCTTCTGTTGCCTGATCCCTAGCTCTCTAGGGTTCTGCACGCTCGCTCTGTAGAATCATAGGCTACCTCCTTTGCTGCTGTGGCAATCTGCGATTGCAGGTTGTAGCTCAGTTTCAGCTCCTGGGTAGTGGACTGAGCACGGTCCTCACGCCTGTTCCTGGGAAGGTTGGATAGTGTTTAGCTCCTGTATATTGATCTTAATAAACTGGTTAAATTCACCTGTACCTGTGTTGTGTGATTCATTATCCTAAGTGTACAGTAACAGTACAAAAGGGCCATGAATACTGAAAGTACAGGTGTTCCACCAGTTTTGAGCATTTTGGGGAGAATGGACATACAGGATCAAAGGATCGATCAGTTGTCATTGGCCATGCAGACACTCCTAAACCATACCACACACTTTGGGCAGGCTACTCAGCAACCAGTGGCCCCCTCTGAGTCGGTGCCAGTTGTGTCTGTTAATCCTGATACTAGTACAGTTCGTGGACTAACGGGTATCACTCCCCTTCCTCAACGATACGAGGGGGAGCCTATGCTCTGTAGAGGTTTTCTTAACCAAGTGGGCATATTCCTGGAAATGGTACCACATGCGTTTCCAAGTGAACGAAGCAAAGTCGGCTTCATGATTTCACTTTTGTCTGGTAAGGCACTGGCATGGGCCAATCCTTTGTGGGAGACTGAGAAACCCTTTGTAGCTAACTTTACAGAATTTCTGGGTGAATTCCACAGGTCTTTGATGTTCCAGCTTAAGCAGTATCCACAACCAAACAACTTATGACCATACACCAGGGCACACGTACGTTAGCCGAATACGCTTTAGAATTTCATACTTTGGCAGAGGAGGTGGGTGTTACGGTTTTCTGACACTCAGACAAAGGTTAAAAGCAAAAACACAGTTTTATTGAAATTAAATTAAAGAACAGCACCCCTGGGGGCCAGGACAGGTATAAACAGGTAATGACAGAAATACAGGCCCAAATATGTAGGAGCAAACAGTGATGATCAGAATAAATGTAGGAACAAGGGTTAATGCTTAGAGCAACTGATCAGTCTCTGTGATGGTAATTAGCCAACGCCCAGCATGTATATTCAGTCTCTTAGATAGTGCAAAGGAAGGTGCAGTAGGTGACTGAACTGAATCACTTTCAGATAGCTGTACAATAGGACGCCCAATGATACAGCAAAGACTGACCAGAGCTGAGCCAATACCCCCTTGGGGTGATAAAACGGAGGAAAGCCACTGCTGGATCTAATAGGACCAGAACCTGGAACGCCCTTAGTTCTCTCAATGGAAGAAACCCTGCGTGTGCCAACGGGACCAGAGCCAAGAACACCCCCTGGGTGCCACAACGGAGAAACACTGCACAAGCGATCTGAGAGCCAACACACTGGTAGTGCGAAAGATAGCGTAACACAGTGAGCACTTGGAGACCAGAGCCAAGACACCCTTCCGGTGCCGTCACAGAGCAACACACTGCAAGAGCTACCAGAATGCCCACTAGCACCAGGCAGTGCAACAACGGAACTGAACGAGCACCGGTATGGAAGCTGCTCTGCTAGTGTAACGGATAGGCTCGGTAAATAAAGCACAGGCTCAGTAAGTGTTAAATGGCTCGGATGGAACACAACAGGTTTGGCAAGTGTACAGATACAGGCTCAATATCGGAGGCAACCAGCACAGCAAGGCTATGCAGACAGGTTCGGTAACGGAGGCAACAGCTCAGCAAGGCTGTGCAGACAGGCTTAGGAACAGAGGCAACAGCTCAGCTTTCAGAGAAGTGATTAGTCAGAGCGATACTATCAGCACAGTTCAGAATGTCGTCGGTAGGCGACCGAGCTCTCACGGGAACACAGGAACAATCACAGAGCAGGAGCGTCAGCCGGAACCGGGTCAATCACGAAGCAGGAACGTCAGCCAAAGCCGGGTCGAACACGGAGCAGGAACAACAGCCAGAACCGGGTCAAATCATGGAGCAGGAACGTCAGCCAGAGCCGGGTCAATCACGAGCAGGAACGTCAGCCAGAGCCGGGTCAATCACGGAGCAGGAACGTCAGCCGGAACCGGGTCAATCACGAACAGGAACAGCAGAATGGTCAGACAAGCCGAGTCGGTACACAGGAAAGCAGGAACACAGCAACAAATGCGCAGGATCAGGAACACCACAAAAAGGGCATCTGACAGGTGCCATAGACCCAGTAATAAAGGAACATCCTGGGCGGGCCAATCAGCCTCCTCCAATGTACAGGTATCATCACAGAGATTGACAGGGAATCACGGGGACCGTGATAGTGGGCTGGAACAATGAGGCACTTGTAGCTGCATTTTCGCAGGGTCTGAGTGACTCAATTAAGGATGAGACGGCAGCCCGTGAGCTACCGGAGGATCTGAATGAACTCATTACCTTTTCAATCCTGTTTGATATTAGACTCAGAGAGAGACGTTCATTGAGAGAACGTTTGCGTAAGCCTGCCGCTCAATTGGCACCTAACTTTACTCTCCCACCCTGTCCACCCTCACCTCCCATGTCTCCTGGTTCTGAGCCCGTCAGGAGTGAACCTATGCAACTGGGTTTCACGCGTCTTCCAGAGGAGGAGAGGGCTTTCCGTAGGAGAGAGAGCCTTTGCCTATACTGTGGTAAGGCGGGCCACTTATTGCAGTCTTGTCCCGTCTGGCCGGGAAACGCTCGCAACTAGGGTTATGTTGGGACAGACCCTGGGTGGAGTTTCGCAGTCCACGGATCATCTGCAAGGGAAGCCCATCCTTGAGGTGATTGTATCTTGGGCCGCATCTTCAGTAACGGCTCTGGCCTTGATAGACTCCAAAGCCGCTGGGTATTTCATGGATGCTGAGTTTGCGGCCAAGCATGCTATTCCGTTGCTGCCACATTCATCTCCTCTGGCTATTGAGGCTATAGACGGGAGACTGTTACAATCGTCACATGTGACACATGAGACGTGTCCTTTATCTCTAAGGGTAGGGATGCTCCACGTGGAGACCCTACAATTTCAAGTTATAAAATCTCCTCAGTAACATTGCAACATTCTTCTATCTGGTATTCCTGCTTCCCATCTCCAACCACTTCAATCTATACAGAATGCTGCAGCACAAATTACTCTTCTGTCACCTAGGTTTGTCCCTGCCCCACTCCTCCTCAAAACTCTCCAATGGCTGCCTATCAAACTCCGGATATCTTACAAAATCTTACTTCTCTCTTTCAAGACACTTCTCTCCTATACTCCTTCTTACATTTCCACTCTGATCTCCCGTTATACCCCATCCTGCCACTTACGTTCAGCCAATGACTGTCTTCTCTCAGCTCCTTTTGTCTCTACAGCTCTGTCACGTATCAAACCCTTTTCTCTTATTGCTCCGTATCTATGGAATGCTCTACCATCCAACCTGCGCCACTGCACCTCTGTGATAACCTTCAAATCTCACTTGAAAATGCACCTCATGGATAAAATCTCAACATGCTAGAAGGCACTTATGTTGTACAATGAATGCTCTTATAATGTTGTATAATGAATGCTCTGTTTGTCTCCCATTACCACTTTAGATTGTAAGCTTTCGGGCAGGGAACGCGCACCCAATGTTTCACTCTACAAAGCACCTGTAACCCTGTATTGTTTAAATCCTGAAATTGTAAAGAGCTGAGTACACTTGTGGTGCTATATAAATAAACATATTCATTCATTCATTCATTCATTCATTCATTCATTCATTCCTCAGTATGTTATCATTCTGGGGTTCCCCTGGCTACAGACACACAACTCCAGGATAATTTGGCAAACGTGCGACATTCTGTCTTGGTCTTCCTACTGTGACGAGTCCTTCCTGCAGCAGCCTACCAGAATTCTTTGTGCCTCTTCCTCGTTACCTGCAGAGTACCAGTCTTTCTGAGAGGTATTTAATAAGGTTTTGGCTAGTACATTGCCAGCACATAGGCCATATGACTGTACTATTGATTTAAATCCAGGTTCCATACCTCCAAGAGGAAGTGTGTATCCTCTATCGGTGGAGGAGAATCGAGCCATAGAGGATTATGTGACCGATGCCCTAGCCAAAGGGATTATTTGCAAATCCTCCTCACCAGCAGGTGCAGGATTTTTTTCGATGGGGAATTGAGACTTTGTATTTACTTGTATTGTCAAAAATGCTTACCCCATGCCATTGATTACGGAATTGTTTGACTGAATTAAGGGGTCAACGGTGTTAATACTTGTAGCGAACATTATGAGTATCTGGTGATGCCTTTCGGTTTATGCAATGCCCTTGCTGTCTTCCAAGAATTCATTAATGATGTATTAAGAGACCTACTACAAAGATGTGTAGTGGTCTATTTGGATGATATTCTCATCCATTCACCGACCTAAGCAGCACATGGAGCGGATGTCACGTCAGTCTTGCAACTTTTGAAGGAGAATAAGTTGTTCTGTAAATTGGAAAAATATGAATTCCACAAATCCCTTGGGTTATGTGATCTCCTCGTCTGGGCTGGCTATGGACCCACTGAAACTTTCGGCAGTTTTGCAGTGGGGTTTCACGAATTATTACAGGAAGTTCATAAGAAACCTTTCCACGGTGGTTAAACCACTCACTGACATGACGCACAAGGGGGCAAATCCGTCTGACTGGTCTGCCAGTGCTCTCCAGGCATTTGACAATTTGAAGTCTGCCTTTGCCACGGCTCCGATCTTGTCCCACCCGAATCCTGCCCTGCCCTTTACATTAGGGGTTGATGCGTCTGAGTCAGGAATAGGCACCCTCCTGTCCCAGAGATCGTTCCTGGTAAAGCCTTTCTTCCATGTGGGTTTTTTTTTTCCAGGAAATCGTCTAGGGCTCAGAGTCTTTATGACATTGGGGATGGGGAACTCCTGGCCATTATCCTAGCGCTTCGAGAATGGCGTTACCTATTGGAGGGGACCAGTTACCCAATCCTGGTGCTTTCGTTTGACCATTGCTTGGCTTCCATTGATTCTCCAATTTGATCCTTTGCTTTGTCTGACTACCCGCTCCGGTATTGACAGTGGCTCTGTTTGACTACCCGCTCCTTGTATGACCTAGGCTTTGTCTGACTACCTGTTCCGGTCTGACCCTGATTCTGGCTGACTACCCACTCTGTGAAGTCTGTGGCTCTGGCTGACTACCTGATCCGGTTTTGACCCTGTCACGGTTTGTTAAGACTCTCAGACGCAGAGTTAGGTAAAAACTCAACTTTATTGAAAAGTTAATGCAGCCCCGTAGGATAATATACACGTACACACATATATCTTTATTAGACAGGAACACAATGCAAATAAGAGCAAAACTGGCTCTACCGGCCCTGCCAATATACCGGGCAAGGCAGCCAGGGGATCGGAACTGGTGAGGTGAGGCTCTACCGGTCTTGCCAATACCGGGTAAGGAAACCCAAGGAAACAGGACAGGTTCTACCGGCCTTACCATATACCGAGCAAGGCAGCCAATTGACAGGTGACTACACAGGCTCTACCGGCCTTGCCAATACCGTGTAAGGCAACCCAAGGAAACAGGAAAGGTTCTACCGGCCTTACCATATACCGGGCAAGGCAGCACGTAGACAGGAGGAAATATCAACCACACACTAAAGTGACTGACTGGTGGAAAAACAGTCACTATGATGGTAAAAAGGCTGAGTCAGTAAGTAAGCCGCCAGCAGCAGAGATAATGGAGTTCAGCAATGCTCTTCACAGATGGAACGCCATACCACTATAGAGCAATCAGGTATGCATGGAGTGAACCAGTACCCTGTACGTGGAACGCTGTAACACTGAGACAGCCGGGTGGCTTGAGGAGCGAACCAGTACCCTGTATGTGGAAAGCTATAACACTGAGACAGCCGGATGGCTTACTGAGCGAACCAGTACCCAGTATGTGGAACGATATAACACTGAGGCAGCCGGATTGCTTAAGGGGCGAACTAGTACCCTGTACGTGGAACGCTATAGCACTGAGACAGCCGGATGGCTAAAGGAGCGAACCAGTACCCTGCACGTGGAATGCTAGAGCACAGAGACAGCCGGATGGCTTGGGGAGCGAACCAGTACCCTGTACGTGGAACGCTATAGCACTGAGGCAGCCGGATGGCTTGGGGAGCGAACCAGTACCCTGTACGTGGAACGCTATAGCACTGAGGCAGCCGGATAGCTTGGGGAGCGAACCAGTACCCTGTACGTGGAACGCTATAGCACTAAGGCAGCCGGATGGCTTGGGGAGCGAACCAGTACCCTGTACGATAACCGGCAAGTTAACAATGTCACCAAGGTGACTCAGGAACGTCTGAAGACAGGAAACGACTGGACAGGAATCAGCGAATGGAAGCAGGAACCAGCAGGCAGACGGTCAACCGGAACATCGGCGGAGACTGGCAGCAGGAAGCGGAGGTTTGACAGGATCAATCTAAGTCAGGAAGTCTTCAACTGGAAGCACTGGAACATGTAGAATACAGGTCGCAGGAGCACAGCAGAGGCCCAGGATACTCAGGAACAGGATCATATGCAACAGCATAGAGACAACACGAAAGGGCAACCAAAGGGTGCCCAGGTTAGGTTTAAATAGGAAATACAGGGTGGGCTGAAGGCAGCCAGCCAATGGAGAGCCCCCTACTGGTGATAGACAAGAAAAGAGAGCAATCACGGGCACCGTGATAGTACCCCCCTCTCAAAGACCCCTTCGCCCAGAAGAGGGTCTAGGTTTCTGAGGGTATTTGGAATGAAAAATTTGCAGTAATTTGGGCACATGAAGGTCCTTACTATCCACCCAAGATCGTTCTTCAGGACCATAGCCCTTCCAATGCAACAAATACTGCACCTTTCCTCTAAGCCTGCGGGAATCAGTGATACTCTGAACTTAGTACTCCTCCTGACCCTCCACTTAAATAGGCCCTGGCAACACAGGGTTAGTTGTATAGCAGTTGCATACTAGAGGTTTAAGGAGAGACACATGGAAGACTTTATGAATACGCATGGACGCAGGGATGTCCAATGCATACGATACTGGATTGATTCTGCGAATGATTCTGTAAGGACCAATGAATCGGGGAGACAACTTGTTAGATGGGACTTGCAACTTAAGGTTCCTGGAGGACAGCCACACTCTATCCCCAACCTGAAAGGAAACCGCTGGCAACCTTCTGCGATTAGAATGACGTTGATGTCATTGGAATGACTAACACAATGCCCTTTGCACCTGTGCCCATGTGGAGCGGAGCTGCTCGATATGCTCATCCAGAGCTGGAATTTCTTTTGCCTGAAAGGAGTCTGGGAGCAAACAGGGTTGAAACCCATAATTGATCAAAAACGGAGAGCTCCCCACTGACGAGTTAACTGCACAATTCCTGGCGAACTCTGCCCAGGGCAACAGGTCATCCCAATTGTCATGATGGTCCGTAATAAAACAGCGGAAAAACTGTTCCAAGCCTTGATTGGCACGCTCAGCGGCCCCATTGGTCTGGGGATGGTAGGTGGAGGAAAAAGATAACTGTATGCCCATCTGTTCGCAAAATGCCCTCCAAAACCTGGATACAAACTGGCTCCCCCGGTCAGACACCAGCACTCTGGGTACACCATGCAACCGGAATACCTCTTTAGCAAATACCACCGCCAATTCTTTAGCAGAGGGAAGGCCACGGAGGGGCACGAAATGAGCTATTTTAGAGAACCTGTCTACTATCATGAGTATAAAGGAATGACTGACCCAATGCCCTTTGCACCAGTGCCCATGTGGAGCGGAGCTGCTCGATATGCTCATCCAGAGCTGGAATTTCTTTTGCCTGAAAGGAGTCTGGGAGCAAACAGGGTTGAAACCCATAATTGATCAAAAACGGAGAGCTCCCCACTGACGAGTTAACTGCACAATTCCTGGCGAACTCTGCCCAGGGCAACAGGTCAGCCCAATTGTCATGATGGTCCGTAATAAAACAGCGCAAAAACTGTTCCAAGCCTTGATTGGCACGCTCAGCGGCCCCATTGGTCTGGGGATGGTAGGTGGAGGAAAAAGATAACTGTGTGCCCATCTGTTCGCAAAATGCCCTCCAAAACCTGGATACAAACTGGCTCCCCCGGTCGGACACCAGCACTCTGGGTACACCATGAAACCGGAATACCTCTTTAGCAAATACCAGGGCCAATTCTTTAGCAGAGGGAAGGCCACGGAGGGGCACGAAATTAGCTATTTTAGAGAACCTGTCTACTATCATGAGTATAAAGGAATACCCTCTAGACACTGGTAATTCTCCCATAAAATCGATGGAAACGTGAGACCAAGGGCGTTCACCATTAGGTACCGGTTCGAGTAAACCCACAGGGAGGTGTCTCGGGGGCTTAGCATGGGCACAAGTAGCACAGGCATTTGTAAAATCGGCACAATCTGCCCACATAGAAGGCTACCAAAAAACTTGCGAGAGAGACCATAACAATTGGTCTCTGCCAATATGTCCCGCAGCCCTAGAGGAATGGTATGTCTGTAACTGTGTGCGGAATGGCACATCAACAAAACCCCATCAGGGTTTCAGGAGGAGCGGAGGCTTGGGAGGCCAAGATCTCTTCCCCTAATGGTGAGGTGATACTCGTGCGTATAGTAGCCAAAATTCAATCAGGCTGAATAATAGGTGCTGGTACCTCGTCTTTGTCAGTTTCAGCCTCAAATTGTCTTGACAATGCGTCAGCCTTGACGTTCTTAGACCCAGGTAAATAAGATACAATGAAGTTGAATCGATACAAGAACAGTGCCCACCTAGCCTGGCGTGGGGATAACCTCTTTGCCTCAGAGAGATAAATTAAGTTCTTGTGATCGGTCAGAATCAAAACGGGGTTCTTAGTACCCTCGAGTAGGTAACGCCACTCCTTAAGTGCAAGAATAATGGCTAGCAGTTCTCTGTCACCAATCTCATAATTGCTTTGTGCCCCGGTCAACTTTTTAGAGAAAAACCCACAAGGTCTGAGAGTTCTTCCTTTAATGGGATGCTGAGAAAGCACTGCTCCAACCCCAATATCTGAGGCGTCCACCTCCAGTGTGAATGGAAGCGATGGGTTGGGGTGAGATAACACAGGAGCGTTAATGAAAGCAGGCTTCAACTTCTCAAAGGCCTCATCTGCAGCCACTGACCATTGGGATGGATTGGCACCTTTGTGCGTAAGGTCAATCAAAGGTTTTATCATAGTAGAGAAGTTCTTAATAAATTTCCTATAATAATTAGCAAACCCCAGAAATCGTTGAATGGCCTTCAAGCTCTTGGGGCGTGGCCATTGTAACACTGCCGTTAGTTTCTCTTTGTCCATGGCAATGCCTTCTTTGCCAATTATAAATCCCAGAAATGGTACACTAGTTCTGTGAAATTCACATTTTTCGAGTTTACAATACAGTTTATTCTCTCGTAGGCTAAGCAACACCTCAGACACGTCCTTGACGTGTTGTAACATATTCTCGGAATGAATGAGAATGTCGTCAAGATAGACAACGACACAGGATTGCAACATATCTCTAAGAATGTCATTGATGAACTCTTGGAATACAGCGGGTGCGTTACAGAGACCAAATGATATGACCAAGTACTCATAATGGCCAGCTCTCGTGTTAAAGGCGGTTTTCCACTCATCACCAGCTCTGATCCGAATTAAATTGTATGCAGCACGTAGGTCCAATTTGGTGAAAATAGAGGAACCTTTAAGTCTGTCAAATAGCTCGGTGATGAGTGGTATTGGATAGGCATTCTTAGATATTAACTTATTTAAGCCCCGGTAGTCAATGCAAGGTCTTAGCTCGCCGTTTTTCTTTTTTACAAAGAAAAATCCAGCCCCAGCCGGAGAGGTGGATTTCCTTATGATGCCTCTTTCAGGGGCATCAGCGATATATTCTTCCATAGCTTGGTTCTCCTCACAAGATAATGGATACGTGCGTCCCCTAGGGGGCAACGCCCCCGGAGGCAATTCAATACAACAGTCATAAGATCTGTGTTGGGGTAGGGTGCCAGCTGCTCCCTTACTGAATACATCGCTAAACTGTTGGTATTCGTCTGGCAGAGCAGAAGAGGTACACAAGATCTTAACTGGTTGGGTTATGCAATGTTCCATGCAAGACTGAGACCAAGTGGATATTTCACATTTTTCCCAATCAAACTGTGGGTTATGCAACTGTAACCAGGGAAATCCCAGGATTACTGCGTGATGAGGAGAGTTGATAAGCTGGAACTGCTGTTCCTCTCTGTGGAGAGCCCCAATAGACATGGACAAAGGCATAGTTTCAAAAGTCACCTGAGCAGGTTCCAGGGGTCTACCGTCAATTGCTTCAATAGCGAGTGGGGTTTCCCTTTCAATGCGTGGAACCCCATGTAATTCAGCAAAGATATTATCCATAAAATACCCAGCTGCACCAGAATCAACCAGGGCCAAAACCTCCACTGAGCGTTTTGCCCAAGAAAGTACCACCTGTATGGTGGGTTTCAATATACCACATTCTGGGGACGCCTGAACACCACCTAGGGCCTGTCCCCCAAGGTACCCTAGGTGTGTTTGTTTCCCGGGCGTACAAGACAAGATCTTAGTAGATGCCCATTTTTGCCACAGTATAAGCATAACCCATGTTTTCTGCGATGTGTCCTCTCCTCCTTGGTTAGCCTAGTGAAGCCTAACTGCATAGGTTCACCTGGTTCTCGAGGTAGATTAATCTGCTTAGAAGCCAAGGGAGGGACGGGTGGGCAAAAAGTACTACTAGATCCATTACTCTTTTGCCGCGACCTGCGGTCTTTGGCCATTAGTCTCTCACGAATCCGTGTGTAAATTAGAATGACATATTCAATATAGTCATCAAGATCAATAGGCAATTCTTTCGCAGCGATCTCATCCTTAATTTGGTCACTTAGACCCTGAGCAAAGGCTGCCAATAATGCTTCATCGTTCCAACCTACCTCTGCTGCCAAGGTGCGAAATTCAATGGCGTAGTCACATACCGTACGCCTGCCCTGTTGTATTTCCATAAGGCGCTTAGCAGCAGAGGTGGTTCTATCAGGAGGCTCAAACACTCTCCGAAACGACTGCACGAATTCTCTGAAACTCCTAGTGCAAGGTTTCGCATTTTCCCATAACGGATTTGCCCATGCCAATGCTCTACCGGTCAGCAGGGATATCATAAAACCAACTTTACTGCGGTCACTGGGAAAGGCCTGAGCCGTCAATTCCATAAATATTTCAAATTGGTTAATAAATTCTCTGCAAAGATAAGGGTCACCATCGTATCTGAGTGGCAAAGGGGCAGAGGCAGTTAACCCCTTGACTGCTGCCCCTGAGGTCATGGTAACGTTCTCAGATGTCTGCCCGGAGGAAACCACGGGACTAAGGCCAGCCTTTTCAGGTAAAAACTCAACTTTATTGAAAAGTTAATGCAGCTCCGTAGGGTAATATACACGTACACACATATATCTTTATTAGACAGGAATACAATGCAAATAAGAGCAAAACTGGCTCTACCGGCCCTGCCAATATACCGGGCAAGGCAGCCAGGGGATCGGAACTGGTGAGGTGAGGCTCTACCAGTCTTGCCGATACCGGGTAAGGCAACCCAAGGAAACAGGACAGGTTCTATCGGCCTTACCATATACCGGGCAAGACAGCCAATTGACAGGTGACTACACAGGCTCTACTGGCCTTGCCAGTACCGGGTAAGGCAACCCAAGGAAACAGGACAGGTTCTGCCGGCCTTACTATATACCGGGCAAGGCAGCCCGTACACAGGAGGAAATATCAACCACACACTAAAGTGACTGACTGGTGGAAAAACAGTCACTATGATGGTAAAAAGGCTGTGTCAGTAAGTAAGCCGCCAGCAGCAGAGATAATGGAGTTCAGCAATGCTCTTCACAGATGGAATGCCATACCACTATAGAGCAATCAGGTATGCATGGAGCGAACTAGTACCCAGTACGTGGAACGCAATATAAACTGAGGCAGCCGGGTGGCTTGAGGAGCGAACCAGTACCCTGTATGTGGAATGCTATAACACTGAGGCAGCCGGGTGGCTTGAGGAGCAAACCAGTACCCTGTACATGGGACGCGACAATACAGAGACAGCCAGAAGGCTTGCGGAGCGAACCAGTACCCTGTACGTGGAACGCTATCAGTCTAAGATAGCCGGAAGGCTTGAGGAGCAAACCAGTACCCTGTATGTGGAACGCTATAACACTGAGGCAGCCGGATGGCTTGAGGAGCGAACCAGTACCCTGTACGTGGAACGCTGTAACACGGAGACACCCGGGTGGCTTGAGGAGGGAACCAGTACCCTGTTTGTGGAACGCTATAACACTGAGACAGCTGGATGGCTTACTGAGCGAACCAGTACCCAGTACGTGGAACGCTATAACACTGAGGCAGCCGGATGGCTTAAGGGGCGAACCAGTACCCTGTACGTGGAGCGCTATAGCACTGAGACAGCCGGATGGCTAAAGGAGCGAACCAGTACCCTGAACGTGGAACGATAGAGCACAGAGACAGCCGGATGGCTTGGGGAGCGAACCAGTACCCTATACGTGGAACGCTATAGCACTGAGGCAGCCGGATGGCTTGGGGAGTGAACCAGTACCCTGTACGTGGAACGCAATAGCACTGAGGCAGCCGGATGGCTTGGGGAGCGAAGCAGTACCCTGTACGTGGAACGCTATAGCACTGAGGCAGCCGGATGGCTTGGGGAGCGAAGCAGTACCCTGTACGTGGAACGCTATAGCACTGAGGCAGCCGGATGGCTTGGGGAGCGAACCTGTCAGAGACTTTGTCCTGGGGGACCATACAGGGTTAATTCTAATTGTAGAATTAGCTGAAATTCTGTTTAAAATGTGTTCAAATTACCTCATATGTGAACAATGAGCCATTAGTCCAAGGTAGGGAGTGAAACTAACTGACCGACATTTATGGTGATGAAGTGGGTTTTGCCAGACATTCTTAGTGTCTTAAAAAGCACTCCCCTATGAAAACGTCTAGGAAATGACAAATTTATATGACGTTTCATGCCCTCTTACATACATCATTGATGACATAAAAGCTGATTATATGTAAGAAATTTAAGTAGAGTAAGAGCTCCATCTAGAGTCTTAAGAGCATCATGACTGGGATTAGACACATTCCTTGAATAATTAGGGATATATTAATATCCAATCAGGGCAGACCGGTGATGTCACGGTATAATGAGATGGCTCTTTGTCCAATCATTGGAAAAAGGTGGGGATAACTGATAACGCAAAAATTGCAAATATAATCCCCAATTACTCTTAGTTGAGGGTTCTTTGACTAAACTTAACTGGCTGAAACAGAAGGGCTCTTTGTGACTTCCTGAATAAGAACTCCTGGGTGAATCCTGACAAAAGAAGGCTCTGATGATCAAATTCCTGACCACACCTTATAACTTCAAGAATCCACACTGATTGACCTGGTAATTATATTTTATTTATTATAATTCTGCCTAATTTCAAAATAAGTACATTTCCTCGATAATTGAGGAAAATTATATATATACATATTTGTCCATAGAAGCCTGGCCAGTTTTATGGAAAATATTATAATCTGCTATATATTTAGCATAGTCATTAAGAAATTATGCAGAATTAATTAATTAATTTATTGTTATAAATTACCAGAGAGATCATAAAATAGAGATAGCAGTGAGATATATTTATCCTTGTTTATATTGGTTAATATAATTTTGAGTATGTCTAGAATATTGTGTTTCTGGTAAAATTATAATAGCTGATATTTAATCAAGGGAATTTTTGGAATTCATTATTAACTCTCTAACTGCTGTTTGTCTATTTATTTGTGGTGTGCATTCTAAAGTTTTTGTATATGTGCCAGGCTTATATTTTGTAATTGAAGGTATTATCTCAATAGACAAAATAACTGCTGGGTGTGGCATCTGTTTAAACGTGTGGATTAACCCTTGGAGTGCCTATAGGTTTTATATAAGTTGCTATTGTCATAATATATGTTGCCTGAAGTTGGTTACTTTATAGACATATGTTACTGGATTAATTCAGGTAGATTATTTATATAATCTTTGTTTGACTATATTAATTGTAATTTATATATTTTATTCAGAGGTATTCAATATTGAATTCAGTAGATAATTAAATTATAGAGATTTAAATCTGGGATTCTATTCCAGTTATTCCCTAAATTTGATTATTATTGATATATGATAAAAGGAATTGTTAGAGGAATTATTTAATTCATCTCACAATACCTCTTACATCATAATTGGCATAGTCTATACAGTTTCTGGGGCAGAGGTATTAAGAGACCCTGCAGCCAACTGTATTATATTAATTGTAACAATCAATTAACTTATTCTATGCTGCTGAATGCAATTATTGTTATTATACCTCTGAATATACCTATGTTTGGTTAACCCTTGCACCGCTGGTAATCTTTATGATAATAGTGTGGTTTGATTTTCTGTGTACCTATTATAATTGCTAGTCACTTATATATTTAATTGTTGCTGATAATTATATATACATTGTATATTGTATTTTAATAAAGTAGATATATTTTTGCACAAATATGAAGGATTGATTCTTGTGATCAATTCGTTACTGTGAAGTAGCCTGTCAATACATATTAAAGATAAAGTTCTCGAATTATTTTATATTGTCATTTGTCTATTTAAGTGAAGAAATCCAACCTGAGTGGTTCTCTGTTTAACCCTTTGGATACCTTCATATAAATAGCCCGACAGATTTTTGGAGGTCCCACCAAGATCTTTATATAGGATTGACACATTTGTCAAATAATTTTATTGACAGATATATTACACAGTAACCTATTTGTGCTTAAACATGTCTCAGGCAACTTCTTCAGTGTCTGATTCAATGGAACAGAGACCAGAAGAAGACATGAAATGGGCTGTAGAAGGGAGGTTAATTTATGCCATCCATTCTCGCCTCAAAATTAAAAGTGATGCCCAACAATGGTGCAGTGACATTGAGCTACGAGTGGTATCCCAATTTGATAAAATGTGGCAGCCTGATAGCTTCTATTATCGAGCATTGAATAGGTGCATAGATCAAACTAAGGCAAGGGATTTGGACACCCATATTTTATTAATTGTGCCTGAATTGTTAACTATTATAGGCTTCCAGAGAAACAAATTGGAGGCTTATCAAAAGGGTGTAGAGCCACTAAAACAGGCACTAAAGGCTCAGACTGAAAAGATCTCTGAGTTAGAGGAAGAGGTGCGTAAGTTTGTTAAAATTGCAAACTCACAAGAAGAGCATATTGAGAATCTCCAGCACCAGGTAAATGGGCTAGAGAGCAGGCGTAAAACAGCTCTTGAGGAAATGTGGTCTACAAAAGCACATAATACTGCCCTTAATGCTAAGATGTATGATCTACAAGGTGAGATAGACATTTTGCAAGAACACATTAGGCAACTCCAATCCCATTTAGACAAGCGGGTTCAGGACAATATAGAATTGCGAGAGCAACTGTTGGTATATCAAGCCAGTGATAATGCCCCTAAGGGGGATAAATCAGTGGATCCAGATATATTTAATGTCTTGTCCAGCCAGATCCAAGAATTGTCAGAAAGAATGCAGGCCCTTACTGCTTCTGATTCTGACCATACCCCCTCTGAGATGGGACAGGATATTAGTCCTGATAAGGTAGTTCAGACCCAACCAGCTATATCTAGTAGTCATCAGGATTACTCACCTGGGAAGGAGGGGGATGTTAGTCCTCAGAAGTCACACTTTTTGCTGAAGTGTGATGATGAGGGTAACATCCCAGAACAAGCCACACACCCTGCACCACGAAGCCTTTTAACAGGCCACAGATTACCCTCTAACAGGGAGTCAATGTTCAAACCTAACAGGAGGCCAATGCCCACATTAAATAGGTTTGAACAGGAGGAACAGTCACCTTTAATCGAAGGAACTAAGATAATAAGATTTCTGAGAGATACCGTGCCAGTTTTCCACAGAAAATCTAAAATATCCATTGTGAGTCATTTAGACCGTTATACTGAAACACTTGCATCTCTAGGCCTTCATTCTGACCGTCATAAAATGGATTATGTGCCTTGGGTTTTTGATGTTTCAGAGAATTTCTTTTTCAGTTCTTTAGCTGAGATGGATATCAATACCTGGGAGGAAACAGTGGAACAGATAATCCTAGCGTTTGGTCCTTATAAAACTCGTTATGAGGCTAAATGTGCTATATATGCACTAAAATGTAGGCCAGACCAGGACCCCAGGCAATTCTTGTCAGAGCTTAAATGTGCATATATCCTTGCAGATAGGGATGCAGATTTTCATTCATATGAGTTCAGGGAACTGTTGTTTAATGCTCTGCCTAGATACATGAAAACTAATCTAGCTAGGGACTATTCACCCCTATTATCACTAGATTGGTTACTCACTCAGGCTATTAAGCTGTATAATGCCCAGCAGAGTGAGAATACCCCAGCTAGGGACAAGAAGCCTGCCTCCCAGTGTGTAGCAGAAACATTGGTTGAGGAAAGTTTGCCCTTTGAATCTGGCAAGAGAACCTATGCAGAGGTGTTAAAATCTCCACAGGTTCAGAAACAGGCACCAGGACAGAAGGGACCAGCCTCTGTTAGTTCCCAGGGTTCTAATAATTCAAATGGTCAGAAACCATTTTTCAAGAGATCCCAAGGATACAACAAAAACCAAAATAGATCCAAGTTTCCCAGGAGGTTCAAAAAGAGTAAAAACTCTAATAATCAGGGGGCCCAGCAAAATCAGCAGAATAATAAGTCTGATTCTGGGAACCAAGGTCAGAAGCAAGTGAGTCTTAAGGTCCAGGTTAACAACCTAACAGATATGATGGCCAAAATGATGACTACTATGGCACAGCTATGCCAAAGTCCCAGTTCTGATACCCAGCAGGGATCTAACCCTTTTTTAGGGACAGCCCCAGGAATGGCAACTGCCACTCAATAACAGAACAGGGTAATGGTAAGCAGGCCTTAGGGGAAAAGAATAACATTGCTTTACCCTATGTAAGACCTATAATAACCAATGATGTTTTAACCAACACATTTTCTTTACAGGATGTAAATGCTTTGTGTGACTCTAACATTTCTTCCTTATCTCACCCACAGCCAGGTACACATAAGTCCATCACTGATGATGTCACTTCTTTTTCCTGCATTTTTCCAGAACAGGTTGAACGAGGAGGAGGAGTGAAGGGGGATGCTGCAGCTGTACAACATGACCCAGTGGTCAGCAAGTCTGCTCCTGTAAATTCAGGAATTAACCCTTGCAGGCAGTGGAGGGATTATAAGACGATCTTACATCGTAATTATTTATGCAAAATGCATGAATTTGAAGGAAGATATTTTATTGATGTTACATTGCAGGGGCTTGATGACTTAATCATTTCCAGTCTCCTGGATACAGGATCACAAGCTACCATCTTATCTAGCTCCCATTTCCATCAAATTATGGAGGAAGCTTCTGTAAAGCCAGTGTTAAAGGCATTTGATGGATCCCTAATAAGCGTAGGAGGTAACCCCTTAAACGTATTGGGAACCACATGGTTACATTTTAAAATCGGTAACAAATCATTCACACATAAAGTCATAGTTGTTGAAGTTCCCTATAACAAGTTAATTATAGGTGCCGATCTACTACGGTGATTAAGTCCCATCATAGACTGTGTGAATAATGTCATCTGGTTGCAGGTTAAAACCCCAATCAATTATGAGCGGGCATTGCAACGCCCCCATAGAAATGATCATGTGGTAGAGGAAAATAGGGATACTATTGAAATTCACTTTGTCAATAGCCAGAACCCTAACCTCACTGTCTTACAGATACCTAATACCGATGCTGAGTATATGGAAGGTGATATCTCCATCAAGGCGTTACCAGAACAGATTCAGAATGTGAAGCTAGAAGGCAATGTCTTAACCATCTCTCTTCACAGATCGCCCTCTGAACCAGCAGATCCAGAGAATCATTCTCAATATCTGACGTCTATTGACAATACAGGGGGTGAGTTGTTTGTTTCCTTACAGGTTAAAGACTTGGGGAGGCTCAAACAGGCCAAACTGAATCTGAAATTGGAAAACAGTTACATTAGTAACAGCCTACTGATGGAGGTAAGAGATCCTATCCATATCAAGTATCTGGCACCATATGATAATTTGGTACAAGACCTAGATGACGATGCTATGAGTTATAACGTTGTTGCGAGGTGTCTGTTATCTATATCTCTAGGTGACGGGTCCGCCAAACATGTTTTTCTTGTAGTGGAGAATCCCCAACACCAGATCTATATTGGCAACGATTTAATACATCGTTTTGCCGCCCAGATTGATCTGGTGAATAACAACCTATGGACTAGGTTAGAAGGAAACCCTTGTGGATTTCAGGATGACTTAAAAGCCCTGAAGTCATGCCAGCTGTTGCCATATGCAGTAAAGTTACAGGTAGCTAATAAGGTCACTTTACCTGGTGGGGCAAGTCAGGTCCCCATATCCTTGCAGGTTCGTAGTGGTCAGAACCTTGAGAATCCTGATGCATTAATATGCCTCTCAAATAGGATTCAACAATTAGGAATTTCTGTATCACACACCCCTATGGTGAGTATTCGTAGAACACCAGTCCACATAGTGGTAAATAACATAACCCCACACAGTATTACCTTGGAGAAAGGAACTGTAATAGGGTATGCTCTGGATTCAGAATACTATACATTTGGGTTTCAAAACCAAGTAATAGGCCTACTACCTGATAATTATCTGTCTGAGGAGCAACTTGTTGAGCAATTATTTTACTCCCTTCCAGAGGGACTGTTTTCCGTTCAATCTGTGTATCCATATAGCCCTGATACAGGTACATGCCGGATTGAAGAATCCTCTCTGGTATTTGAGCACCAGATGGAGGAACCAGAGACCCAAGAGTATCAGGAGGCTGTGGATAAGGTAAGAGTAAATGCTCATGATTTATCTACACAGCTTGAGGAAACTTATGAGTTAGGTAAGCCTGAAGCATTTCCAGGTTTTAATGAACTAGTAGAAGAGCAAATCTCTCTAGCCGATGCGTGCTCTGAGGATTCTGAATGCCAACAGCTAAGGGAAATACTTATGGAATTCCAAGAGCTGTTTGCCAAGGATTCTTATGATTGTGGTTTAACAAACCTACACGTTGCCCGCATACAAACTGACCCTAAGTTACCTCCTGTATATGTCAAACAGTACCGTCTTCCACTTGCGTCCTATGACTCATTGGCAGAAATTATAAGGAACCTCAAAGAGAGGGGTATTATACGGCCAGTGCACAGCTCTTATAATAACCCAATCTTGGGAATCCTTAAACCCAATGGTCAATGGCGTTTGTGTGCTAACTTAAGGCAACTGAACAAACGTGTATATATGTCCGGCTGGCCGGTGCCATATATAGATCAGTGTTTGGCTCAGATGCAAGGGTCCAAAATTTTTACAGCAATTGACTGTGCCCAAGGGTACTGGACCATTAAAGTTAGTGAGGAAGACCAATATAAGCTAGCTTTCACTTTTGGAGGAGTACAATACGCCTGGGTTAGAATGCCTTTTGGGTATATCAACTCAGGTCATGAATTTGCCGTTTTTATGCACAAGGCTATGCCTGATGCTATGGCTAGGGGGACTCTCTGCTATGTGGATGATGTCCTGATTAAAAGTACTACCTTCCAAAAGCATATCACAGAAATTAAATATGTATTTAATCAGCTAAAGGAAGCTGGTGTTAAACTGTCGCTCAAAAAGGCCCAGATGTGCCGCACCAAAGTTAACTTTCTTGGTCATGAGGTGACCACCGAAGGGTTAAACCCACAAAGAAAGAAGGTGGAAGCGATAGTTAAATCTAAAACACCAACTAATCTCCATGAATTGAGATCCTTCCTAGGCATGATGAATTATTCCCGGAAGTTTATTGATAATTATTCAGAAATAACTAAACCATTGTTGTTATTATTGAAGAAAGATCAACCTTGGATCTGGGGTGAAGCTCAGGAACAGGCCGTATCTGAGCTCAAGAGTAAACTCACCCAGGCTCCTTGTCTGGCTTATCCAGAAGGAGGTAAGCCATTCTTTCTTGAGACAGGATTCACTAATCTCAGTCTCAGAGGGGTTCTGTATCAAAAGCAGGATAACCTGAATAAGGTTATCGCATATGCTAGCAAATCCCTGTCTTCCGTGGAAATTAAATTTAATGACTGTGAGAAAGCTTTATTGGCTACTGTTTGGGCATTACAGAACTTTCGGAGTTTTATTCAGGGTGAGAAGATAATCATTGAAACCGCTCATCAGCCTTTGCAGTATTTGCAAAGTGACCGGATAAAGGAAGGACACCTCTCCAATAGTAGGATCACCGCTTGGACTTTATCTCTACAAGGATGGCCATTAGAAATTAGGTATAAGCAAAACAGGAAGAATCCTGTAGCTCAAGGACTCGCAGAGCTCCATGATTGTTCAGCACCTCCCACGGAGACTGCTACCAGTGGAGACGATTACCTTGAGGAACAATTGCTTTCCCCCTATAAGGCATTTGACGAGAATTATTGCACAACCTTACCAACCTCGTACATTGACGGGTGTTCTTACCATGTCACTACTGGCACTGAAAGAAAACTGGTGGCAGGTATCGGGATTACCTGGACAGGTGAGTGCCCTATTTTATCTAAAGGGTATAGTCTAGGACCACAGAGTAGCCAAGTGGCAGAGCTCTCTGCAGTCTATAAGACAGTCCTCTTAGCTATTGAGCATAACATAAAGGAGTTTGTCATTATAACTGATTCTAATTATGTTCGCCATAGCTTTGTAGAATACCTCCCAGGTTGGAAAAGAAGCCATATGCTCCGATCCAATAATAAACCAGTGAAACATGGTAAATTGTTTTGTGAGGTTGACAATCTCGTAACATCAAATGGCCTTACCATCTATTGGAAAAAGACCAAGGGGCATTCTAAGGTCCTAGGCCCTGAAAAACAAGGTAATGATCTAGCCGATCAATTGGCTAAAGAAGGCGCCCTTAAGGGAGAGGCCTTAGATATATCCCATCTATTGGGTCCTGTACAGGTAAATGCCGTTACTAGGCAACAAGCCCGTAACGAAGCAGACACCCCGGTAGCACAGTGGATTCAATACTCACCTAGTGAGGACTTGATTACAAGTCAAAAGGGGGACCCTATCATAGGGCTGTTCTACAAGCACATAGAAGACCCCCTAAACCACCCAATTTCTGAGGAGGACTGGGTGGGAAAAGAAGACTTAAGGATCTTGATGAGATCCAAGGCCCAATTCCATATACAAGATGGTCTGTTAATCAGAACTTCTAAAAATGGAATACAACAATGGGTTGTACCTACTGCATTTAGAGGTTTAATGCTCCAACACTCTCATGATGCACCTACTTCAGGGCATCGAGGTGACAAAATCACCTATGAGATTCTCCGGGATTATGCATATTGGCCTCATATGCTTAAAGATGTACAAACCTATTGTCAAGGTTGTTTGGTGTGTTCCCAATTCCAACCATCTGGCCCCACTCATCGTGCACCACTACAGAAGAGGGGGATGTCATTACCGTGGTCGGATATTCAAATAGATTTTATAGGACCGGTTACTAGGACAGCAAGGGGGAACAAGTATATGCTAACAGTTACTTGTCTGTTCACCAAATGGGTTGAATGTTTACCCGCAAACAATAATACGGCAGAAACCGCCGCTGCTTTGTTAATTAACCATGTGTTCTCCAGGTTTGGCCTACCGCAGAGGATTGAATCTGACAGAGGTAGTCATTTCACCAGCGAAGTGATGAACAAACTTTGGAAACTCTTGGGGGTAAAACGTAAATTACATATCGCTTACCGTCCCGCGTCAAGTGGTGGGGTGGAGCGATATAATCAATCCATTGTTAACATTCTCAAGAAGTTTGTTAAGGAATCAGGTAAGGATTGGGATCTTAAACTACCCCTAGTTCTCATGGCTATTCGGGCTACTCCCAGTGCAGCCACGAAAATGTCACCATTTGAATTAATGACAGGTAGAAAGATGGTCCTTCCCCAGCACTTGCTATACCGTACGTCCGATCAAAATCTAATTAATGCCTCCACAACACACCAATACATAGACCAGTTACGCCAGCATTTACAACATGCATTTGCGTTTGCACAGAAAAATCTGGAGAAAGCAGTGGTAAGTAATAAGACTTACTATGACCTAAAAACCACCAAAAGGGAGTATGAGGTAAATGATCGTGTTTATCTGTACAATTTTGCAAGAAACCAGGTAAAAGAAAAGAAATTCTTACCCTCATGGAGAGGCCATATATCATTACTGATAAATTATCTCCAGTGGCATATAAGGTTTCTATCCCTATTAATGGTGAAATTGTAGAAAAGTGGGTTCATATAAACCAATTGCGTGCTTGTCACCCTAAATCTCAGTTACAGATCATAGAAGGAGAAGCGGAAGAAGAACAAGGATCCTAATTAATCATTGGATGGATGAGTATCCTTGATGGTACAAATGACTTTGTCATATCTTGTTCTCTTGTCTTCTTTTGTTTCAGTGAAACATCGCTCTCTCTTTTGTCTGTCTGTGTGGCATGTATGTTCCCCACTAGCACTCTAACATCTCGTCAACAAATGGTTTAATGCTCTATGATTCTCTGAAAATGTTGTTATGCTAATTTTATTTTTCCTTTTGACAAGGTTTTGTTTGTAGCATAAAGCTGAGGATCATTCCTCTATAAAAGGGGGAAGAGTAGAGACAGAGAGTGTTAGTTTATAATAGTTTAGCTTAAGGCTAGCAAGGGCCACAAGCAAACTGGTGCAAAAATCAATATACAGTAATTATACAGTACCATGGTCATAGGGATGCTGATTGAAACTGTATTGTCATGTATGTATGCATGCAACAAATGTATCAATATGAGATCACTCATGTGTCATTTCTTTTAGACCGAAGAGTATTTAAGAGAGTGAGGTCAATTGACAGTTGCCATGGTTATGGACGTCAAGACCAAGGCTGTGATGTGGATCATCCTCCTTCGATTGCAAGAGTTCCAGCCAAAGCCAAAGCCATGATGTGATTCATTCTTCTTCTGTGACAGGAGTTCCGGACACAGCCAAGCGTGGTTCCAGTATTTTTATCAAGAACCATTGGGCAAGAGATGCCGGAGACCATCCTAACAGAGAAGAATTTGGATCCTAGAGGAGTTCTGCCAACCTGCTCCCATAAATCACCATCCAAGAAGAATTTGCTATTTCTCCCACCACCTGTTTCCAAAACTGGGAGTCTGATATGATCTGCGTGCCTTTTCAACTCAAGCCAAAACTATGGAGATCCTTGAGTAGGTCAAGCAACTATTCGTATTAGACACAACGTCTTCCTATCAACAAAATAGGTATATGGATTCCCTAATCAGAGAGATTGTTCCAACTATTGAAGAGAACAATAATTGCCTCGTCTTTTGGGAACAAGCCGATGCCATTAAGTAGTTGATGAACTGAAGCGAACTGTATTAACTTTGGAGACGATCCCAGTCACAGGAAGAAGATGACAACAGTCTCCTCCAGTTTAGCAATAATATTTTAGAACTTTTATCAAGTTAGAAAATCTTTTGCTAAAAGGGGGATTATGTCAGAGACTTTGTCCTGGGGGACCATACAGGGTTAATTCTAATTGTAGAATTAGCTGAAATTCTGTTTAAAATGTGTTCAAATTACCTCATATATGAACAATGAGCCATTAGTCCAAGGTAGGGAGTGAAACTAACTGACCGACATTTATGGTGATGAAGTGGGTTTTGCCAGACATTCTTAGTGTCTTAAAAAGCACTCCCCTATGAAAACGTCTAGGAAATGACAAATTTATATGACGTTTCATGCCCTCTTACATACATCATTGATGACATAAAAGCTGATTATATGTAAGAAATTTAAGTAGAGTAAGAGCTCCATCTAGAGTCTTAAGAGCATCATGACTGGGATTAGACACATTCCTTGAATAATTAGGGATATATTAATATCCAATCAGGGCAGACCGGTGATGTCACGGTATAATGAGATGGCTCTTTGTCCAATCATTGGAAAAAGGTGGGGATAACTGATAAGGCAAAAATTGCAAATATAATCCCCAATTACTCTTAGTTGAGGGTTCTTTGACTAAACTTAACTGGCTGAAACAGAAGGGCTCTTTGTGACTTTCTGAATAAGAACTCCTGGGTGAATCCTGACAAAAGAAGGCTCTGATGATCAAATTCCTGACCACACCTTATAACTTCAAGAATCCACACTGATTGACCTGGTAATTATATTTTATTTATTATAATTCTGCCTAATTTCAAAATAAGTACATTTCCTCGATAATTGAGGAAAATTATATATATACATATTTGTCCATAGAAGCCTGGCCAGTTTTATGGAAAATATTATAATCTGCTATATATTTAGCATAGTCATTAAGAAATTATGCAGAATTAATTAATTAATTTATTGTTATAAATTACCAGAGAGATCATAAAATAGAGATAGCAGTGAGATATATTTATCCTTGTTTATATTGGTTAATATAATTTTGAGTATGTCTAGAATATTGTGCTTCTGGTAAAATTATAATAGCTGATATTTAATCAAGGGAATTCTTGGAATTCATTATTAACTCTCTAACTGCTGTTTGTCTATTTATTTGTGGTGTGCATTCTAAAGTTTTTGTATATGTGCCAGGCTTATATTTTGTAATTGAAGGTATTATCTCAATAGACAAAATAACTGCTGGGTGTGGCATCTGTTTAAACGTGTGGATTAACCCTTGGAGTGCCTATAGGTTTTATATAAGTTGCTATTGTCATAATATATGTTGCCTGAAGTTGGTTACTTTATAGACATATGTTACTGGATTAATTCAGGTAGATTATTTATATAATCTTTGTTTGACTATATTAATTGCAATTTATATATTTTATTCAGAGGTATTCAATAATGAATTCAGTAGATAATTAAATTATAGAGATTTAAATCTGGGATTCTATTCCAGTTATTCCCTAAATTTGATTATTATTGATATATGATAAAAGGAATTGTTAGAGGAATTATTTAATTCATCTCACAATACCCCTTACATCATAATTGGCATAGTCTATACAGTTTCTGGGGCAGAGGTATTAAGAGACCCTGCAGCCAACTGTATTATATTAATTGTAACAATCAATTAACTTATTCTATGCTGCTGAATGCAATTATTGTTATTATACCTCTTAATATACCTATGTTTGGTTAACCCTTGCACCGCTGGTAATCTTTATGATAATAGTGTGGTTTGATTTTCTGTGTACCTATTATAATTGCTAGTCACTTATATATTTCATTGTTGCTGATAATTATATATACATTGTATATTGTATTTTAATAAAATAGATATATTTTTGCACAAATATGAAGGATTGATTCTTGTGATCAATTCGTTACTGTGAAGTAGCGTGTCAATACATATTAAAGATAAAGTTCTCGAATTATTTTATATTGTCATTTGTCTATTTAAGTGAAGAAATCCAACCTGAGTGGTTCTCTGTTTAACCCTTTGGATACCTTCATATAAATAGCCCGACAAACCAGTACCCTGTACGTGGAACGCTATAGCACTAAGGCAGCCGGATGGCTTGGGGAGCAAACCAGTACCCTATATGATAACCAGCAAGTTAACAATGCGGCTCAGGAACGTCTGAAGACAGGAAACGACTGGACAGGAATCAGCGAATGGAAGCAGGAACCAGCAGGCAGACGGTCAACTGGAACATCGGCGGGGACTGGCAGTAGGAAGCGGAGGTTCGACCGGATCAATCGAAGTCAGGAACTCTTCAACTGGAAGCACTGGAACATGTAGAATACAGGTCGCAGGAACACAGCAGAGGCCCAGGATACTCAGGAACAGGATCATATGCAACAGCATAGAGACAACATGAAAGGGCAACCAAAGGGTGCCCAGGCTAGGTTTAAATAGGCAATACAGGGCAGGCTGAAGGCAGCCAGCCAATGGAGAGCCCCCTACTGGTGATAGACAAGAAAAGAGAGCAATCCCGGGCACCGTGATAGACCCGTAGCTCTGTCTGACTACCCGCTCCGTGCTTGTCCCCGGTACTGTCTGACTCTCCACTCTGTCTCAACCGGCTGTTGCTGGCTCTCTCTTTGTACAGCCTATGAGCAAACTTTACATCCCTGGTATTGTTACGGCTGCCTTCCGCTCGGTAGCTCATGGTTAGTCTCACCCTAGATATTGCTCTAGCAGTCTCCCTCCGTGCATCTTTGACTAGCTATAACTCTTAGGCTATAACCTGTCTGTACCCCGGTCTCACTCCTGTTTTCTGATACCTAGCTCTCTAGGGTTCTGCATGCTCACACTGTAGAATCATACGCTAGATTCTACCTCCTTTGCTGCCTTTGCAATCCACGGTCGCAGGTTGTAGCTCAGTGTCACCTTCTGGGTAGTGGACTAAGCACGGTCCTCACGCCTGTTCCTGGGAAGTTTGGGGAAGTGTTTAGCTCCTGTATATTGATCTTAATAAACTGGTTAAATTCCCCTGTACCTGTCTGACCCAGAATCAACTCTCTCGTACCATCCAAAGAGTATACCCTAAAATATGGTACCATAGACCATGCAATCACCCTCATCCATCAAGCCGGTCCTCAATGATTGATGTCCAAAGCAGACATCAAAGACGCTTTTAAGTTAGTACCAGTGCATCCTCATTGAGGCATTTGCAGGGTATTAAATGAGCAGGCCAATATTATTTTGTCAACAGATTGACATTTGGTTCTAAAAGTAGTCCAGCCATTTTTTATTTTTACTTTTTGCCAAGGTCCTTTGCTGGATTTTGATAAATCACAGTTGATGCTTTGCAGTCCTACACTACCTCAATGATTTTCTACTGATTGAGCCTGCTTCCAGCCTACCCGCAAGCCTTTCCAAACTTCTGTATGTGTTTCAGGATATCTCAATTCCTGTGGCAATAGATAAAACCTGGAACCTTGATTCATCAGTCTTATTTTGGGGTATCATGCTGGATTCAGTCAAATCCAAATTCAGCCTTTCTCCTGAACAGGGCACACTACTGATTGCAGATATCCAGTCTCTTCTAGGTCATCTCAGTTATACTACGCAAATAATTTCCCAAGGCCGATCGTACGTCATACACCTCTGTGTTTGGCATTTGAAGGACAGCAGCAGGGGCCATAGGTGTTACTGCTGCTGTTGTTTTTTGACACATCAACAGCACTTATATTATGTGCCCCTGAGCCCTGGGAACTTTTAGGAGTGTTGCTAGATTTTTCATGTCTGACATGTTCTGGTTGTCTCCCAATTAGCCTTGTGGCTGTGAATCATTTTGGACCTAAATGCAGATGTGCTTGGGTGTTATCCTGCTTTTTCCCTACGTACATGTTTTTACACAGACAAGAGAGAGAAACATGTTTAGCTTTTCAATCGTGAATGAAGTATGTCCTTTCTGTAGACTTTATTGATTGAGGCGTAACTGATACGTTTCTACTACTTCTACTAAACGTTGAAATTGTATTAGTAGGTGTAAAAAGTGCTGCAATTCCAACAGCGGCAGAAGCATTCATCATAGCTAGGGTTGTGGATGTTTATGACCCATGTTGTTGATTAATCATTAATAGTGTGTGTGGCTGGGTGCTGGTTGTACTTTGAAGCAGTGACAATGCTGATGATGGCTGACAGGATCATTGTGTGGTGGAAGATTGAGAATTGTTCTGACGGCTAATTTTCTGACCATATCATCATCTCTCTCAGTCTCGACTTCATCTGTATGTGAAGAAGAGGAGGATGCTGGAGGGATATATTCTAGATCAACATCATTAATAAGTAGGTAATTATCAGCATTGCTTACCTCTACTTCCCCTCTACTTTTATATTTCTCTACACTTTTTGAACTCTGACACAATTTATTTTACTTAGAGGGATTTTCAGAACATTTACTACTACTTTATAGGCAGATGTTGTACTTGTTAACTTCACTGTCAAATGTAGCAGTTGATTGAACTACTACACTTTCCTCTGTTATGTCATCAACAATAGAATTTGATTCATCTTTAGTGTTTACTACTGGTTTCTTAACCCTTCAAGTGCCAGAGGTGTATGCAATGTGCTGCATAACACTCTGGAACTCACAGGATTAATGGTGCTTCTGGTAATGGTGGCATAGGAACCTTTTATGTCACTTTCACAAACAGCCTCCTCAGGAGAAAAAGGATCATCATCATTTATTGTACATGCTGCCGTAACCATGGCTGCAGTCAGTTTTTGCGCTAACACTTTACTAATATGTCCCTGCACTGCCTCTGGTACATTTACTGGACATTATCACAGTAGTGCTATCAGTCAAACAATTTTTTTAACAAATTGTCCCTATCACAGTAGCTAATGTAAAGAGGATTTCAGCTGCTGTTTTCTCTCTCTCCCAGTGTCACTGCACTTTTTTTTTTTTTTTTTTTTTTACAATACAGATGACGATAGCCCGTACTCAAAATTCTGGCCCCTCTTCTTCTGGTTATTGTAGATGTGCAATAAAGCAGGAGCACGGGTAATATAAAAAAAAGTATACTAGGGTTTATTATTTCAATATAAAGTAAAATAGTAATTGCTAAAGCATACAACATATAAATATCACTATAAAAAAGGTGAAATTTACTCACCGATATTTGTGTTTCCTCTGTGTCTTTCCACGGCATACTGTGGGCAATTGGCTCCACCTCCCAGCTGGTAGGACTAATCGAAAATTATAAAAGTATGTGAACATCCTCCCCTCTTCAGTTATACTTTTGTCCAAGCTCTAAGAAGAGAAGATAGTTAGCTGAGTTAACATTATGACCGTAAGTAAACACCTATAGAAACTCTAGTATTGCTAACAGGTATCAAGTCGGAACGATACATGTACCAATTATAACCGGGTGGGTTGCCGTGGAAGGACACAGAGGAAAAACAAATATTGGCGAGTAAATTTCACCTTTTCCTCTGTGTCCGATCCACGGCATACTGTGGGACTTACCAGAGCAGTGCCCAGTGAACATAGGGAGGGTTCCTGAAGAGAACCCTCCCTTTCTGCCAAATTTGGCATCTGTAGATGCTTGGAGATCCAGTCTGCAGTGTTTCACAAAGGTTGAGATAGAGGACCAGGTTGCAGCCTTACATATCTCTTCAGGGGAAGCTGCTGCTTTCTGTGCCCAAGAGGTAGAAATGGCCCTAGTTGAGTGGGCTTTAATTCCCAAAGGAGGTTCCCTGTCTGCGGATTCATAAGCAAGGAGACTACACCTTCTTATCCATCGGTAAATGGAGGGCTTTGACGCTGCACATCCCTCACATTTTCCGAAATGATGGATAAATAAGGAATCCATTTTTCGAATGAGTTGGGTACGCCTGAAATAAATTTGGAAACAGTGTACAAGGTCGAGATTATGGAGGTGTCTCTCCAGTTCACCAGCTGGGTTAGGGCAGAATGATGGAGGCACAATCTCCTCGTTTAAATGGATCTGGGATATAACTTTAGAGCGGAATGCAGGGTTTGGATGCAGTACCACTTTGTCCTGATGAAATATCAGGCAAGGGGCAGTGGCCATTAAGGCCTGAAGTTCCTCAACTCTGCTAGCCAAAGTCACTGCAGTAAGAAGCACTGTCTTCAGAGTGAGGTGCTTCATGGATACAGACTCCAATGGTTCGAAGAAGGGATGGGAAGAGAGCTGCTGTAAAACTAGGTTGAGGTCCCAGGAAGGAACTGTGTTATGTATGGTGGGCTTTATTTTAGATATTGCTGTCATGTATTTCTTTATTAGAAATTTTTCAGCTTAAGAGGTGGTGAGGACAGCTGAAAGGGCTGAGAGCTGAACCTTTAATGATGCCGGTCGTAGCCCTTTTTGGAAGCCTGATTGTAAAAATTTCAGGATTCCCTGAGCTGAAATGGACTGTCTGGTTAGACCTTTAGATGTGCACCAGAGGTGAAATGTTAACCAGACCCAGTAATAGATATTAGTTGTAGAAGAACGCCTGCCTTGCAAGATGGTATCAATGACAGACTCAGAAAGACCTTGGAAAGCTAAAGATTCCCGTTCAGCCTCCAAGCCTTGAACTGGAAGAAGGCTGGATTGGGATGTAGGATTGGTCCCTGATTCAGCAGGTGAGGAACCGGAGGACAGACGGATAGCTGCAGAAGGTCTGCATACCATAACTTCCTTGGCCAGTTTGGGGCTATGATGATGACATTGGCCCTGTCTGTTCTTAATTTTCTTATGAGTTCTGGTAGGAGAGGAATGGGCGGAAAGATGTAAGCTAGTGTGAACATCCAGGGAATGCTTAGGGCATCCTGTCCTGTTTTTCTTCCCATCTGGATAGGTAGAGTTGACACTGTCTGTTCTTGGCTGTGGCCATGAGATCTATTGATAGGGATCCCAGGGTCTTTGTTAGGGATAGGAACACCTGTCTGTTTAGGCTCCATTCTCCTGGGTGTAGCTTTGTCCGGCTGTGGAAATCTGCCTGGATATTCAGGTGGCCTGATAGGTGAGAAGCTGTTAAGGCTAACAGATGTTTTTCTGCCCAGAGCAGGATCTTTATTGCTAGGTTGTTGAGTTGAAGACTTCTGGTTCCTCCTTGATTTTGGAGGTATTGTACCGCTGTGACATTGTCTGACCATATGAGGACTGCCTGCCCGGCCAGGTCGTGCTGGGAGCATAGTAGCATTTTCCAGATTGCTAGCAGTTCGAGTATGTTTATATAGTATCTGGACTCCAAATCGGACCATGTGCCCTGTACAGACCTTTGGTTCCAGACCCCTCCCCATCCCTGACAACTGGCATCTGTGGTGAGTATTTGTCGAGATGGTTATGTTATCTGACGACCCCGTGCCAGTTTCCTCTTCTGAATCCACCAGGATAACTCCTTTCTGGTGAAGGTCAATACTGGAACTTGCATGTATAGGTTCAATGGGTTTTTCTTGTAAAACTGGAGAAAGTTGTACTGGGTGTGCCTGGTATGTGTTCTGGCCCATGGAATTATCTGCTGTGCCGAGGAAAGATGGCCCAGGAGTTTGGAAAAGGATTTTGCCGTCTGAGACTGTCTTGCTAAGAACAGAGTCACCTGCTCTGAGATGCGCCCCTGTCCTCCGAGGACAGGGTTGCTCTGTTCTGACAAGTGTTTAATAGAACGCCTAGGAACTGAAGCTGCTGAGAAGGATGAAACATGCTTTTCTCCTCGTTGATTAACCAGCCTAGGTCTAGTAGTATTCGTCTGCAGATGGCTGTGTTTTCTCTGTTGCTATCTGATATGAGGGCCCTATGAGCAAGATGTCATCTGGATATGGTACAACCTTGATCTGATTTGCACTTCTTAACTCGGCCATGACTCCAGCCAGGAGCTTGGAGAAGACTCGGTGAGCTGTGGTTAGACCGAATGGAAGTGTGCGGAACTGATGTTTTTTGAGGATATGAAACCTGAGATACTGATGGCGAGTTGGTCTGATCAGTATGTGATAGAAAGCGTCTTGTAGGTCTATGCGGGAGAGAAAGTCTTGGGGCTGAATCAGTTTTATAGCTGATAGCACAGACTCCATCTTGAAATGTCGTATGCACAGGAACCTGTTGAGATCCTTTAGGTCCAGGATAAGACGAAGTTCCCCAGAAGGCTTTGTAACAGAGAAAAGAACTGAATAAAAGCCCCGGAATTTCTGAGTCATCGGGACCTCTTCTATCACTCGGTTTTGAATGAGGGACTGAAGAACCTGGTTCATCTGATGTACCTTGGTTCTGTTCTTGATCTGTGATGTTCTGAATTTTGGAACCGGAAAGGCAGTCTGAAATTCTAGGACATATCCTTCCTTCATTATTTCCATAGTCCAATTGTCGGGTTGGATGGATACCCGGGATTGATGGAATTGCTCCAGCCTGCCCCCTACTGGAGGTGAAGGAAGGGGACCTCTGGCTTCATTGGTGGAACTCAGCCTTCCTCTGGAAGTCCTTACGGATACCTCCTCTAGAAGCTGAGCACCCCCTCGCTTTCACTGTTCATACCCTTTACCGGGCTGGTATCTCTTGGTGTCACAAAAGGACTGGCGTCATGCTATACTAGTTCTAGATGGGGATCCCCTAATTCGTCTTAAGGCAGAAAGGGGCTTTTCCCTGCTGAGGATTTTTTAATAATGTCTTCTAGCTGATCTCCAAACAGTTTTGATCCTTCAAAGGGTAATGAGATCAGTCTGTTTTTAGAAGCCGGATCCACATCCCAGGATCTAATCCAAAGTGCCCTTCGTGCTGTTACCGATAAGGCTGAGGATTTTGCAAGAAGTCTGATGTTATCCAGAGACGCGTCACAGGAGTAGTTTACTGCATCCTTTATAGTGACTATGGGCTCGATTTAAAGGCAGCCGTTAGCAAAAAAAATCACTAACGGGTGCGTTAAGTGACATGTTGCAATTCAAAGATCCGTCTAAACAACAGCTAACGGCAGTTGTAGAATCCTTATGGCCGATACACTTACGTGCATTCAGACGCATGGAAAAACATACCCCAGAGCTATTCAAAGGCTTGCGGTACTGATAACGGCTGAAAAAAAGACACACCTAACGGCTAAAAGTTAAGACCCACTTTTTTTAGCCGTTAGACACTTAACGGCCAAAACAAAACACCCGTTACATAAGAAAATACACAAAATGCTTACCGCACAACCATGTAAATGGGAAAATTAACCCGTGCAATGCCAAAACAACACAAAAACATGCACACACAACACAAATCACTACACACACAACAACAACCAACACCACAGGGACAACGACACACTAAAAAACACCAGCACAACATGGCACGGAACAATGGGGGTTATCACACAAAGTGGACACCTGCAAATACAAGCTCACCTGGGCAACATCAACACGCCACCTGCACCCCACAACTGCACGCCTGCAAATGGCACACACAGAACAAGCACAACACACCACATCTTATAACACACACACACCTGCTAACACTTACCTGGACAAAAACAACTCACCATTGGTCAGCACTCACCTCATCACCACACCTACACAACGCCCTAGCAAGTACTTAAAGGGACAACTCAACACACTCACTTGTGGGAGGGAGAGAGAGAGAGATAGAGATAGAGAGAGATAGAGATAGAGATAGAGAGAGACAGATAGAGACAGATAGAGAGAGATAGAGAGAGCAGACAGTATGTTGGGTTACATATTGTTGCGAAGGCTGCGGAGAAGGCGTGCAAGGGAGAGAGCTGGGGAACATCAGCAACCTCCAAGCATGCCTGATCAACAGCCACCACCTGTTGCAAGTGAGGAGGCTCTGGCTCAGCAGAGGGTTACGCATCTGGCATGTCACAGGCCACATTCTCCAGGGTGCTGGCCCAGGTCCTGCCAGCCCTCAAAAACAAGGCCAGTACCTATATACATTTCCCCACCACCGACATGGACTGGATACAAGTCAAGCAGGCCTTTTACGCCAGGGGAGGCATGCCCAGGGTTATGGGTGCTATAGATTGCACCCATGTCCGAATTAAGGCCCCAGCACGTGACGCACAGATATTCATCAACAGGAAGAACTTTCACTCCATCAACGTGCAGATGGTGTGTGACAGCCATATGAGGATAATGAATGTCTGTGCAAAGTATCCTGGCAGCTCACATGATTCATACATTCTCCAAAACTCCTCAGTCCACAGAGATTTCGAGAATGGAACTTTTACAGGGGGATGGCTTTTGGGTGAGTTCACAATACAAAATCACATCACATACACAGGCGTACACACAACGCTGCTTAGCATGCTCCTGACCCACAGCTAGTACGTCCACCACACAAAACATCATTCACACAACATGTGCTCCCTGTCTCACCATGTCACTCACATTACACAGGTGATGCTGGCTATGGATGCAAGTCCTGGCTACTGACCCCTCTGGCCAATCCTCGAACACATGCCCAGGAAAGGTACAACCAGGCTCATGGCAGAACGAGGAATGCCATTGAGCGGACCTTTGGCCTCCTCAAGTCAAGATTCCGATGTCTGGACCACTCGGGGGGAGCACTGCAGTATGCACCTGGAAAGGTGTGCGACATCATTGTGGCGTGCGCAATACTGCACAACATTGCAGTGGACACCAGGCTGCTGGAGCATATCCAGGCCCCCCCCATACAGGAAGTGCCCATGGACATCGGCCACGTTGAGGAGACCCTGAGAGGGACACAGATCAGAGACAGGCTCATCAAGGAACACTTTACATGTGAGTATAACACAGGCATGCAAACAATACATGCAAGTCCCCCATCAGTCCTGTGACACTAACCACACTGCACATTTTGTTCTGTCTCACCCCACAGGAACAGTGACACAGCACTGCACTGGCAGCGGACGTGGCAAATTGTGTGTGTGGACTCAAAAACCATCCTCCATTCCACTCTCCACGTTGACATACAGACCCCAAGGATATCACGCACACCCTCAGGAGAAACAAGGTACAACACATAACCCATGTTCATCGCCTTACAGGGCTTGATTGACAGCAGCTAACTTGATTTGCCATGAGCATAGCCAGAGCAACCATGCTAGCCTTGTAGCGAAAGAGTGTTATCCAATGCTATGCATTGGATAATACTCCGTCACATCAGGGGTTAAAGGGCCATTGGACTCAATATGGGACCTGTACTGTGCTACAGCTGAGAAGAGCAGCACAGGGGTGGATGTACAGTGGTATGGTCACCCAATGTAGAGGTCATGAGACGTAGATCAGATTACCAGGGACTCCATGGTGACCTGTGAGTGTGCAGACATATGTGCCCCCGACATGAATACACACATCAACAAATGTGTCCTAACAGTTCCATGGAACAAATGACATTGGGCTGCCACTGTCACTTTCACAGTGGCAGCCCAAATTCATTACTTCCATGGAGCTCTCAGAACACTTGTTGATGTGTGTATCCATGTCAGGGGCACATATCCATAGGGCTGGGGCACATGTCCTTAGTTCTCCACATAATTGGTTACAGATGAGTACACAACACATTGTCAAGCAATGGTTTGTGTACTCACCTGTAACTGTGAAAATTGAGGGGATTAAAAAGACTAAATTGTTGTTGCTTGATGATCAGTTCAGGTCTACTGCTACAACTCCTGTCCTCTTCTTCCACAGGCATCCGTAACATGATCCATCCTTGAACTGAAGATCTTCTATGTGACTGGATTGATGTCTTGACAACACCTTCATGAAGATCACCCCTTGCTGTTTATGGTGATGTTGTTGGTGATGCAAAGTTTGACCTGAGGTTCACACAAACCTCTACTGGAACATTCTCATAGAGACACAGAAAACACTAATTCTTGAGTGTTTTAACCTGTACAGTCAGGATGCTCAGCTACAGAGTTGTCAAACCTCATGGACAACACATGAGCAGGGCAGCAGTGTTACTGAAGTATTACGATTTAGTTGCAAAGTACATTTAGTGTTCTCATACAGGTGTTCAATGCATATAGGCAATACACAGAAAACACATGTACATCCTAATGTACTTTGAGACACAATAAAGATGAACCATCACCATTCTATCTGTGTCTGTAGGAGGATATATTTGAGAACACATTTGTCAATGCATTACCACACCCAGGGTAGAGTATCCCCATACATGGAAAGGCATCACCCATATCACAGGACTCCACCACTTGTTTGCAAGTGAGTGGACTCAGTGATGTATTCACGCTAACAGATGGTGGCAGTGATACACTAATGTGTTGTGGGAGTGATAAAGAGGTGATAAAGGGGACATACTTCCACAGTGAATTCCTGTCCACAGTTAATGTGTTGCTCAGTATAATCAATGTTCAGTGATATTGCTCCACTGGGACTTATCACAGTACATGACCAAGTGGACAAGTGTTTTCACTGGGGAAGTCTGTTACACCCTTAGGAAAAACAACAAGTCAACTTACTGGAGGCCCCAATGCTCACCCCAGGATATCAATGTGTGTGCTACACATTGAAATCCTAGGTTAAAAACATTGGCTTCCCCAGTCAGTCTGTTGCACAATGAGTGTGTGAATCCAAGACAATATGGATACATGTCCCATTTATCTGTCCTGCTTGTTATCTCACCGCTAAGCCGTTTGTTTGGTTATCCCCTTAACCCTCTGAGTGCCAGAGTGGTATCCAACGCATTTCTTTGCAATGCGTTGCCTACCACTCTGGCTATCAAAGGGTTAAACACAACATATGATGTAGATGAATGTTCAATGTTGTACCAAATGTTGGGCTAAGGGGAATGTTTTGTTATGCAAAATCAACACACAACATTGCCATATAACACAGTTGTGTAATATGGCTACAGGGATGTTTTTACAGTTGAATTTGTACAACGATGTGTGTGTGAACCCATGTTGTAACATCCCACAAACATCTTACCTAGGCAGAAGTTGTATTCACTGAATTGTTTGGCAATGCATTGGAGACAACTCTGCCACCCAATCTATGACCAAATTCAAAGCAGATCAGACAGGATTCAAAAGCACAATGTTCCTTTATTCAGGGGAAATGTAACATGCTGGGCATTTTATTTTTTTTTCTTAGGGGGGAGGGGGGCTTAGACTGTGTGGCAGAAGTGGATAACCTGGATGATCTCCTGGTCACCCTTTGCCCCCTAGGTGTGGCTTCGGGGGTCACATTAGAGGGGGTGGTGGGGGCAGTGCATCCCTCTGTGGAGCGCAGGTTTTCCCTCTCCAACCGTAAGTCCTCCCTGCGGTTCAGCTCTCTCAACTCCACCAGTACCTGTGCAAGCAGGTCCATCACCCCCGTGTGTAGCTGACGGAGTTGAGTGTTGATCCTCATGACCTCCGTCTCCAGGGCATGGATCCTTGCCTCTATCCTGTTAGTGTTTCTACGGGATTCCCTACGGCTCCTGGTGATGTTGTCATTGGTGCAGAGGCTTGACCTGAGTAGTCTCCTTTGCAGAGCCATACACTCTGCTTCCATCCCCGTGGGCCGTTCACTGCTGGTGATGCTTGTGCCTGGTGAATCAGCTGCTGCTGTGTCCTCCTCTGCTGGTGCTGTGTCCTCCTCTGCTGGTGCTGTGTCCTCCTCTGCTGGTGCTGTGTCCTCCTCTGCTGGTGCTGTGTCCTCCTCTGCTGCTGCTGTGTCCTCCTCTGCTGCTGCTGTGTCCTCCTCTGCTGGTGCTGTATGTGCTGCAGATGGGTATGTGCCCACCACATCAATTGTCCCACTGCTGCCCACCGATGTCTGTGCTGGTGGAGGTGGTGGGGTAAACACGTCCCTTCGCATAGGGTGTTGGGGCTCCCCAAGCAGGCCCAGGTGTTGGTAGTCGAGTGGCCAAGGGTCAAACCTTGGCCACTGGTATGTGCTTGGCCCCCACCTGGGATCATACCTGGGGCCATGCTGGGGAGCCATCCAGGAGGGTAGGTCAGTCGGGGATGAGTATGGCCCGTACTGGGTGGTGGCCACATCACCGGGCAGACATTGCCTCGCTGGTGGTGGTGGTGCTGCTGCTGCTGCTGCTGGAGGATAATAGCTCCTGGAGGTGGTGGGGGGCATCCAGTCACTGTAATAAGGTGGTGCAGGCAGAGGTGGTGCAGGCAGAGTTGGTGCAGGCAGAGTTGGGGCATCCAGCTGGCCAAGAGGTGTGGATGTCGTTGGGTACGGTGCCCACTGGCTGGTCCCCTCCTCCATATACTCCTCACTGGGTGGTGAGGTGGCCTCCTCCATGGGCTCCTGATGTGCTGGAGACACATAACCTGTGTGGAAGATTGAGATTGTGTGATCAGTAAACTTAGCCATGATGGTGTCAAATTGATATTAATACTTGAAATGTGTAAAGGAACATATATGTTGTATGGTTTATCCCCCTGTGTGAAACAACGGTACTCCTACTGGTGATTGGTGTTTTATTCTACATGTATTGCAGCTCAGAGTTGAATTCCTTTGGTGCCACATCCCAGTGGCCTGAAATTGTACATTTGCGCTGTTGCCACATCATCCTTTGTGGATTTCTGCTCCCTGGACCAAAGCTAGCCAGAGGATGGTCTGGCAACATTGGCATAGTACATTTTCAGGCCACAGTGATATTGTCCATGGAATATTCAACTTTGAGCTGTTATACTCTTGTGATGAAACAGCTTTCAGTAGTGGGAATACCCTTGCATTACTCGGTGGATCAATCCTATGACATGTAAGTAGTACTACCGTAGTACTCTGTAAGTAGTTTGCAGCCAGACACAAGTGCAGCAGACAGACAGAAGTGTGTAGTTTCAAAAACTGCAGTACTTAAGTCAAGCTTGAGGTAAGCTCAGGCTATTACTATTACTTCACTCTTACTTCTCTCTTCTTTTCTATTGTAGACAAAAAACTTAAAAAAAAAAAAAAAAAAATCTTACTATCATTCTTTAATACTGCTTACGTTGTAGTACTTGGAATTGTGTTGCATTTAGTATTTAGTTTGAATTGTGTGTTTATTTACTTTGGTTAATTTGGATCATTAGTGCTTAAGTTTGTATTTGGCTTGTTTTGGTTTCTGCATAGTGTGCATAGGTGTCTATTTGGGTGTAGCTGGTAACTGGTTTCATTAGATTAGCATAAGAAAAGGCTTGGCTCGCTTCGTTAGCGTATCAACTGCAGTAGGTGTATTTATAGGAGGTTTCAACTCTGTGAGTTTACTCTGTAAGTAGTTTGCAGCCAGACACAAGTGCAGCAGACAGACAGAAGTGTGTAGTTTCAAAAACTGCAGTACTTAAGTCAAGCTTGAGGTAAGCTCAGGCTATTAATATTACTTCACTCTTACTTCTCTCTTCTTTTCTATTGTAGACAAAAAACTTAAAAAAAAAATAAAAAATCTTACTATCATTCTTTAATACTGCTTATGTTGTAGTACTTGGAATTGTGTTGCATTTAGTATTTAGTTTGAATTGTGTGTTTATTTACTTTGGTTAATTTGGATCATTAGTGCTTAAGTTTGTATTTGGCTTGTTTTGGTTTCTGCATAGTGTGCATAGGTGTCTATTTGGGTGTAGCTGGTAACTGGTTTCATTAGATTAGCATAAGAAAAGGCTTGGCTCGCTTCGTTAGCGTATCAACTGCAGTAGGTGTATTTATAGGAGGTTTCAACTCTGTGAGTTTACTCTGTAAGTAGTTTGCAGCCAGACACAAGTGCAGCAGACAGACAGAAGTGTGTAGTTTCAAAAACTGCAGTACTTAAGTCAAGCTTGAGGTAAGCTCAGGCTATTACTATTACTTCACTCTTACTTCTCTCTTCTTTTCTATTGTAGACAAAAAACTTAAAAAAAAAACAAAAAATCTTACTATCATTCTTTAATACTGCTTATGTTGTAGTACTTGGAATTGTGTTGCATTTAGTATTTAGTTTGAATTGTGTGTTTATTTACTTTGGTTAATTTGGATCATTAGTGCTTAAGTTTGTATTTGGCTTGTTTTGGTTTCTGCATAGTGTGCATAGGTGTCTATTTGGGTGTAGCTGGTAACTGGTTTCATTAGATTAGCATAAGAAAAGGCTTGGCTCGCTTCGTTAGCGTATCAACTGCAGTAGGTGTATTTATAGGAGGTTTCAACTCTGTGAGTTTACTCTGTAAGTAGTTTGCAGCCAGACACAAGTGCAGCAGACAGACAGAAGTGTGTAGTTTCAAAAACTGCAGTACTTAAGTCAAGCTTGAGGTAAGCTCAGGCTATTACTATTACTTCACTCTTACTTCTCTCTTCTTTTCTATTGTAGACAAAAAACTTAAAAAAAAAATAAAAAATCTTACTATCATTCTTTAATACTGCTTATGTTGTAGTACTTGGAATTGTGTTGCATTTAGTATTTAGTTTGAATTGTGTGTTTATTTACTTTGGTTAATTTGGATCATTAGTGCTTAAGTTTGTATTTGGCTTGTTTTGGTTTCTGCATAGTGTGCATAGGTGTCTATTTGGGTGTAGCTGGTAACTGGTTTCATTAGATTAGCATAAGAAAAGGCTTGGCTCGCTTCGTTAGCGTATCAACTGCAGTAGGTGTATTTATAGGAGGTTTCAACTCTGTGAGTTTACTCTGTAAGTAGTTTGCAGCCAGACACAAGTGCAGCAGACAGACAGAAGTGTGTAGTTTCAAAAACTGCAGTACTTAAGTCAAGCTTGAGGTAAGCTCAGGCTATTACTATTACTTCACTCTTACTTCTCTCTTCTTTTCTATTGTAGACAAAAAACTTAAAAAAAAAAAAAAAAAATCTTACTATCATTCTTTAATACTGCTTATGTTGTAGTACTTGGAATTGTGTTGCATTTAGTATTTAGTTTGAATTGTGTGTTTATTTACTTTGGTTAATTTGGATCATTAGTGCTTAAGTTTGTATTTGGCTTGTTTTGGTTTCTGCATAGTGTGCATAGGTGTCTATTTGGGTGTAGCTGGTAACTGGTTTCATTAGATTAGCATAAGAAAAGGCTTGGCTCGCTTCGTTAGCGTATCAACTGCAGTAGGTGTATTTATAGGAGGTTTCAACTCTGTGAGTTTACTCTGTAAGTAGTTTGCAGCCAGACACAAGTGCAGCAGACAGACAGAAGTGTGTAGTTTCAAAAACTGCAGTACTTAAGTCAAGCTTGAGGTAAGCTCAGGCTATTACTATTACTTCACTCTTACTTCTCTCTTCTTTTCTATTGTAGACAAAAAACTTAAAAAAAAAAAATAAAAAATCTTACTATCATTCTTTAATACTGCTTATGTTGTAGTACTTGGAATTGTGTTGCATTTAGTACTTAGTTTGAATTGTGTGTTTATTTACTTTGGTTAATTTGGATCATTAGTGCTTAAGTTTGTATTTGGCTTGTTTTGGTTTCTGCATAGTGTGCATAGGTGTCTATTTGGGTGTAGCTGGTAACTGGTTTCATTAGATTAGCATAAGAAAAGGCTTGGCTCGCTTCGTTAGCGTATCAACTGCAGTAGGTGTATTTATAGGAGGTTTCAACTCTGTGAGTTTACTCTGTAAGTAGTTTGCAGCCAGACACAAGTGCAGCAGACAGACAGAAGTGTGTAGTTTCAAAAACTGCAGTACTTAAGTCAAGCTTGAGGTAAGCTCAGGCTATTACTATTACTTCACTCTTACTTCTCTCTTCTTTTCTATTGTAGACAAAAAACTTAAAAAAAAAAAATAAAAAATCTTACTATCATTCTTTAATACTGCTTATGTTGTAGTACTTGGAATTGTGTTGCATTTAGTACTTAGTTTGAATTGTGTGTTTATTTACTTTGGTTAATTTGGATCATTAGTGCTTAAGTTTGTATTTGGCTTGTTTTGGTTTCTGCATAGTGTGCATAGGTGTCTATTTGGGTGTAGCTGGTAACTGGTTTCATTAGATTAGCATAAGAAAAGGCTTGGCTCGCTTCGTTAGCGTATCAACTGCAGTAGGTGTATTTATAGGAGGTTTCAACTCTGTGAGTTTACTCTGTAAGTAGTTTGCAGCCAGACACAAGTGCAGCAGACAGACAGAAGTGTGTAGTTTCAAAAACTGCAGTAGTTTGAAAACGGCAGGAGTTTGGTGAAGGCAGTGGTTTTGTCAGTTTGGTGAGTAACTGCTTTAAAGGGATAGTAATACTTCATTTTAACTTTATTTTATTTTGTAGGCATTAAAAAAACATGAAGAATGATATAAGTCTTATCTCTGAAACCTTTATGGTTTAAGAGATATTCACAAACAAAGTATCCCCCCCCTGTTCAACCAGATAAGAAGGGAGATGCCCAGGTAGACTGCAGAGAGGGACAATCTTCAATTAAGATAATGGAAAAAGCTGAAAAACTTTTCAAGGGGGGAAGGGCTTTCATTGTTTTCATACAAAGAAAATTGTCCCCTTCTGTTATCTGTACTGTCATACAACCAGACTCACATCTGAGAAGAGATGGCTTACACTAGGAAAAAGGGGCGGGGAGGGGAACTTTGCTTGTGAATATCTCATAAACCATAAAGGTTTGAGAGATAAGACTTATATAATTCTTCATGTTTTTTTAATGCCTACAAAATAAAATAAAGTTAAAACGAAGTGTTACTATCCCTTTAATTCTAAGATGTCTGGTTTGGTGCAGTGTAACACTTGTCTGGCTGTTGTATTCCGCAGTACTCTCTGGAGTTTGGGGTGTTGTCCAGTATGTTTGCATCTGTCCACATTGTATGGTGAAATTTCCAGGCTGCAGTCTTTGGTGTGTTATCTGCAATCAAAAGAAGTGAATCTTTCCCAGCTAGAGTGTGAAGTCAAGCAACCATGTAATCCACCACCGCAGCCCCAACGGCCCATGAAGAGAAGGGCTGTGTGGAAGACAGTTGGTTCCGGGAGGTTGAGAGTTGTGGAGCAGAAGCACAAGACTGTTGGTATTTCGGTGTGTAATCCCTTTGGTGTCCTGTCTGAATTGGAAAGTGAGATTTCAGAAGATAAAAGCACAGATACTCAGGTACGGGATGTTGTGAGTCCCAAAGGAGAGAATTGTAACAAGCAGTCAGGAGCAGAAAATGGACTTAAAAAGAAGAGAAAGCATCTCCTTGTTGGTGACTCGATTGTTAGAGGTGTTGCTTTAGGGCAGAATGAGGATGGACTGAAGGAGGTGAGATGTCTTCCTGGTGCTACTGCAAGCAGGGATAAAAGACGCATCTCAAATATTGTCAAGGCTGCAACAAAGGAGACTGAAGTTGATCTGATCATTCATCTCGGTACAAACGATCTGTCCCAGAAAAGTGTTGAAGAGGTGAAAATGGAATTTCAAAGTCTCAGCCTGGAGCTGAGCAGAATGACAGACTCTATCACTTTTTCAGAGATTTTGCCAGTCCGCTCTGAAAATAGTAAGAGACTTCGTATCCTGGAGTTCAATGGTTGGCTAAGACAGTGGTGTAAAGAAGAAGGTTTTGGATTTGTCAGTCACAGTGTTAGAAGGTGGAGTTGTAAAGAAATGTTCAAGAGAGATGGTCTGCACCCGTCACACAGAGGAACTGAGGTACTTGGAGAAGAGTTCAGGTGTTTCTTGGAGAGGCATTTAAACTAGATGGAGGGGGCAGGAATTTCATTGAGAAGATTGATTTCTGTCCCCGAACAGTTTTGGTGAACCAGGGTTCTGAGTTTGTTAGTGTGATAGATACAGATGTTGGTGCACAGGAAGTTGCTGGTGCTTTACATACAGATGTTGGTGAGGTAGATGATGGTGCGGTAGATAGAGTTGTTGTTGGTGATAAATGTAATGTTCTTCGTGTAATGTGTACTAATGCTCGCAGCTTAGGCAACAAGCTCAGCGAGCTAATATCAATAGTTTGTAGAGATGACTTGGACTTGATTGTAATAACAGAGACATGGTTCAGGGACTGTAATGACTGGGAAATAGCCATTCCGGGATACACGTTGTATAGGAAAGATAGGGCTGAGAGAAGAGGGGGTGGGGTAGCCATTTATGTTAAAGATAGCATAAAATCCACAGCGATCCAGAATTCATGTAAAGAGTTGGAGACTCTCTGGATCTGTCTGCAGAATAAAAAGGGATCAGTTACAAGAATAGGTGCAGTCTACAGGCCTCCGGGGCAATCTGAAGAGCAAGACAACATGCTAGTGGACGAGATTACCCAAATGGCAGTAAAGGGAGATATAGTAGTTATGGGAGACTTCAACATGCCTGATGTTGATTGGAATATCCCTTGTGCGTCCACATGTAGAAGTAGGAGCATCGTAGAAGCCCTGACGGGGATGTCCCTAAAACAGCTGGTGAAGGCGCCAACTAGAGGGGACAATATCCTAGACTTAGTATTCACAAATGGAGACCTGGTATCTGAGGTGAAGGTGGGAGAAAATCTAGGTTCCAGTGACCACTAATGTTTGTGGTTCGGAATCCAGACTGACTACGAGAAATCCCATTCTGCAACCAAAGTATTGGACTTTAGGAAGACGAAGTTTGAGGATATGGGAGAATATGTAAAGAAAGAATTAAAAGGGTGGGATAAAACACCGAGAGTGAGTACTCAGTGGAAGACACTCAAAGAAGTCCTCTTAAAGGCAACAAGATTACATGTTAGACAAATTAGCAAGAGGAAAAGAAAGAGAAATCCACTATGGTTTACTAGAGAGGTAAGAGCTATAGTGAAAGATAAAAAGTCTGCCTATAAGAGATATAAAGAGACTGGAAGTGAAGCGGACAGAGAAGGGTATAAAACTACACAGAAGAAGACTAAACAGATGATAAATGCTGCTAAAGCCTCAAAAGAGGAAGAAATGGCCAAATCTGTTAAGAAGGGGAATAAAACCTTCTTCAGATATATCAGTGACAGGAAGAAGAAAAACTGCGGGATTACAAAAATTAACAACGGAAAAAATCAGTATATAGAAGAGGAAAAGGCGGTCGCTGACCATCTGAATAACTACTTCTGCTCAGTTTTTTCAGACGGCGGCCCTCATAATCAGAAAATGGCTGAACACAGCATTGCCTCTAGTTGTATAATTTTAGCCCCAGTGTTTTCAGAGGCCGATGTTCTAGAGGAACTTGTCCGGCTAAAGTCAAATAAAGCGATGGGTCCGGATGGAATCCACCCTAGAGTTCTTAAAGAACTCCGATCTGTCATAGTTGGCCCCCTGACTAATCTGTATAACCAGTCCCTTCTTACGGGAGAAGTTCCTGATGATTGGAGAATGGCCAATGTTGTACCCATTCACAAGAAGGGTAGTAAAGAAGAAGCTAGTAACTACAGGCCAGTCAGCCTGACATCTGTAGTGGTAAAAATGATGGAGACTCTTCTAAAGAAGAAGATAATTGACCATCTAACAAAAAACAACCTGATGGACCCAAACCAGCATGGCTTCACTGAGGGCCGATCCTGTCAGACTAATCTCATTGATTTCTTTGACTATGTAACTAAAGTGCTGGATGAAGGTGGTGCTGTGGATATCGCCTACCTGGATTTCAGTAAAGCTTTCGATACAGTTCCCCACAAAGAGCTGATAGATAAATTATCAAGAATTGGACTTAACCCCTGGATAGTTCAGTGGATCTGCAGTTGGCTGAAGGACAGAAACCAGAGGGTTGTTGTTAATGGAGTGTATTCTGAGCAGAGACTGGTTACAAGTGGAGTGCCACAAGGATCTGTTCTGGGCCCTGTTCTGTTCAACATGTTTGTAAGTGACATAAGGGAAGGCTTGGCAGGGAAGGTTTGCTTGTTTGCCGATGACACAAAAGTGTGTAATAGGGTTGATGTTCCAGGAGGTGTCTGTAATATGGAGAATGATTTGGCACTATTAGATAAGTGGTCAAAACAATGGAAACTTCAGTTCAATGTTTCCAAATGTAAAATAATGCACTTGGGGAAAAGAAACCCTCAATCTGACTATCGTATTGGCAGTTCTGTGGTAGCAAAGACTTCAGAAGAGAAGGATTTGGGGGTGGTCATCTCTGACAGCCTCAAGATGAGTAACCAATGCAACCAGGCGGTGGGGAAAGCAAATCGTATGCTTGGCTGCATAGCTAGAGGTATAACAAGCAGGAAGAGGGAGATTGTGATCCCTCTGTATAGAGCTCTAGTGAGACCACATCTGGAATACTGTGTACAGTTCTGGAGGCCTCATCTGCAAAAGGATATAACTAAAATTGAGCGGGTTCAAAGAAGAGCTACAAAAATGGTGGAAGGTCTAAAGCATAGAACTTATCAAGAACGACTCAGAGATCTAAATATGTATAGTCTGGAGGAAAGAAGAGAAAGGGGGGACATGATTGAAACCTTTAAATATGTTAAAGGACTGAACAAGGTTCAGGAGGGAAGTGTGATTAATAAGAATCTGAATACAAGAACAAGGGGGCACAATCTGAGGCTAGTTGGAGGAAAAATCAAGAAAAACATTAGAAAATATTATTTCACTGAAAGAGTAGTAGAAACTTGGAACAAACTTCCAGCAGAGGTGGTTGATAAATCCACAGTAACACAGTTTAAACATGCCTGGGATAAACATGTATCTATCCTAAGATAACAATAAAGGAATACTAAAGGGCAGACTAGATGGACCAGGTGGTCTTTTTCTGCCGTCAATCTTCTATGTTTCTATGTTTCTATGTATTTTTCCTTTCACATTTTAGGTATTACTATCTCTTTAACGGGATAGCAATGGTTAATTTCACCTTGATGTAACATTGCAGGCATCATAAAGAGATGTTTAGAAAGATGTTGCTGTATGTGACAGCTGGAGATGTCAGTCATTTGACCACACGGAGGCTCTTCAGCAGACTCCACATTGACCCATTTGGAGATAACTACATCTTTGCCATTGTCTACTAAGTGTTCCTGGTTTGTAAGCACGCTCTGTGGACCATGTCAATGATGGATCCATCTCCAATTGGTTCAATTTTGGGTCTGCTGAAGAGCCTCCGTGTGGTCATATGACTGACATCTCCAGCTGTCACATACAGTAACATCTTTCTAAACATCTCTTTATGATGCCTGCAAGGTTACATCAAAGTGAAATTAACCATTGCCATGCCAAGGTACACAGTGAGGAATATGGTCTGATATGTGTGTATATGTACCTTTCATATGGGTACAAACATATCCTTGATAGATAGGAACCCAGAGATCTGTTCAGAACATGTGATTGTCTTACTGCCTATATATGTACAGCCATCACAAATGAACTTTCATAGATACCACTGATACCCATCCAAGTAAGGTGTAATATACTAGGTATATGTACTCTGATGATGATATCAATATGAGTTATTTTGTTGAGGGTGCACATATATGGGCAGTAGGACAATCACACGTACTTAACCGAACTCTGGGTTTACATCTTGTTGGTACCTATTTGTACCCATTTGAAAGGGATATATCCACATACATATCTGGTCGTTTATCTTTCTGTACATATCTTTTTGTAATAGATCTGCAGTGGGATTCAAGTAGTATTCATCCCTATGTTATCAGTTCATCCCGTACAGTGCTGGATTTTGTCAGATTAGACATGTCCCTCTCTGGTTGTCATGATGGTATCCTATGCATTGCATTGTGATGCATGGGATACCACCGTGGCAATCAGGGATTGATGTACATTACAGGATTCTGTCCATGAGGTCTGTTCAAGTTGAATCCTGAGGGGCAACAATCAAGCCAGTATTGAAGGATATCATTGATTGAGGCCTTTTTTTTCCTGGATCAGCCCATCCATCCTTCTGTGTGAGGCAGCCAGACCCGATCATAGATATCCATAATTCCTGGCCTGTTATTGACCAAACCTCAATGGTTCATATTTGGTTCCCATATGTATCCTGCAAATAGTGTCTGGTGTACCATCCATCCATGGCATCAGCACTCCTGAGGATCTATATGTGAAGCAAATGTGAGCTATGTAAATTGAAGTTAGCGTAAATGATTGCATACACAACACCAAGGCCAACTTTTTCACCTTTAGTTATGTGTGATTGTTTTTGGCCTGTGTGTTGCACATACAAGCATTTATTCTCAGTGGCACTGTGATTTGTGACCTGATCCATCCTGTTGGTGATTCAGTAAGCGGTTAAGTGGACCTGATGAACTGATTATGATGCTGACTTCTCCGCTGACCTCATTTCCCCATCTGCAGTGTTTTCTATGGAGTCCACACAATGGGGCCTGTGCAGCTTGAATCCTGTTATTGGGTGTTCTCCATAGACTAACATTGTAATTGGTAAAGTGAGGGTATGTAAGTGTCAAATTCTCTACATCAGCTCTTTTTCACCGCTTAGTGAATGTCCCCTATGTGTCATGTAATTGTTAACCTATCGACATGTGTTTGTTGTCTGGTTAACCCTTTGAGTACCAGAGGGGTTGCCAAAGCATTGTTGATCGATGCATTGATGATCCCTCTAGCACTCATGGGGTTATGTGCTGGATTCCCTGTGTGAACATGGGTAACACTGTGTGACAACAATTGTGATGTTTGACATACAACACTTTACTGAGCATGGTTTGTGTGTATTGTGTGTGATCAGCACAGCAACATGAGGGTTAACCAGGGAGTTGGACAGGTTTTGGCCTTGTTGAACCTTGACATTTGTCCTTGTCTTGCGTCCTGTTTAAACCCTCAGGGTGCTGTGTTGGTGCAGTTGTGTGGATGAATGAAGGGCAGATGTTGGGATGTGAGTGCTTGTTTGTGATGGGTGTGTGGTTTGAGGTGGTGTGTGGTTTTGGGGTGATGCACTTACCAGTGGTGTGGAGGCTCCTCTCATCCCCAGTGTCTGATCCTCCAGGGACCCCCTCAATGAGGGTAGACGACAGTGTCTGCCGCAGCCTCTCCTCCCATGCGCTGAAGGTGATGGGGACAGGTGGCCCACCTCCGGTGGCTCGGGCGTGCAGGGCGGCATCCCCCATCTTCTTCTTCACCTGCCTTTTGCAGTCGCCCCATCTCTTCTTTATTGAGTCAACATCCCGTCTGCAGGTGGCCACCGCATTAACTCTGCTGCAGATTTGACTCCAGGCAGCTCTCCTCCTCGCAGCCAGGCCAGGAAGTCTCTCCCCCGGGAAGAGGACACTCTCCCTCTCCAGCACAGCCTCCACGAGGGCCGTGTTTTCTTCCTCGGTATATCGGGGATATCTGACCCTGTCCCCCTCAGCTCCGGCATGCGAGGAGTCAGACCCGGAGTGTCCTGCCTGCTCTGCCCCTGCCTGTGTGTGGTGGTCCCCAGGCACTACCCCTCGTCCCACTGCAGGATCTGTCCCTCTTCTTCTTAGTGTGCCTGTTCTTGTGGGCCTGGTCCCCCTCCGCCCTGCGTATCTCCCTCTCCCACCCCTGCTCTGCTGAGGGATCCCCTCCTGACCTTCCTCCTCCTCCTCCACTAGTCTCCCCATCCCTCTCTCCTGTCCTCCTCTCCTAGCCATCATTCACCCACTCACACCCAGGCACTCTCACACTCCCTCACAGACACACTCGATCCCACTCACTCTCTGTCACACACTTTCACTCACGGATTCACACTGTAAAAATAAAGTTTAAAATGTGTAAGGTGTGATGAAAAAAAAAAAGACTATGTGTATGTATGTGTATGTGTTTGTATGGATGTATGTGCTATGTGCAAAAGTGTGCTATGTGTCTATTTAAATGTAATTCTCTCCAAGATCCCTCTACCTTACTCCTGTGTATGCTTCTCTCTCTCTCTCTCTCTCTCTAAACACTATCCTCCACTCCTGGGTCCTGTGCTCTAGCTTGCTGAAACTCGAAACACAGACAGGGTGTAACTGTTATTTTGAGGTATATATAGGTGTATTTGAACATTTTTGATAATTTGGGGCCTTGGGATTGGCTGTAGGTTTGAATTTTGTTTGTGCATCTATCAGGGTTGCTAGACAACGGCAGCCGTAATGTAACATTTTGACTTTTGTGTTTTAACGGGTGTTTGGGACGCACAGTGATGCGAAATCAGGTGCAACGCTGGTTTTTGTGTAACGTGTTTTTGTAGTGCCTACGCCCGATAGCTATTCTTGTACGCTTACCTTTGAATCTGCCGTAAACCATGTGTTCTTTGCGGCCGATGTGCCTTTTTTACTTAGCGGATGGTTTAACGGCTGCCTTTAAATCTAGCCCTATCTCTTTAAGGATTCGAGACCTGGAGATGGATGACTCTAATTTTTCCTCAATTTCGGATAGCCAAATGCGCAGGGTGCGGAACAATGAAGCCATGGCTGTCACGGTTTTTAAATTCTGGCCAATGGATGTAAACTGCTTACGAAGTACTGTATCTGCTCTCTTATCCATGGCGTCCCTAAGAGTGGTACTGTCTTCCAGTAGTAAGTTTGTCCCTCTTGCTGTCTGTGCTATAGCTGCATTGACCTTAGGAGGCATAATCCAGCTTGTAGTGTCTTCTTCTGAAAAGGGGTACATTTGTTGGAAGCATTTTGAAGTAGAACATCTTTTGTCACCTTGTTTCCACTCTCTTTGTATCCTCTCCTGTGTGGAGCTATGTACCAGGATGACTGCACAGGTCTTTTTATATTCAATAAGGGCCGTATTAATAACATTAAGGTCCTTCTGAACTTCAATAAGGCCTAATGATTTCCTAACTGACTTAACAAGGAGATCTACTTTATCAATAGAAAAGCTTCCAGTATCTTGTACAATCTCACCTTCTTCAGACTCCATTTCAACAACACTGTCTTCCTCATATTCCTGCAGACGAGATAAGCCTTCATCTGGGTCTGAAACTCTGGGTCTCTTCCTGGCAGTGTCTTGCATAGTTGTGAAGGTTTCCTGCATTGAGGCCTTCATCCAGTTCAAAAATTCCTGGAACTGAGTTGGGACTTAGCTGCCAGAGGCCCGTTTTAGACATTCAGGACATAACTTTGAAGGATCAGAGAGGGGCAGTCTCTGATCACAGCCTGCACAGGATTTAGTCTTTATAGTAGCCTTGTCTTCCTTAGAAGGCTCTATAGTCTTTTTCTTTTCCCCTGTAGTCTCCTTAGCGTTAGACATTATGAGCAAAATATGGATACTTAATGCAGATTCAAATATATATATACATATGTAGTATGAGATAGTCTTATGGCAATACTCAATACATCATATGATAAGCAGAGTAACAGCCGTATTATATGCAGAGGATACAAGCATAAATGCAGTAAATATAAATATATCTAAAGACAACTCACGATCTTCCTGGAGACCATCCTGCCTGCTGGGCTGAAATACCCTCCATTACATGAGGAGGAAGACGCCAGGTAGCTTTCTGAGTTCCACTTGTGAAATACATGCGTCACTTCCGGTTTCTGGTTCTTCTAACCCTTTGGCGTTCTTCCGATTGCAAATAGAGCAAAGGCAGTTTAAAGAAGGAACAGAGCTGGCATGCCGCTGCTCTAGATCCCTGCAAGGTGATGGGCAGAGGAAGATGGTACGTGGGCCGCAGTGAGGCAAGCCACCACATGGTAAAAAAAATAAAACCCTGTTTAGGGAGAGAGAGAGAGAGGAGGCAATGCCTCCATCCCCCAGCTTGGGTAAGACCAAATAACTGAAGAGGGGAGGATGTTCACATACTTTTATAATTTTCAATTGGTCCTACCAGCTGGGAGGCAGAGCCAATTGCCCACAGTATGACGTGGATCGGACACAGAGGAAAAAAACAGCACTCTAAACTTTTCATGAAACCATATTACTTACCCAGGAGTACCTAGCAAATACTACATGTGCTCCTGCATTATTGCACTTAGAGGCTTCTTTATATGTAGTCATTTGGACTTGATCACCCAGCTATAAGAATGGCAGTTATATAGGGCTCTACTGGAGGGTTTGAAACACACTCCAGTGAGTATCCTGTATCCAAGAGAAGAGAACCTGAAGTAAAGACCAGCAAGCAGAGAGGTGCAAACCATCCAGGGGTTCATACCAGGGGAGCTATCATACTGAGAGGCAGTTCAAAACCTCTCAATCTAGTGAGTGTGTTTCCATCTGAGCACAGGATGAAGGTGTATTATTATTAGAAATACTAAGCTTAGAAGAATATTTTCTGCACTGTTGTTTTGTCTTGTTCTCTACTGCAGTATATGTGTTTTGGGGTCCCCACCACCTCAACAACTTCGAAGATTCCTCTTGACCTACTTGTCCATTACTTCTACTTCTCAGAAGAAAAAGTTGTGAGATCTATAATTTGAGTGTATTTTGCTCTGGTTGTTTATTTTGTGTGGCGCTCCCTATAATAGCCTGATGGAGACACTTACTAATAGTGTCATGCAATAGGATATATATACATGTCTGACATTTTCACAGCACTAATGTAATCAGGGGACAAAGAGAGTAAAATACCTTCAGATTTTGTAGCTGTTTTCTGACTTTAGTCACCACAGATCACTTCCAGATTATCTCCAGAATATCTCCTTCTGAACATAGAATTTCTATACTTGCAATTGCTGTTCTGCTCTTAATCTATTAAATAATATCTTTCTAGCAACCAGAATGAGCTCAATTCAGTTGTCCCGGTTAGGCCTAAAAAAAACTGCTGGAATTTTTTCAAGCATGGTAATTACCTGTATTATGAAAAAATGCCTGCAAAAACCTCCCTGCCGGCCGCTAAAGCAAGAGATGTTTTGGCATCTTGAAAAATAAAACAAACATCACAAGTTGCAATTCAATTGATTGCATTAGCCCTAAAGGGGCTCACGTTAGCACAGGAAATTTAAGACCAAGTTTTTTTCTGACTAGAGTCCCTTATCTGATCTCTAATCAGCCGACGCAGCAATTGACAGTAAAAGAAAATAATAATACTTATATGTACTGATTTGGGGCCCTAAGCCCTATATCAACACATCCAAAGTAGCTAAAAAGTGTTCAGTGTTAGTAGAATTAACCCTATGATTGCCAGTGGGGTATAATTATCCCACTGGCACTCATAGGGTTAACCTGACTAAGTAACAAAGCAACAGCCCCTGAGAACAAACACTTACCATTAATTCTGGTGTCCAGTGGGGTCCTTAGGATCCTGGTAATCTTATGTCCGTCTTCTTTCTTCTCTCTTCCTTCGTCTTCTTGTAGTTGTAAAAATAAAAAAATCCATAAATAAATGATTCCTTAAAATAAGCTGCATAGTTTAACCTCTTGAGCACCAGAGGGGCAATGTGTTGCCTACCTCTGTGGGGCTCAAAGGGTTAAACTATGTATAAGTGTGCAGCTAAACAGTACATAATATGTCCCAAGTTAAGAATAAATTGTGCCCATGTTGATAAAAAAAGAGGATTTTAGTCTTGCCTATTAACTCCTTTTCTCTTAGTCCATATAGCTTACAGGTACCATGGGGATGCAACAGCTCCTCCTAGTAGGCTGGAACAATTCTTCAAGAAGTGCAGGGTGGAGCCTCCCCCTCATCCATAGCAGACTACCTAGCTACTTCCCTCTCCAGATAAATTTGAGACAATAAACTTAATGAGCTAGATAGCGAGAAGAAGAGAAAAACTCCTGTGAGCATGGACCCAAATGGACTCCCACGTCCAGCCACAGGAAACCAAGCATGATCCCTTTACTGGGTGGGAGACCTGTAAGCTATATGGACTAAGAGAAAAGTATTTAACAGGTAAGACTAAAATCCTCTTTTCTCTGTCATCCAATATAGCCTTACAGGTACCATGGGGATGTGCCAACATTGAGCTCCCATGGCTGGGAAGAGAAGGAAAGGACCAAGATCTGGTCCCCATGATACCAGAGTTCCCAAGGACTATCCAGGACAGCCCAAACTAACAAAGTGTCAACGGACACTGAATAACAATACACAGCACACAAGAACAAGAGCCAAGTGGGCTCAAACAGTTAAAGAGCTATAAGACACAGAAACGTAAAGTTCTAGACAGGCAAAACTGCCTCCAGGATTTTCCTGCCAAAGCTGGCTTCATCCGAAGCCAGAACATCCACACGGTAGTGTTTGGCAAAGGTGTGCACAGAAAACCTGGGAGGGCAGATCCCTGTCCACACACCAAGAATGGAAAATAGACCAAACCCAGTGGTAAGACTTAGAGGACACAGGTTTCCTGGCTTGGATCATGGTGGAGACTACCTCAGGAGAAAAGCCTTTCCTCCTCAAGATGGAAGCTTCAACAGCCATGTCGTCAAAGCCACACTGTCCACATCCTCCTTCCAGAGGTAACCCTGGAGGAGGAGATCCAGTCTGTGTGGCAGAGGAAACGGATCCTGAGCAGCCAGTGCCAGCAATTCTGGAAACCAAGGCTCTCTGGTCCAATAAGGTGCAATCAGAAAGACTGATGTACCGTCCATCCAAATCTTCCTCAGCACCCTGGAGAGGAGACGAAGTGGAAGAAAGATGTAAGCAAGACTGAAGTGCCAAGGAATTGACAGACCATCCACCATGAATGCCAGAGGATCCCTCCAGAGTGAGCAAAAAATCTGGACCTTCGGTTGTCCCTGGTGGCCATCAGTTCTATCAAGAGAAGACCCCACTTCTCCACCATCAAGTTGAAAACCTCCAGATGGAGTGCCCACTCCCTGGGGTCCATAATTTGGTGACTAAGAAAGTCTGCCAAGATGTTTTCCAAGCCTGGAATGTGTACGGCGGAGATGGCAGGAACATGCCCCTCCGCCCAGGTTAAAATAGCTTTTACCTCCAACCAAGCGGTTGCATTTCTGGTGCCTCCTTGCTTGTTGATGTTTGCGATGGCTGTCGCATTGTCTGACTGGATGCGGATTGGGCAACCTCTCAGATGAGAGGTCAAATACTTCAGAGTGTGGAGAATTGCCCGGACCTCCAAATGTTGATGGGAAGGAGGGTTTCCTCCGTTGACCAACAACTCTGAATACCCAGATGTCCCAGAACAGCTCTCCAGCTGAACAGGCTGGCATTGGTCATGAGTATGGTCCAATACGGAATCACAAACGGCTTCCCTTTCCTCAGGTTGGAGCTGTCCAACCACCAGCGAAGATCCAGTTTCACTTCATGTGGAAGAGAGACAGGGTGATCCAGTAGGGCCGGATCCCTCTGGCACACATGAATCACAAATCTCTGAAGCTCTCTGGTGTGAGCCATAGAGTACGGAACCACCCACATAGTAGATGTCATCTTGCCCACCAGAGACGAGAACTTCCTAGCAGGAGCAAAAGTCCATGCCAGAGTGTGAGACACCTTAGATGTGATCTGCTGCACAGAGTCTTCTATCAGGAATACCATGCCCTGACGAGTGTCGAATCGGAGACCAAGGAAGACCAGGTCCTGAGAAGGAACCGCAGCAGACTTGCCCATGTTCAGGATCCAACCATGTTGGAGGAGAACCTGAGCACATTACTGGACCTGATGGTTCAAGAGATCCCTGGAAGAAGCCTTCAGTAGAAGGTCGTTGTAACGGTTTGTAAGACACTCAGACACAGTAGGTTAGAATAAAACACACTTTTATTAAAAGACACAATGAAAATTCCCTTAGCGGGCTATAGCGTATCACAGCGGAATAGACAGGAAATTATAGGTCATAGACATATGTCCACACAGGCCCATTATACAATGAGTTGGATGGTACAGATACTGTCACAGGTCAGGCATAACAAGGCAACTCAGCACAGCATGGGTTAAAGTCCGATGATATAATCAGTCTCTGATGTGGTATGTTCAGTAACGCCCAGTATGATGGATAACAGCTATCAGGAGACTGTGGTGGGAGAATGAAGACAAGCACCTAGATCTGCAGAGCAGAGCTGAGACTTATACCCTCTGCCGTAGCAGTAACGGAGGCCACACAATACTCTGCAAGAGCTGAACGGACTTGAGCCACGGGCACCCGACCGGTGCAGTAACAGAGGCAACAGTACTCTGCACAAGCTTAGTTAAGTTGAGCCAATGGCATCCCACTGGTGCCGTCACTGAGGCAACAGGACTCTGCACGAGCTTAGTTAAATTGAGCCAATGGCACCCGACCGGTGCCGTCACTGAGGCAACAGGACTCTGCACGAGCTAGTTAAGTTGAGCCAATGGCACCCGACTGGTGCCGTCACGGAGGCAACAGTAGCACTGCAAGAGTTAAAGGAACGCTCAGTAGTAACGGAGGCAACAATAGCTCTGCAAGAGTCAACAGAAGGCTCAGCAGTAAAGGAGGCAACAATAGCTCTGCAAGAGTAAACGGGAGGCTCAGCAGTAACAGAGTCAACAGTGGCTCTCTGTCTGGCAGGCCCAGACTAGGCAGAAATCAGAATGTTGCCCAGGCGACACAATGAGCAGAAACTGGAGAGCTGGGCCGGATCTCGGAGCAGGAACGTCAGACAAGCCGGGTCAGGTCACGGAGCAGGAACGTCAGCCAGGCCGGGTCGAATCATGGAACAGGAACCAGAAGCGGAGTAGTCAGACGGGCCAAGTCGGTACACGGGAACACAGCAACACAAGTAAGCACTGGTACAGGAACACCACGAAAGGGCACCAGACAGGTGCCAGAGGCCCAGTATAAAAAGCCCATACTGGGCGGGCCAAATCAAGCTCAGCCAATGGGAGCACAGCACATAGAGACTGACAGGAAAAAGCACTGGCACCGTGATAGTACCCCCCTCTCAAAGACCCCCTCTCCTGGCAGAGGGTCTTGGTTTCTGGGGATATTTAGAGTGAAAATTGCGCAATAACCTAGGGGCATGAAGGTCCTTCTGATCGACCCATGAACGCTCTTCAGGGCCATAGCCCTTCCCATGGACCAAATATTGTAATTTTCCTCGAACTCTCCGCGAATTAATTATGCTTTGAACTTCGTACTCCTCTTGGCCTTGAACATCCACAGGCCCAGGAACCACCGGAGTGGTAGTGTAGCGATTGCATACCAAAGGTTTTAAGAGGGACACATGGAACACGTTATGTATGCGCATAGATGCTGGGAGTTCCAATGAAAAAGAAACAGGATTAACTTTGCAGATCACCCTGGAAGGAGACCGCTGGCAGCCGTCTACGATTGGCATGTCGCTGATGTTGTTGAAATGACTGTCTGAGGGTCCTTTGAACCTGTGCCCAAGTGGAGCGGAGTTGCTCAATATGCTCGTCCAGAGCTGGAATCTGCTGCGACTGGAATGAGTCCAGGAGCAGGCATGGCTAAAACCCATAGTTGATGAGGAACGGGGAGCTCCCGGACGATGAATTAACTGCACAATTCCTGGCGAACTGTGCCCACGGCAACAGGTCAGCCCAATTGTCGTGATGATCAGTCACAAAACAGCGCAGGAACTGCTCCAGTCCCTGATTGGCACGCTCAGCGGCCCCATTGGTCTGGGGATGGTAGGTGGAGGAAAAGGACAATTGGATGCCCATCTGGCTACAGAATGCCCTCCAAAACCTAGACACGAATTGGCTCCCCCGGTCAGACACCACAACTCTGGGAACCCCATGCAAGCGGAACACGTCTCTAGCAAACACCACTGCCAGTTCCTGGGCTGAAGGAAGACCAGAAAGGGGTACGAAATGAGCCATCTTAGAGAATCTGTCAACCACCATCAAGATAAATATATACCCCCTGGACACTGGCAGTTCTCCCAGGAAATCAATGGATATGTGGCACCATGGGCGTTCGCCATTAGGTACAGGTTGAAGCAAGCCCACTGGGAGGTGTCTGGGGGTTTTGGCACGAGCACAGGTGGCACAGGCTGCAGTGAATGCGGAGCAATCGGCTCTAAGGGAGGACCACCAAAAAACTTGTGAGAGAAACCATATTAATTGATCCCTCCCAATATGCCCAGCAGCCTTAGACGAGTGATATGTCTCAAGCAGACGGGTAAGGAATGGCTCATCCACAAAACACTTGCCAACTGGGGTTTCTGGAGGTGCAGTAGCCTGGGTAGCCAAAATCTCTTCTCCTAGTGGCGAAGTGATACTAGTACGTACAGTAGCCAGAATACGATCAGGCTGAATGATAGGCACGGGAGGCTCTATCTCTGGCCCGAATTGTCTAGACAGGGCATCCGCCCTAACGTTTTTAGAGCCCAGCAGGAAGGATACTACAAAGTTAAATCGGGATAGAAACAGTGCCCATCTAGCCTGGCGGGAGGACAACCTTTTCGCTTCTGAGAGATGTCAGATTCTTGTGGTCAGTTAAAATTAACACAGGAGTTCTAGTGCCCTCCAGTAGGTGACGCCATTCCTTCAATGCGAGAATAATAGCCAGGAGTTCTCTGTCACCAATTTCACAATGGCTTTGCGCACTCGAAAGTTTCTTTGAGAAAAACCCACAAGGTCTCAAGGTGCCACCCGCAACTAGGTGCTGGGACAGTACTGCCCCTACCCCTATTTCGGAGGCATCAACTTCCAATGTAAACGGCAGAGCAGGGTTGGGGTGGGACAGTACAGGAGCAGATGCAAAAGCAGACTTCAGTGTCTCAAAAGCGTTTTCAGCTGCCTCAGACCATTGAGATGGATTAGGGCCCTTGTGCGTAAGGTCAGAGAGGTTTAACAATCGTGGAAAAGTTCTGGATAAATTTCCTATAATAATTGGCAAAGCCAAGAAAGCGTTGAATAGCTTTTAACCCCTTGGGACGTGGCCATTGTAACACAGCTGCGAGTTTCTCCTGGTCCATGGCAATGCCATCTTTAGAGATCACAAAACCCAGGAAAGGCACTTTGGACCTGTGAAACTCTCATTTTTCCAATTTACAAAATAGTTTATTTTTGCGTAAACGAAGCAAGACCTCGGACACATCCTTGATGTGTTGGGCTAGATTAGCAGAATGTATAAGTATGTCATCAAGGTATACGACAACACATGACTGAAGCATGTCACGGAGGATGTCATTGATAAACTCTTGAAATACCGTAGGTGCGTTACATAGGCCAAAAGGCATAACTAGGTATTCATAGTGCCCAGACCTAGTATTAAATGCCATTTTCCACTCATCCCCATCCTTAATTCTGATCAGGTTATACGCGGCTCGTAGATGAAGTTTCATAAAAATGGAGGATCCTTTTAACCTGTCAAATAGTTCCGTAATAAGTGGTATGGGGTAGGCATTCTTACACATGAGTTTATTCAGCCAGCGGTAATCAATACAAGGTCTTAATTTGCCACTTTTCGTTTTCACAAAAAATAAACCGGCGCCAGCCGGAGACGTAGACTTGCGTATAATCCCTCTTTTAAGGGCGTCATCGATGTAGTCCTCCGTAACCTTGTTCTCAACGCACGACAATGGGTACTTGTGACCCCTGGGAGGCACCACGCCCGGAGGCAAATCAATAGCGCAATCATAAATTCTGTGCTGAGGCAATACGCTAGCCTCTCCCTTACTGAATATGTCACTGAATTCGCTGCATTCAGCTGGCACAGAGGGAGAGGTACATAAATTCTTAACTGGGTGCAACAAACAGTGCTCCATACAATACTCAGACCAAGATCTGACCTCACATCTCTTCCAGTCAAACTGAGGATTATGCAGATGTAGCCATGGGAACCCCAGAATGACCGCATGGTGAGGGGAATGAATTATCTGGAAACGCAATTCCTCCTTGTTGAGGGCCCCTATAGACATGGTAATAGGAATAGTTTCCATTGTAATCAGTGCTGGTTCCAATGGTCTGCCGTCAATGGCTTCAATGGCTAAGGGGGAATCCCTCTAGACCAAAGGAATTTTATGGAACTCGGCAAATGAACAATCCATGAAGTAACTGGCTGCGCCAGAATCCACCAGGGCCAGAACCTCAACTGGGTGTTCTGCCCATGAAAATACCACCTGGATAGTGGGTTTCTGTGTGCTTGGATCTAGAGACTGCTGTACACCACCTAGGGCCTGTCCCCCAAGGTCCATAGGTGTGTTCATTTCCCGGCCATACAGGACAAGTGCGTAGTAGGTGCCCAGCCTTGCCACAGTATAAACATAGACCCTGCCTCCTGCGGTGTGCCTGTTCCTCCCTTGTGAGTTTGGTGAAACCGAGTTGCATTGGTTCGCTGGACTCGGGTAAACGGTCAGGAGGCATGGGAGGCGAGGGAGGCATGGGTGGGTTCAAAAGGCTGCTTTGCCCATAGTTTCTAGACCTCGGCCTCTGATCTTTGGCCATGCGTCTTTCACGAATACGAGAATCAATTAGCATGACATAATCAATGTAGTCGTCCAAGTCATTGGGTACATCTCTCGCAGCTATTTCATCTTTGATATGGTCAGCCAGACCTTGGGCAAAAGCTGCCACTAACACCTTGTTATTCCATCCTACCTCTGCTGCCAATGTACGAAATTCTATGGCATAATCGCCCACGGTACGATTACCCTGTTGTGCCTCCATCAATCTCTTGGCAGCAGAGACGGCTCTACCAGGAACCTCAAACACTGTTCGGAACATTCGTACGAACTCCCTTAAGTCCTGAGTGCAGGGTTTGGCATTCTCCCATAGAGGATTGGCCCAAGCCAGGGCTCTGCACGTTAGCAATGATATCATGAACCCGACCTTGCTCCGGTCGTTTGGGAAGGCATGAGGCGTTAGTTCCAAGAATATCTCTAATTGATTAATAAACCCTCTGCATAGGGTAGGTTTGCCATCATTTCTGAGCGGTAACGGCGCCACCGCTGTTAATCCTCTAGTCGGTGTAGCAGAAATCACGGAATGATTCTCTGGTGTCAAAACTGGGGGGACCACCCGATTCTGACTGGGTTTATCAAGGTGTACCGTAGGTTCAAGTAATGTCTGCAAGGCCAGTGCCAACTGGTCCAGGCGCTGTTCGTGCACATCCATCCTCCAGTGGATGTTCTGTGAATTACCTTCACCTTTACTGTCTGAGGTCATGGCCCTTTCGTACTGTAACGGTTTGTACGACACTCAGACACAGTAGGTTAGAATAAAACACAGTTTTATTAAAAGACACAATGAAAATTCCCTTAGCAGGCTATAGCGTATCACAGAGGAATAGACAGGAAATTATAGGTCATAGACATATGCCCACACAGGCCCAGTATACAATGAGTTGGATGGTACAGCTACTGTCACAGGTCAGGCATAACAAGGCAACTCAGCACAGCATGGGTTAAAGCCCAATGATATAATCAGTCTCTGATGTGGTGTGTTCAGTAATGCCCAGTATGATGGATAACAGCTATCAGGAGACTGTGGTGCGAGAATGGAGACAAGCACCTAGATCTGTAGAGCAGAGCTGAGACTTATACCCTCTGCCGTAGCAGTAACGCAGGCCACACAATACTCTGCAAGAGCTGAACGGACTCGAGCCACGGGCACCCGACTGGTGCAGTAACGGAGGCAACAGTACTCTGCACGAGCTTAGTTAAGTTGAGCCAATGGCACCCGACCGGTGCCGTCAATGAGGCAACAGGACTCTGCACGAGCTTAGTTAAGTTGAGCCAATGACACCCGACCGGTGCAGTAAACGGAGGCAACAGTACTCTGCATGAGCTTAGTTAAATTGAGCCAATGGCACCCGACCGGTGCCGTCACTGAGGCAACAGGACTCTGCACGAGCTAGTTAAGTTGAGCCAATGGCACCCAACCGGTGCTGTCACGGAGGCAACAGTGGCACTGCAAGAATTAACAGAAGGCTCAGTAGTAAAGGAGGCAACAATAGCTCTGCAAGAGTCAACGGAAGGCTCAGCAGTAACAGAGGCAACAATAGCTCTGCAAGAGTTAACGGAAGGCTCAGCAGTAACGGAGGCAACAATAGCACTGCAAGAGTAAACGGGAGGCTCAGCAGTAATGGAGGCAACAGTGGCTCACTGTCTGGCAGGCCCAGACTAGGCGGAAGTCAGAATGTCGCCCAGGCGACACGATGAGCAGGAACTGGAGAGCTGGGCTGGATCTCGGAGCAGGAACGTCAGACAAGCCGGGTCAGGTCACGGAGCAGGAACGTCAGCCAGGCCGGGTCAAATCACGGAGCAGGAACCAGAAATGGAGTAGTCAGACGGGCCAAGTCGGTACACGGGAACACAGCAACACAAGTAAGCACTGGTACAGGAACACCACGAAAGGGCACCAGACAGGTGCCAGAGGCCCAGTATAAAAAGGCCAGACTGGGCGGGCCAAATCAAGCTCAGCCAATGGGAGAGCAGCACACAGAGACTGACAGGAAAAAGCATGGGCACCGTGATAGTCGTCCATGTACGGAGTTTACTGAAATCCTTTGCTGTATGCCCCTAAGACCCGGGTGAAAACCTGAGGCGCCTCAGTGAGCCTGAAGGGTAGAGAGGTGAATTGGAAGTGCCCCAGGCTTCAAGAGAACCTGAGGTACTTCTGACTGTCCGGATGAAGTAGAATGTGCAAGTTCACATCCTGCAGATCCAACAAAGTCAGATATTCTCCTGGATACATTGCTTAAAGGACAGAGCTCAAATAATCCATCTTGAAGTAAGTACGGACCACAAATAAATTGAGAACCTTGAGATCCAAGTCTGTACCTCCCCATTGAAAAGACTGAGCTTTTCCTGTCCCTGAGGGGAGAGAGAAGGGAAAATCTGAAGGGAGGTAGGGATGTGAAGGGAATACTGTAACCTCCTGAAACCACCTGTAATACCCACTGATCCGCAACAGAGCCTGTCCAAGTATGAAAAAGTGTTGCAGGCAACTATCCAGAGGTGTATGCAGACCAGGGATCGGCGAGTCATGCCGAAGTAGGTTTGGTGGGTTTGAGTTTGGTGGAAGTGTGTTTCAACCTCCACTGCTGCCTGGACTTGGGTGTGCAGGCTTGAGACAGCACTGGGTCTGACCTTTACATCTTGCTTTGGCGAGAATGAAAGGAACGCTGTTTCCTCGCTTGAGGATTGCGTTTAGGGACCTGAGGTAACAAAGTACTCTTACCCACAGTGGCTTCACTGATATTCTTCAATTCAGAGCCAAAATGGGATGTACCCTGAAAGGGCAGCGATACCAGTGATTTTTTTAGAGATTAAGTCAGGAGAAAAGTGTCTTGCAGTATAAAGGAAAACCAAAATACAGTCACCCAGATTAAGGAATTCACCCCAAAAAAGACTGAAAAAAAGCACTTATCTGGCAAGCAAAGAGTTAACCTGAGGAGGAGAGTAGAGGAATCCAAGCCCTGCGATATGAAAGGGAAAAGAAAATGGTGGCCAAATAGGAGCCAACCAGAGAGCAGCCAGCGAAATGGGCATCTATGGGAAACATAGTTTTCTCTTTCAAAATGCAAAAAAACAGAACCAAAACCCTCAGAGACCCCCAAGACACAGAGGATGTGAACCAGAATGTAGGGCAAGAGGAGACGAAGAATGAGCCCTCTCTCAATTTGGTACAAAAAGCTGTTGCAGTGATATGTCCCAATACAGTCTGTCCCATAAAACTAAAAGTGTTAAAACACATACAGAACACATAATAAAGGACAAAAAATACATAACCCAAAGGGAAAATGAGAAAAAAAGGTATCCCCAACTCAATAGCATGACATGGAAGGGGTTAACTACTACCAAAATACTCCAAAGACTCAGAACAGAGGATAATACTATACCCAACATGAGTGCAGGAGTCATGAAAGAACTTCAGAATGCAACTCCTGTGCGGAGGGGAACAGTGAGACAAGTGGACCATAGCACTGAAAGGGTTGCTCACCTTTTTTGCAGGTCTTCAGCCTTAGGATTACCATTGAATGGAAGAAGCCTCAGAGAGACAACTTCTGGAGAGAGAGAGACATGGGTTGCATGGTTCTCTCCCAGGGCTGCAAGGGTCCACAATCAGCTCCTGTTAACTGAGCAATCCTCCAGGGCAAGTCAATAATGGTAACCTGCCTAATGGGGGAATTTTGACACTCTATATCTAAGAGAAAATAACAAAATAACTATAAACTAAGGAGTACTGTTCTCAGCCTTCCTTACAGTTTATGGAACAAATCTTATCTGGAGTAGGGTAGCGGCTAGGTAGCCTGTTAGAAGGAGGGGGAGGCTCCACCCTGCACTTCTTGAAGAATTGTTCCAGCCACTAGGAAGAGCTGTCGCCTCCCCATGGTACCTGTAAGCTATATTGGACGACAGAGAAATAAAAGTCTCATTCTAAGGGTGACTACCCTTTAGGGTGACACTTGAGGGGGTTCGCCATCCAAAGTGAATCATTAAAGGTGAAGGAGGACTTAACCCTTTGAGTGCCAGATGGGTATACAATACATTGCTTTGCAATGCATTGTGTACCCCTCTGGCACTCAAAGGTTAACAGGACAAGTGAATCATTCCAAGTAAAGGAGTACTTAAACAGGACTTGTGCAAGAGTTGAGCAGAACACAGAAAACAGGATACACCGAATAAACAACACTTCCCAAAACAATTCTTGAATGGGATGACTGCAATTCTCTTAATGTCCAAGATTCTCTATTTAACACCAGCTTCTGGACTGTGGTCAAAACTAAAGTGGACTCTGTTTACAAAACAAGCATTACCTTCATGAAAATATGCTCCTGGCCCACTCTGATTTTGGTTTTAACATCTTGCACTATACTAACAATACTTAAATACCTCCTATTCTTTATTTCTAGGTCTGCACTCGTCACTAAAATGTCTTGCTCCTCTTACACTCTACTATTTTTATTTCTCTTTCACTTCTCTCATCCACTCACCTCTACACGCCAACTCCTCACTTTTATCCACTCCTGTACTCCTCCACCCCACACTAAAAGGAAACCAAATGCACATACTTAATCACATCCCCTGTGTTTGCGTGTATCTCTCTTTTTCTGTTACTGGCAGCTCTCTCTGTCTTTTCAAACCCTGTCCCCCTCTCCTTTCACAAACCCTCTACCTCCAGTCAATATAGGAACAACTCAAACCTATTCACCATTCCGTCTTTAGCCTTAATTTCTTCCTTTTCTCTATGATCTCTTGAATGCTCTCTCCATTATTAACACTGTGCATGATCTCTTTTTCTCCCGCTCTCTAAACTTTCTTCCTTACTAAAACCTGGCTGTCTCAGTCTGACTCTGCTTTAGAGCCAGCAGTCTTCAATGGTGGTCTCTCCTCTCACACTTCATGCTAAACTGGACGTGGGGAGGTGTGGGACTGCTATTATCTAAACACTGCCGTTATAAACCACTTTCTGCCCCCGTCTCACTCTGCTTCCCTTTTTTTGAGTCACATGCAGGTTGCAGTTATCTATTGGTCACCTACTGCACATGTACACCTTAAAATTTCCTTTCTGACTTTGAATCATAGCTTTCCTTTTTCCTGTCATCAGACACATCTTTCCTTGTTCTGGGGGACTTCAGCTTCCATGTGGATGATCCCTCTGTGTCCTGGGCATCCCGCTTCTTTCTCTTACATCTGCGTTTGAACTATACCACTGGACAGATGCTAGTACTCACAAGGATGGTCATTTCCTAGACACTGTGTTCACTAGACGCTGTGCACTTTCTGATTTTAATATCTACCCTCTTACATTATCCGACCAACATCTTATAAGATTCAGCAATCTCCAATTCACTCTTAACCTCAAATCACTAAACTCGCTGCTCTCCAGTCCTCCCTGGCTACTGGACATTAATGCATTCCCACTAATTCTAACATAAACAGCTTTGTCAAAACGTATTACTCAGTCCTACTTTTGAACCTGCATGCTTCTCTCTCTCCAACACCCCCATAGAACTAATACACGGCCGTGACTCAATAAGGACACCAGCTTCTTCCGCTCCTGTACCTGTTCTGGCTGACTTTCTTTACCACAGATTCCTCCTTCCGTGATTTTACTCTGCTCTGTCACTGGCTAAAAAATACTTTTCACAACTAATTAACACTCATAAATCCAACTACCCATTTCCTTTTCTTTACATTTGACTCCTCCTTCACCCTCCATTTGCAGTCTTCTCAAACTCTATACAGCAACAAGACTTTGCCAACTTCTTCAAAACCAACGTAGACTCCACCCGGGAAAATATCCCACCTAAATACTCTCTTATCCTCCCTCGTTCGCATCCTGCCGCTCTGGAATTTTTCACTAGTCACGGGAAGGAACTGACTAACTTGCTATCCTCCTCTCCCTCCAGTACATGAGCAAGGAGGACCAAGTCATAGTTTTGCACTGCTGTTCAGCCAAGGCCAGGCACTTGTAGGCTGAAGAAGCACCCACAAACCTGGTGGAATGATCTGTGAAGGGAACATGCTTCCTCTTGCCCCAGTATGCCTGGCATATGGTAGCTATGATCCAAACAGCAATGGTTACCTTGGAAATATCATAAAAGTACTTATCTGGCATGCAAAGGGTTAAACTGGGGAAGCGAGCAAGGAGAGTCAGCCTTGTGCATAGGAAAAGCAAGATATAAGTAAGATGGCCACCAGTAAGTGTGCCAGCCAATCAGAAGAAAGCCTGGGTAACTGGGCATTATGTGAACAGCTCTTCTCCTTTGCTTGTTGTCTAGCAATGCTTGATACTCTGGCCGCAGACCACGGTGAGCTCTGTGGGAACTCTGAAAGTGGTCCGTATAATAGACCATGAAGAGGCAAGACAATAGAATCCTCTCTGACCATTGTAGCTCAAACTGTTGCAGAGATATGCCCCAAAGAAGTTTCTCCCATAGAAGTAAATGAAGCAAAGACGGCCACGAGTGGGGTTCTTTAAGAAGCTGTTATATAGAACTCTATTTGATATTAAAACTGAAGGAAACAGCCTAAAACTCACCTGGAAACACCTGGGAGTGAAAAACCAAATGTATCAGTATTGGGGGTATGGAAGTAAGCCCCCCAAAGCACCCTAACTCATTTTATCTTTACAGCTAACCAACACTGCAGAGACAGCAAGGAAAGTGTTAAAATACCAACAGAAATAGCAGCCACCTGTTCTTCCAGACCCCAATAAAATAATAAAGAGCAAATAATGAGTGCACAATGTATAGTGGACATACAGAGCGTGTAAAGTAGCTCAACATGGAACATACAGTGGACCAAAGTACTCAAAGGATTACTCACCAGCCTTCAGCTATGAGGAACAGACTTGACAAAAAGTCAACCTCCACAGGGCAAGAAAGGTCCACCTGTGAACTGGGGAATCCATTTCCAGGGAAGCCCAGAGATGAGATCCTGCCAAACGCTGGACAGTACTACCCCATTTCTAAAGAAAAATTAATAAAAATCTAAGAAAAACAGGATGTCCACTGCACCTTCTTTACAGAACACATGAATTCTGAGAATGTGGGGGTTGAGCTGGAGGAAGAAGAGGAAGTCTTCAACCCAAAGACCCAGTTTTTTTGTGATGTGGAGGATAGATTCAACCCCATGGTAACAACATAAGAGAAATAAAAAAAAAATACAACTAAGAAAAACAGTACCCATACACCCTTCCACTGATGAGGTCACTTAAAACTGGATGTTACCTGTTGCGGATATAGTGAAGGAAAGGAGGAGTCTCTGCATCAGAGCTTTAAAGTGCACTGTCCTCCTGGAAGAGGAAACTTTATCCCATAGTTCCTGTGTTCCACATTGTAAGAAAGAAAATGTATCATATTTCTCTGCATTGAATACACAAGCCAGGGATATATTATTGATCATTAGTAAATATCAAATATGTATCCATGAATGATCATAGTGATTTGCTGGTGAAGAGAAGAATATCAGATATGCTGCTTTTCCACATCTTGATAACCCCCTTTGGCTCCATAGTTACACTGCTGATGTTTCTGAAAACATGCATGCATCAATCAACTTCAGCCTATGCCATATCACATTTGTTGATCCAGAGGAAAGCAAAACAGTTGAAGCCATTCCCAATAAAGCCCCACGTGGGTAAAATAATTTCTGACTTCAAAAGCAGTGAGATATGTGCCTGGTTTAATATCCTATCTCAGTGTTTCTCTGTGTTAGTCCTCAGGGCACACCAACAGATCAACTCTACAGTTAACTCACCTGTGATTAAACAAAGATATCAGTGGCTCAGTCAGTTTGAATTGCCTGTGCTTATTTAAGTCTATCCTGAAAACCTGACCGGTTTTTGTTCCTTGAGGACTGGAGCTGGGTATCGCTGTCTTATTTGCACTAAAAGTTCTCTGTTTTGTTCTGGAACTAGAAAGGTAAAAAATACTTTTTTGAGACACATCTACAGTATTTGCAAACATAGCTTCCCTACACAAAAAAAATTCTACAACCTTTTTACTCTTACTGTAAAAATCCTACCATTATTTCAGTCAAAAGTACCTTTCCTGTAGTCTTAAATGATGCCTCCTTGCTTTTTGCTCAACTCTTTGAGTAGTTTCCTCGAAGAGTTCTTTGTTTTGTTTCTAAAAAGTAATCTTCTCCACCTCCGATGTCTCTTCTCTAATGTATACAAACGCAGTTTATCTAGTCTATTTTTAGAACAAAACTCTTCTAATCTCATTATCAGTTTTGATCATGTCTTTTTTAGTTCAATAAGGTGATTTGAAGAACTGGCTCCAAAAACTGCAAATCATATTCTACCCGAAGCTTTACCAAGGATTTATAAAAAAAAAAAAAAGGTAGAATTATATTCCCATAAATCCCATCCTGTGCATCTATACCCTTTTAATATTTGATTGTACCCTATACATTCTTGCAGCAGCTGAGTGACTCCTAAATTGTTTTCTACCAAGGATTCTCATAATAGTTTCCCATTTAGAATATATGCAGCATGCTTGCAACACAGATACTTGACCATTTAGATTTAATTATATTAAAACTCATCTGCCACTTTTCTCCCATTTTCTAAGTTTATACAAATCTTTCTGCAGAGAAAAACACCCAGCTCTGTATGTATTTCCTTACATAATTTGGTGACCTCAGCAAAAATTGAGACACCTCTTTCAATACCCACTTCAAGGTCATTAACAAACCAAGTAAAAACCATTAGGCCCAGGACTGCACACAGACTAATACACCAACTTGAAAGGCTTACATTTAAAAGAATTTCCTGAACTTTATCATCTAACAAGTTCTGTATCCAGGCACAGATATCAGTTCCCAAGATAAAGTCTTTCAGTATACTCTGTAACCTGTTGTGAGACACACTATATAAGACTTTTGCAAAAACCATGTATACTACATCAACAGCAATACTCTTGTCCAAGTTACCACTTACTATTTCATAGAATGCAAGTTAGCTTGAAATGATTTATTCTTCATAAAACTATGATGGCTCTTACTCATAATGTTTTATAATCCTGAAAACTGTCAGTTAGTAATCATTCTAATATCTTACCCAATATGGAAGTCAAACTTCCATTTCCTGCTGTTTGCTTGCTTTCCTCCAATCACAGTATAAGAGGATTTTAGTCTTACCTGTTAAATCCTTTTCACTTAGTCCATATGACATAACGATACCATGGGGAGGCTATCCCACTAGCCCCACCCCAGATAGACTTGAGAAAAGCCTACTAATGAGGACAGCAAAAAAGAAGAAAGAGAAAACTCCTATGAGCAGCAGAGCCAAGAGGACTCCCACGTTCAGCACTTGGAGACAAAGCATGGACCCTTTCACTGGGTGGGAGACCTGTATGTCATATGGACTAAGAGAAAATGATTTAACAGGTAAGACTAAAATCCTCTTTTCTCTGTCTTCCCAGGGAAGGAAGAGAAAAGAAAGGAACAAGTATAAGCCCCCACGACTATCCAGGACACGGAAAAGCCCAAACAGTGTCAAGAACAATATCACAGCACACAAGATCAAAAGCCAAATGGGCTCATACAGTTAAAGAACGGTGAGGCACAGGAAAGAAAAAGGTCCTAAACAGGTAGAACTTCCTCCAGGACCTTCCTGTGAAAGCTGGCTTCAGCTAAAGACAGAACATTAACACAACAGTGCTTGGCAAAGGTGTGCACAGAAGACCAAGTGGCTGCCTTGCACAACTGTTCAGCAGAGGCCTGATTCTTGTAGGCCTAGAAGGCCCAACAGACCAGGTAGAGTGTGCCGTAATGCATAAAGAAACAGGTTTTTTTTTTGTTTTTTTTTTAGCTCATAAGCCTTGCGAATCGTAGGCTTAATCCAAGATGCAATAGTGACCTTGGACACAGCCATACCTGCCCTGGGACCCTCAGGGATGACAAATAAGGCATCAGTCTTACAGAAAGACTCAGTACTGTGCACATAGAACTGAAAGCAGCGTACCATATCTAACAAGTGGAGATCCCTCTCCTTGCCAGATTTGGGGTCAGGACAGAAGGAAGGGACAACAATCTCCTGATTTATGTGGGGCTCAGAGACCACTTTAGGAAGAAATTCCTTCCTTATCCTTGTGAAACACCAGAAAAGGTGGTTTGCAGGACAAGGCCTGAAGAAAGGCCATCTTCCACAACAGAAGGCACAGAGGAATAGTAGCCAAGGACTCAAAGGCAAGCTGCTGCAAGACTCTCAAAACCAGATTGAGGTCACACTGGGGAGTGGGAGCCTTATAGGCAGGGAAGACATGAGCTACACCCTGAAAGAAAACCTTGACATCTGGAAAGATGGCAATGCGTCTCTGGAAAAACACAGAGAGAGCTGAAGTCTGAATCTTCAAGGAGCTAAGACTGAGCCCTTTGTTCACACTGTCCTGTAAAAAAGACAGGATCACTGGGAGATCAAATGGTTGTGATGAGATCCCTGTCAACACACCAAGACTGAAAAATGGACCAAACCCTATGTCAGGCTTTGGAAGAAACTGGTTTCCTAGCCTGAATCATAGTGGAGACCACCTCAGAGGAGAACCCTTATCTTCTTAGGAGAGAGGCCTAATCAGCCATGCTGTCAAAGCCATGAACTCCACATCGTCCTTCTACAGATAACCCTAAAGGAGGAGATCCAGTCTAAGTGGTAATGGAAACGGATCCGAATGGAGAGAGCCACAAGTTCTGGGAACCACGGCTTCCTGAGCCAGTAAGGGGAGATCCAGATGACCGCCGGACCGTCCATCCGAATATTCCTCAGCACTCTGGGAATGAGAGGAAGTGGAGTGAAGATGTAAGCCAGATGAAAATGCCAGGGGATTGCCAGAGCCTGCATGGCGAAGGCCAGAGGATCCCTCAAATGGGAGCAAAACAGCTGAACCTTCCTGTTGTTTCTGGTGGACATCAGGTCTATCTGAGGAAGACCCCCACTGCTGCACCAACAGGTCGAAAACATCTGGGTGGAGCTCCCAATCCCCTGGGTCCACCCTTTGATGACTGAGGAAGTCCACCAGGATGTTGTCTACTCCTGGAATGTGCACAGTGGAAATAGCCAAATTGCCCATGCCAAGACAGATCTGAACTCAGACCAAGCTGAGGAGCTTCTTGTGCCTCCTTGCTTGTTTATATATGCCACAGCCATGGAGTTGTCTGACTGGACACAGGCTAGACAACCCCTCAGTGGAGAGGACCAGTACACCAGAGATGAATTGCCCGGAGCTCCAAAACATTGATGGACTCCAGAGTTTCCTCCACAGTCCATATGCCCTGAACCAACAGGTGACCCAGGACAGCTCCCCAGCCTCTAAGGCTGGCGTCCATCATCACCATGGTCCAGTCCTGAATGGCAAAGTGTTTCCCCTTCTCCAGGTTGGACCTGTCCAGCCACTAGAGCAGGTCCTGCCTCACCTCTGAAGGAAGAGAGACATTGCAATCAAAAGAGATCTGGGTTCCCATGCCAAGCGCGGATAGTAAACCTCTGGAGTTCCCTGATGTGAGCCATGGAATATGGAACTGCTTCCATGGTAGACACCATGTGGCCCGCCAGGGTCAAGAATTTGCAGACCGGAGTCTATGGCCACTCCAGAGCTCAGGACACCAGATGCATGACCTGTTGGATAGAATCCTCGGGACCTGAGAGGAGACCGGAGCGGTTTTCTCCATATTCAGAATCCACCCATGGTGGAGGAGAGTCTGAGCACAGTCATGGACATGCTGTTCCAGGAGTTCACTGGACAGCGGCTGTCCAGATGAATCGGGATATGCAAGTATCTATCCTGCAGATCCAGAGGGGCCAAAACTCTCCTGGACACATAGCTGTTATGACAGAATGCAAGGATTCCACCTTGAAGCGTGCAGTCTCCACAAAGGAGTTGAAGTCCTTGAGATTCAAGATAGGACGACTGCCTCCATCCCTCTTGGCCATCACAAATAGGTTTGAATAGAAACCTAAACCTCTCTCGAGGAGTAACAGGAGTCAGAACTCCCTTGTCCAAGACAGCATGAATCACCTTGCTGAAAAGATGCCACTTTTCTTGTCCCAGAGGCATTCTGGACTGGAAAAATGTGTAGGGAGGAAGGGATTTGAAGGGAATCCTGTACCCTTCTGAAACCACCTGTAAGACCCACTGATCTGCAACAGTGGCTACCCAGGCTCCTAAAAATGGCATTGGTGCCCATCCACCAGGAGCTGAGGACCAGGATTCTGCAAGTCATGCAGAGGCAGACTTGGGCTTGGCAGTGGTGTGCATTGAGTGCCACTGCTGTCTGGGCTTGGTGGTCTGGCGTGGGGTGTTGACCTGAAGCACTCTAGGATTCGGCCTTTGAACTTCATTTTGGCAGGGACAAAAAAGACACAATTTCCTTGTCAAGTTGGGGCGCTTGGAAACCTGAGGCAACAGAGTACTCTTGCCTCCATTGGCCTCACTGATAATCTGCTTCAGTTCAGAGCCAAAAAGAGACTTTCCCTGAAATGTGAGAGAAATCAGCGACTTTGTAGATGAGGTCTGCACACAAAATCGTAAGCCACAATGAGCGTCTAGCAGAAACAGAGAAGGCAGAATACGTAGCTGCAATCTGACAGCATCAAAAAGAGTGTCAGTGACATATGTCTGAGCTTCAGACATGTTGGTCAAAAGGACTATAAGGTCCTCCTTTAGCCTTTACTGATCGCGCCCAGATGGTGAGTGCTCTAGTCACCCAAACAAAAGCCAAGGTAGGCCTCAAGGCAGCACCAGTGGCAGCAAAGTTAGACTTCAGGACAGCCTTCAGCTTCCTATCAGCCTCCAGCTTCCTATCAGACCGTGAGGGAATTCTTACGCCTCTGAAAGACTTCAGAAGACGTATGACCCTCAGCATTGGTAGAAGTGACCTGTAAGGTTGTTAAAACTGACTTAATGAGACCCTCAGCAGAGTGCGCAGGGTCAGTCTCAAATGGGTTGTCATAAGCAAAGGAAGAAGCCCCTTCCTCACACTCCCCTTCCTCCGTATCCTCCTCAAATTAATCCTCCTCAAAGGTTTCTGTGAGATAAGGAATGCCAGCGGCATGAAAGAAATGGGGGGTTTCCAAGAATGGTGGCCCCCTGGAGGGAAAGAGGAAACTGTGCCATAGAGGACTTTAAGTCCTTGACCCAGAATGGCTTTTGTTCAAGGCTGGAGGGCCTGGGTGGAGTAGTAGGGGCCACAGCACATGAGGGGCATAAGTGTCCTGAGTATTCTCTAGGGAGCCCTGTTTGGCAAGAGGAACAATAAGCAAGGAATCCCCTGAGTCCTTAGGTCTAGCCCCATGTCCCTTTGTATCCAATGTCCTAACAGGAGAAGTGTCTAGACAGTACGCGAAGCCCAATACTGCGACCCACATTAAAATATCACCTCAGAAAGCCCATATCACTGTATCCCTAGGCAGCCTAGTGCTCCTGTGCTTCCTACCTCTGTATGGCCGCCTGCCGGCATGGCCTCTGGCCACTTCCTCATTGCTCACATCAGCTAACAGGCACTAGCACGGACGCCTGTTTATGGGCCTATTCTGGATGGCCTAATTGGATCCCGCCTTCTTCTGCTCCTTTATAATCCTCCTTGGGGCTAGGAGTAATTTCTCTTACATGGTGTTTCTGCTCAGTACTCTTTGCTATCCGTTGTGACCTGTGTCTGTCTGAGAATTCGTTTCGTCTGACTACCCACATCAATTCTGACCTGTGGCTCTGGCTGACTAACTCTCTCTGTGTATGACCCAGGCTTGTCCGACTACCCACATCAGTTCCAACCTGTGGCTCTGGCTGACTAACTCGCTTGGTGTATGCCCCGGCTTGTCTGACTACCCACATCGGTTCTGACCTGTGACCCCGGTTTGCCTGACCAGTGGCTCTGCATATTGCTCGCTTCGTGTAGTCTCCGGTTTGTCTCCTGTGGCTCTGGCTACTACTCGCTCCGCGTATTCCCGGTTTTTCTGACCTGTGGCTCTGGCTGCCTACTCCCTCCCTACACTACTAGCGTGCCTGACCTGTAGTCTCGGTGCCTTGTGGGTCTGGTCTGCTCTCACTCCCTGTTGCCTCCGATCACAGACCGAAGTGGTGACTTATGCATATTATACCATTGATATTGTTGTCCCACTAGAGCCGCTCCCCTAGTCTCGGTTACTCGCAGTAGTGCAGTGCACAGCACAGTGTGCAGCTCCGGAGGTACCTTTGGTCCTATCAGCCTGTGTCTCGGGTTATATGTGGGCCAATACCATTATTGTTGTACATATTTAATAAAGGTGGTTATATATTATCTTTATATCTGTCCTTCTTTGCCTGAATACCGCTACAGTATGTAAGGGCCATGTCTACTAAAAGATCAGGCAGTCCACCTAGTCAGAGCATCCTGTGCAGGATGGATTCTCAGGACCAGAGAATGGACCAGTTGTCTTTTGCTATGTAGACACTATTGAATCGCATGGCTCAGCTTGATTACTTCGCTCAGCAAGCGGTGGCTTCCCAAGTACCTTCACCGGTTGAGCAACCTCTGAGGCTGGCATGAGTAGAGAGTTGTCTGGCTCTGCTCCTTTACCCCAAAGATATGATGGGGAACCTACACTGTGCCGGGGGGTCCTTAATCAGTTGGGAATTTTTTGGAAATTGTACCATATGCCTTTCTTACTGAGCGAATTAAGGTGGGATTCCTGAGATCCCTCCTGTCCGACAAGGCATTGGCCTGAGCCAACCCAATCTGGGAGACTGAGATACCCATAATTCATAACTTCACTGAATTTGTGGCCTCATTCCAGACAGTTTTTGATGTACCTAGGCAAGTAAACTCCACTGCCAGGCTTATGACAATATGGCAGGGCTCACGTACAGCAGCGGACTACGCTATTGATTTCCGTACTCTGGCAGCGGAGATAGGATGTAACAAGGAATCCTTAGCTGCTGCCTCCTCCCAGGGCTTGTCTGACACGATTAAAGACAAGATGGCAGTCCGAGACCTGCCTGGTGATCTGAGGGAGCCAATCTCAGCCACAATTATGATCGATACGAGAATCTGTGAGAGGGCTTCGTTCAAGGAACAAGGGCATAAAACTTTACCTCGGTTGGCACCTAACTTCTTACATCCAGCCTGTCCTCTCTCTCCTTCCATACCTCCTAGCCATGACCACGCCGGTGGGAAACCGATGCAGCTAGGATTCACATGCCTGTCAGTGGAGGAGAGGGCTTGGTGTAGGAGGAGGGATCTTTGTTTATACTGTGGGGAGCTGGGCCATATGTTGCGTGCTTGCCCTCTGTAGGGGACAGAACCTGGGTGGAATTTCACAGTCCCCAGAGAGACTTCAGGACAAACCTATTCTTGCAGTTGTACTATCTTGGTCCGAGTCTTCAGTGGTGGCTCCGGTATTACTGGATTCCGGGGCCGCGGGGTTTTTCATTGATGCAGACTTCGCTGTCAAACACGGAATCCCTTTGCTGCCTCGCTCCGCTCAGTTGGCTATTGAAGTCATTGACGGCAGGCCACTACAGCTGGCACACGTTACTCTTGTGCTCTGTCTCCTTACCTCCGCTCTCGCCGGATCCTCTGTATCTGGCCGTCATGTCTTTGCATGAGCAGCCTGTATTTGTTACTTCCTGGTCTCTGAAGCGTCTGACATCGCAACGCATGATGTCAAACACTGGCAGCATAAAGAATAGTGCAAGCCGGTCTCGGGGGCTCTTGCGTCAAGTGCCTTTCTAGTAAACTTTGTCTGCTAGTGTTTTTACTCTCGTTTGCTCTACGGTTAGACTCTTGGCTTCCCTTATTGGATTACGCTTTTGTTTCACAGCCTGCCCCCGACCTCAGCTTGTTTTTGACCCTGCTTGTATTCTGCCAGCCCCAACCGCGGCTCACCCCTCACGTTTCTTCCGGTTTCTCCTTCGGCTATACACTTTCGGTTGCTTATTATCCCGTGGGCAGCTGGTCCATTCTTCTGCTTATATTATACTTCTTGCCACTTGCTAGCCTTTGTGTAGCTTCCTCTGCACAGAGCAAGTATTCAAGGGGCATACACAGGGCCAGTACTCAAGTGGCTAACAGTTACTCATGAGACTAATCCCTTGTCTCTAAGAGTAGGGGCACTCCATGTGGAGACACAACAGTTCCAGGTGATACATTCTCTCCATCATCAAGAATTGATTGGCAGACTTGTGATATCCTGTCATGGTCCTCTCATTGTACGAAATCTTGCCTCCAGCAGCCTACTAGAATATTGTGCACCTCTACCTCATTACCTGCTGAAAACCAGTCCTACAAAGAAGTATTTAATAAGTTAGAGGTAAGTACGTTATCAACACACAGGCTGTAACGATTGTACTGTTGATCTGGTACCAGACCTCCTAGGGGCAGAGTGTATCCCTTGTCAGGGGAGGAGAACAAGGCCATGGAGGACTATGTGGCTGATGCCTTAGCCACTGTAGTCCCTGGTTTATCCAGAAGTCTTCCTCACCTGCAGGTGCAGGTTTCTTTTTTTGTTAAGAAAAAAGATGGGGAACTCAGACCTTGCATTTATTTCAGAAGCTTGAATAAACTGATAGTAAAGAACACTTATCCAATTCCGTTGATCACTGAGCTATTTGATCATATCAAAGGCTCGACTGTTTTCACGAAACTTGATTTTGAGGGCCGCACACAATTTGGTACGAATAAAAGAAGTAGATGAGTGGAAGACAGCGTTTAACACACGGAGCGGGCACTATGAATACTTGGTGATGCCTTTCAGATTGCAATGCTCCCGCTGTCTTCCAGGAATTCATTAATGATGTTTTGAGAGCCCTACTACAGAGTTGTGTTTTGGTATATTTGGATGATATACTCATCCATTCTCCTACCTCGAAGGCACATCGAGCAGACATAGCCCAGGTTCTACAACTGCTCAGAGAGTTGCCCTTATGTGGTGTTTCTGCTCAGTTCTCTCTGCGCTCCGTTGTGACCTGTGTCTGTCTGAGAACTCGCTCCAGTTCTGACCTGTGGCTCTGGCAGAATAACTCGCTCTATGTATGTCCCCGGCTTGTCTTACTACCCCCATCGGTTCTGACCTGTGGCTCTGGCAGACTAACTCACTTCGTGTTGACCCTGGCTTGCCTGACCAGTGGCCCTGGCTACTATTTGGTCAGTGTAGTCCCCGGTTTGCCTGATCAGTGGCTCTGGCTATTACTCACTTCGTGTAGTCCCTGGTTTGTCTCCTGTGGTTCTGGCAACTACTCGCTCCGTGTATTCCCAGTTTGTCTGACCTGTGGCTCTGTGAATAAAAGTGCCCAAATACCCAGGGGAATATGTAGGGACAAATAAAAAAGCATAAATCTAACAGCATAAGCCAAAATAAGTCCCATAACCTGGACAAACCAGCAGGGAAGGGGTTAAAATACAGAAAATACAGACATCCAAGCACCAAGAACCCTGGGATCAAACCAATAAGGTATCCAACATGAGTGCAGGAGTTGTAATAGTCCCTTAAGACCACTGTATGGAGGGGAACAGAGGGACAAGTGGACCATGGCATTCAAAGAGTTGCTCACCTTTTTACTTGATTTCTTTCTTCAAATTGCCATTGAAAGAAAGAGCCTTGAAAAGACTCACTGAGAAGAGAGATACATGGGCTGCATGATACTCATCACAGGGCTGCAAGGGTCTGCAACAGCACCTGATAGGTGGACAATCCTCCTAATGGGAGATTTGGACACCCCATATCTAAAAGAAGAGGATTTTAGTCTTACCTGTTAAATCCTTTTTCTGAGTCCATACAGGTTACTGGTAACTTTAGGTAGCGATCCACCCCTTTAAGTAGGCAGGAACAATTCTAGAAGTGAATGCAGGGGGTGGAGCCTACCTTCCCTCCTTGGCTGCAGCTAGCCATTGAGCTCCAGTAAGATTTGAGACACTATTGACTAGATAGTAGAAGGGAAAGAAGACTCCTGTGAGCTTGACCCCGAAGGACCCCCACAGTCTGCCACAGGACAGCCAAGCATGGTCCCTTGACAGGGTGGGAGACCAGTAACCTGTATGGACTAAGGAAAAAAGGATTTAACAGGTAAAACTAAAATCCTCTTCTCTCTCTTCTCCAATACTGGTTACTGGTAACTTTGGGATGTTCAACCATTGAGTTTCCCAGAGGCAGGAAGTAAGGCAAGGACCAGACACAAGGCCCCCAAAGTCACTAGAGCAGATATGAACCATCAGATCAGAGACAGACCAACAAAACAAATGAAGTGTCAATGGACACTGAACAGGGGTAACAACACCCCAGAAACTGTTACACAGCATACTGAACTAGAGCCAACAGGGCTCAAAAGTGAAGGAAGCACCAAAGAAGATCCTAGACAGGCAAGACTGCCTCTAGGCTCTTCCTCCCAAAACTGGCATCAGTAGATGCCAGCACATCAACACGGTAGTGCTTCGAAAAGGTGTGCACAGACGACCAAGTGGCAGCCTTGCACAACTTGATCAGCGGAGGCCTGATTTTTGTCAGCCTAAGAAGCCCCAATAGATCTAGTAGAAAGAGCCATGAACAGAAAGGGAAGAGGCTTCGTCCGTAGCTCGTAAGCTTTACAAATAATGGACTTGATCCAAGTCGCAATAGTCACTTTGGATGCAGGTCTCCCTGCCCTAGGGCCCTCCAGAATGACGAACAGCACGTCAGACTGTCTAATGGATGTACATAAAACGTGAGACAACACACCACATCTAACAAGTGGAGATCCCTTTCCTTGTCAGAGGTAGGGTCAGGGCAGAAAGAAGGCACCACAATCTCCTGATTAATGTGGAACTCAGAGACTACCTTCGGGAGAAACTCCTGCGAAGTGTGAAGCACCACCTTGTCTTTGTGAAACACCAAATAGGGAGGTTTACAGGAGAGACCATGTAACTCCACGACAAGGCCAACAGAAAAGATCGCTAGGAGAAAGGCCATTTTCCACATTAGCAGGTGTAGAGGAATAGTAGCCAAAGACTCAAAGGGAGGTTGCTGAAGGACGCCCAAAACCAAGTTAAGATCTCACTGAGGAGCGGGAGTCTTGAAAACCGGACGAGTATGAGCAACGCCCTGGAAGAAAACCATGACATCAGGAAGAATAGCAATGCGCCTCTGAAAGAAAACAGAGAGAGCAGAAGTCTCACCCTTAAGGGAACTCAAACTGAGGCCCTTATCCACACCGTCCTGCAAGAAAGCCAGGACGGTAGGCAGATCAAAATCCTGAGAAAGATCCCTATCAGCACGCCAAGAGACAAAGCTACATGATTAACATCCTCCTTCTAAAAGTAACCCTGTAGAAGAAGATCCAGACGTCAAGGAAGCCGGAATGGCTTCGCCACTGATAGATCCAAAAGCTCTGGAAACCAAGCCTGTCAAGGCCAATAGAGAGCAATCAGAATGACTGGACAGCACTCCAGTCTCAATTTCCGTAACATCCTGTGCAACATGGGGAGGAGAGGAAAGATGCAAGCCAGAGGAAATAACCAAGGAATGGACATGGTATCCACCGCTAGAGCTAGAGGATCACTCCAGCAAGAGCAGAACCTCGGAACCTTCCGGTTGTGTCTGTCTCCATCTGGTCAATGCAAGGAAGACCCCACTTCTGAACAATGAGAGTGAACACCTTTGGGTGCAGTTCCCACTCTCTGCTGTCCACCGTGTGTCGACTGAGGAAGTCTGCCATGATGATGTCTACTCCAGGAATGTGCACTGCGGATATGGCAGGAACATGTTCTTCTGCCCAGGACAAAATAGCCTTGACCTCTAACCAAGCAGCGAGACTTCTTGTTCTGCCCTGCTTGTTGATGTAAGCCGCGGCCGTGGCGTTTTCAGGCTGGACCCGGACTGGGTGTCCAATGGCGAAGGGCATGAAATATCTCCCGAAGCTCCAACACATTGATGGGAAGGAGAGATTCCTCTGGAGACCACCGACCCTGAGCACTCAGGCGACCCAGGACCGCTCCTCAGCCAGAGAGGCAGGCATCCATGGTCACCGTGGTCCAGAAGGATACCAGGAAGGACTTGCCCTTCAGCATATTGGAGAGGTCGAGCCACCACAACAAACTCAGATCCACAAGAAGAAGGAGGAATACTGACATCTTCAGAGGGTCCGGCTGACCCCTGCATACCTGGATCACAAACCTCTGGAGTTCGCTGGTGTGAGCCATGGCAAATGGGACCGTTTCTTGGCTGGAACTGGATCGTGAGTCAGAACAGCAGAAACCCTGTGGGCGATCTGGTGAGCCACCTCGTCCATGAGAAACACTATGCTCTGCCAAAGAGAAGGCCCAGGAAGACCAGACGCTGGGATGGGACAAGATCTGACTTGTCCATGTTGATGATCCACCCGTGATGGGTGAGAGCATAAATGCAGTCCTGAACCTACTGATGAAGAAGTTCCACAGAAGGGGCTTTCAAAAAGCATCCAGATGGGGGAAGGATATTAAAGGTCCCAGGACACGGTTGAAGACTTGAGGAGCTGTAGTCAGACCAAAGGGAAGAGCTGAAAACTGAAAGTGCCATTGGTCACAGGCAAATCTGAGATACTGCCGACTCTCTGGATGAATGGCAATGTGTAGATACGCATCCTGAAAGATCCAGAGAGGTAAGGAATTCCCCTGGGGACATAGCAGCCATCACCGTCCTTAGGGACTCCTGGAGATAATGAGTCTTGATCACAAAGGAATTAAGATCCTTCAAATCCAAAATGGGGCGATAGCCACCGTCCATTTTGAAGACCACAAAGGTTTGAGAAAAAACCCATAACTCTGTCCCGACTTGGAACAGGTTCCAGAAAATCCTTCTCCAGAAGGGCCTGGATAGCACCAATGAACAGATAGCATCTCTCTACGCCCTGGGGCTTATGAGAAGGGAAAAACCAAAAGGGAAGAAGGGAGGAAAGGGATCCTGTACCCTTCCGCCACCACCTGTAAAATGCACGGGTCTGCCACTGACAGATATGAAACATCACTAAAACATGTTAGCAAACCCAAAAAAACACTGAACCCAGTAGGGAAAGTACCAATAACCCCCCAAAAGATGCAAAACCAGCAGCTAAAGGGTTAAGTTACCACAGAAACTTGCTCCAAAAACACCCAACACATATACAGATAAATCCCTGTGTGGAGGGGCACTGTGGAACATGTGGACCTGCAGCACTCAAAGGGTTGCTCACTTTTCCGGCAGATCTTCTGTCTTCAGATTACCGAGTATTAAGAAGAAGCCTCAGTGGGCAACTCCTGAGGAAAGAACTTGAACCCAAGATTTTCCCCCAGGGCTTAAGATCCACAAAAAGCACCTGGATACTGAGCTAGCCACATCTAAGGGCATTGTCAGTTATGGTAATCTGCCTAATGGTGGTATTCCATATCTAACAGGAAAATAAAAAAAAAATAGCTAAGAACTGTTCTCTTGCCTGTGTCTTCACCATGGAACAAATCTTACTGGAGCTGATTGGCTAGCTACAGCCAAGAAGGGTAGGCTTCACCCCCTGCATTCACTTCTAGAATTGTTTCTGCCTACTTAAAGGGGCGGATCGCCTACCCAAAGTTACCAGTAACCTGTATTAGACGACAGAGAAAATAAAATATTCTAAAAACTAAGCAAAAATGTTCTCAGCCTCTATGCAGGTTACTGGAACACATCTATCTAGGGCATGGCTAGTGGGATAGTCTGATACGGAGGAAGGGGAGGCTCTACCCCTCTGCGGCGAAGGAATAAAATGGAATTTTTTTTCTTAATCCATGTGGAACACAGGTACCATGGGGTAAAGTTCCCTCCTTCACAAGGACATGGCATTTAAATAGTTAAAATTTAAATAGTATCGCCACCTGGAAGGGGAATGCTCTGTAAGAATCTGGTCTACAAAGTATTGCTGGGCTGTTATCTGCAGCCCTGCTTGTTTATCTGGACACACCCACTCCATCTCTGCTCTTGCCTGTCTTCAAGTCTGTTGCCTGGACATGCCCATTTGAGGACAATATTGAGCATCCTCACAGACAATTCAGTTCACCTGTATAGTGTCTTATTGCCTATTGTTCCAGTGCTGAAATTCCTGTTACCGGTGTATGAACATGGTTTTGTATTCTGGCCACGCTTGTTTGCTGCCTGTCCTGACATCTGCTTTGCTTGCTGATTTGGATCCTGCTACCTAGTTTGTTTGTGAAATCCAAGTCCTGCATTCACCTGTGTGAATTGCAGTTTATGCCGCTCCCTAGCTTTGTACACTTCTCTGATGTAATATTTCCAGTTCAACCGGATGAAAGGGCATGAGGAGACAAGAAGAAAGAACCCACTCTGACATTTGCTAGTCAAACAGTTGCAGAGATATGTCCCAATGAAGTTCGCCCATCCAATGCAGCCATTATTTCTGCGTAACTTAGGGAAGAACAGTATACAGTAATAAAATACTCAACATGAGTGCAAGAGCCCAAGGGCTCACAGAAAACGTCTGTATGAGGAGGCGCAAGTAGGGACAAGTGGACCAAGGCACTCAAAGGGTTATTCACCAATCTTCAGTTCCTTCATGTTATCATTGTGAAGGAAGCAGAGCCCCAGAGGACTCTGACGGAAGGGAAAACTTGTGTTGCAAGATTCTCTCCACTGGGTTGCAAGGGTCCACACAGCACCTGCACACTGGTCAATCCACTCCAGGGGATGCCCAGTAATGGTAACCCGCCTAATCGGTAACTTATAACAGCCCCATATCGAACATAAAAACAATAAAAAAAATCTAAAAGTAAGACAAGTGTTCTGGCCATGATTTCACCTCAGAGAACACATCATAACTGGAGGCAGGCCAGGGACAAGCTGCAGAAGAGGCCCATAAGACTCTGTCTTTTTTGAGAATGTGCTCTGTCCTCTAAAGGAGGATATCAACCACCATGGTACCTGTATTCCATATTGGACAATAGAGAAATACAATATTTCTAAACATGGGATTACCTTACTCACAAATATTACTTGTCATGAGGAATGTGCAACTATAAACAATTGAATATTTTGTGGAAAGAGGGTTACTAATGAAAAGTTGTAGAGAACATAAATAAAGTGGTACTCAAAACAAAGAAAGGCACTGAGAGAAGAGAATTTTAGTCTTACCTGTTAAATCCTTTTCTCTTAGTCCATACAGGTTACTGGTAAATCTGGGAGGCGATCCACCCCTTTAAGTAGGCAGGAACATTTCTCTAAATGTACACAGGGGGTGGAGCCTCCCCTCCCTCCTCAGCTGCATCCTAGCCAGCTAGCTCCAGAATGATTTGAGACACTAATAACTGACCAGAAATAGGAGAGAGGACGACTCCTGTGAGCATGCCCCGAAGGACTCCCACGTATTGCCACAGGAGAGCCAAGCATGGTATCGTGACAGGGTGGGAGGCCAGTAACCTGTATGGACTAAGAGAAAAGGATTTAACAGGTAAGACTAAAATCCTTTTCTCTGTTGTCCAATACAGGTTACTGGTAACTCTGGGATGTCCAACCATTGAGTTTCCCAGAGGTGGGAAGAAGGCAAGGACCAGATGCAAGGCCCCCAAAGTCACCAGAACCTCTATGAACCAACCGGTCAGAGATCCCAACAAAACTGAAGTGTCATCGGACACCAAACAGGGGTACAAACACCCCAGGAACTGTTACACAGCACACTGAACTAGAGCCAACAGGGCTCAACAGTAAGGAAGCATTAAGAACCTGAGAAGAAGAAGATCCTAGACAGGCAAGACTGCCTCTAGGACCTTCCTCCCAAAGCTGGCATCAGCCGAAGCCAGCACATCCACGCGGTAATGCTTCGAAAAGGTGTGCACAGAGGACCAAGTGGCCGCCCTGCACAGCTGATCAGCAGACTCTCGATTCTTATAGGCCCAAGAGGTCCCAGTAGACCTGGTGGAATGAGCCATGACCCAAAAGGGAACATTCTTATTCCTCAACTTGTAGGCCCTACGAATAGTGGACTTGATCCATGACACAATAGTCACCTTGGATGCAGGTCTTCCTGCCCTAGGACCCTCAGGAATGACAAAAAGAGCGTCAAGACTTCCTGATAGATTCAGTGCGATGGACCTAAAACTTGAGGCAACGCACCACATCCAACAAGTGGAGATCTCTGTCTTTGTCAGAGGAGGGGTTAGGGCAGAAAGATCGCCTGATGGATGTGAAACTCAGAGACTATTTTAGGTAAGAACTCCTTAGAGGTTCGAAACACCGCTTTATCCTTATGAAACACCAGATAAGGTGGTTTACAGGACAGAGCTTGCAACTCCGCCACTCGGCTAACTGACACAATCGCCAGAAGGAAGGCCATCTTCCACGTCAAGAGACATAAAGGAATAGTAGCCAAAGACTCAAAGGGAGGACGCTGGAGAACTCCCAAAACCAAATTAAGGTCCCACTGAGGAGCCAGACTCCGAAAGGCAGGACGCACCACATGAGCAACGCCCTGGAAGAAAACCTTGACATCAGGAAGGATAGCAATGTGCTCCTGGAGAAAGACAGAAAGCGCCGAAGTCTGAACCTTAAGAGAACTCAGACTGAGTCCTTTATCCACATCGTCCTGCAAAAAGGCCATGACAGTGGGAAGATCAAAGTCATGAGACATATCTCTGTCAGCACACCAAGACACAAATGTCGACCAGACACGGTGATAGATCTTGGAAGAAACAGGCTTACGGGCACTAAGCATAGTAGACACCACAGCGGTAGAAAACCCTTTCTTCCTTAAAATCGAGGATTCAACCTCCAGGCCGTCAAATTGAGCCGATGAACATCTTCCTCCCACAGGTAACCCTGCAGAAGAAGATCTGGATGAAAGGGGAGCAGAAAGGGCTCCACCACTGATAGGGCCAGAAGCTCCGGATACCAGGACTGACGAGGCCAATTCGGAGCGATCAGGATTACTGTACAAAGTTCCACCTTCAATTTCTGTAACACCCTTATCAGACCAGGGAGAATGTCCAGGGAATGGACATTGCGTTGGCAGCCAGAGCTAGAAAGTCTCTCCACCGAGAGCAAAACGCTGGAACCTTCCTGTTGTGTCTGGTTGCCATCAGATCCACTAGGGGCACCCCCATCTCTGAGTTAAGAGCTGAAACACCTCTGGATGTAGCTCCCACTCTCCGCTGTCGACTGTGTAATGACTGAGAAAGTCTGCCATGATGTCTACGCCTGGAATGTGCACTGCGGAAATGACAGGAACATGAACCTTGCCCAGGACAGAATGGCCTTGACCTCTAACCAAGCAGCGAGACTTCTTGTCCCGCCTTGTCTGTTGATGTAAGCCACTGCCGTGCTGTTGTCAGACTCCACTCGAACTGGACAGTCCTCCAGTTGAGACTCCCAATGATGGAGAGCATGAACTATTGCTCGAAGTTCCAGAATGTTGACGGGGAGAAGGGACTCCTCCATGGACCACTTCCCCTGAGCACTGAAGCGAACCAGAACAGCTCCCCAGCCCAAGAGGCTGGCATCCGTCGTGACCTTGGTAAAGTAGGGAATCAGGAAGGATCTACCCTTTAGAAGATTGGAAAGGTCCAGCCACCACTCCAAGCTCAACTCGACATGAGGAGGAAGTGAGACCGATAGCTTCTGATGATCTGGTCGGCCCCTGCATGTCTGTATCACAAATCTTTGAAGTTCCCTGGTGTGTGCCTTGGCAAATGGAACCGCCTCTATCGTGTAAATGAACTTCCCCACCAGAGAAGACAACTTCGGAACCGGGATCCGATCGCGGGATAGAATCGTTGAGACTCTTTGGGCAATTTGATGGGCTACCTCGTCCGGTAGAAACACCATGCACTTCTGAGTATCGAACAGAAGACCCAGGAATACCAGTTGCTGGGATGGGACAAAGTCTGACTTGTCCAAGTTCACAATCCAACCGTGATGTGAAAGGATTTGAAGGAAGGTCTGGACCTGCTGATGAAGAAGGTCCGCAGAGGATGCTTTCAAAAGCAAGTTGTCCATGTAGGGAGTCACTCTGATGCCGTCCCGATGGAGGACGGATATCAAGGCCCCCAGAACCCGTTGGAAAACCTGAGGGGCTGTTGTCAGACCAAATGGAAGAGCTGGGAACTGAAAATGACCCCTGGCGCAGGGAAACCTCAGGTAACGCCTGCTCTCTAGATGGATTGGGATGTGCAAATACGCATCCTGAAGGTCCAGAGAAGCAAGGAACTCCCCCGGAGACATGGCAGCGATCGCTGTGAGCAAAGACTCCTGACGATAGTGAGTCTTCACTACAAAAGAATCGAGATCTTTCAAATCCAAAATAGGGCGGCATCCGCTGTCCTTTTTGGTCACCACAAAGAGGTTTGAGTAGAACCCTGAACCCCTGCCTGAAGGAGGCACCGGCTCCAGGACATCCTTGTCCGTCCAGAAGAGCCTGAATAGCGTCTTCGAACAGACGGCTTCTCTCAACTTCCTGGGGAGAATGAGAAAGATGAAAGCGAAAAGGGGGAAGAGAAAAGAAAGGGATCTTGTATCCCTCTGACACCACCTGTAAAACCCATGGGTCCGACACTGAATCCTCCCAAATCCCGTGGAAGAGGTGGAGAAGACCACCCACATCGGGATGCGGACCGGGGTTTGGTGAGTCATGCTGAAGCAGTCTTGGAAGCCTTGGGCTTGGATGTGGCCTTGGGCTTCCATTGCTGCTTGGGCTTGGAGGAGGGACGCGGAGCTGATGGAACCGCCTGGTTCGTCGCACGTGTCTCAGTTTGAAAGGAACTAAAGGATCGCTTATGCTTAAACTGCAACTTTTTCTTAAAGAAGAGTACTCTTACCCCCTGTGGCCTCGCTAATTAGTTCCTTAAGTTCAGATCCAAACAAGGAAGTACCCTGACAAGGCAAAGAAAGCAAAACTTTCTTGGAAGCAGTGTCAGCAGACCAAATCTTAAGCCAAAGTGTGCGCCTAGCCATCACAGAGGTAGTGGAGGCCCTTGCCATCATGCGGACAGCATCAAAGGCAGCAGCAGAAACATAGTGCTGCGCTTCAGAGATATTAGCAAGAAGACGCAATTTCTCCGAAGTAGGCGCATCCTGACTCCGTAGTGAGTTGTTCATTCCAAACGGCAATAGCCCGGTTAACCCGTGCAACAGCAAAGGCTGGACGCATAGCAGTGCCAATAGAAGCGAAAATGGACTTGAGGGAAACTTCAAGTTTCTTGTCAGTCCAATCTTGCAGTGCAGAAGCATCAGAAACAGGTAAGGCAGTAGATTTAGACTACATATGGGTGCGTCCACCTTGGGGGGGATGAACCCATTTAGCCATTTCTGTTTCAGAAAAGGGATAAAGTTAACAATCTTTCTGGACACTGAAGAGGACTTGTCTGGATTTGTCCATGTGTCAGAAACTAAACGGTCAAGAGTTGGGTTAGGAGGAAAATAAGTAAGGGGCTTTGCAGGCACCTGAAAAACATCAGAGGGATCAGAGGGAACCTCCTGAACCAAGAGAATGTTGAGTGTGGTCAATACAGCTCTGATCAAGCCCTCAGCTGAGGGTTCAGGATCAGACTCAAAAGGGTCCCCAATGGACCTAGAAGACTCTAAAACAGTACCATCCTCAACATCTGAATCTTGCAACAATTCTTCCTCAGAAGAATCTGACACATCAGGTGCCCCCTGCGGTTTAGGCAGGGAGGATCTGATAGTATAGGGGGTCTGCCATAATTGAAGAGCCCCCTGTCCCTGGGATGGAAAGAGTTGTAGAGTGTACCTAAGGTCCCTAGTCACAGCCTTAAACTCTTGTACCTATACTGGCTCAATAGCATGGCTGGAAGGCCCTGGGTTGTTGTCAGGACTTTCAGAACATGCTGGGCATAAATGACCTGAGAATTCTATAGGTAGCCCTATGTGACAGGAAGAGCAATGCGCAATGGGGGATACTGATACCCCAGCCTCCTTAGTCTTAGGTCTAGCCCCTAGCTCCAGTGGTATAGACATACTCACAGTGTCAAAATAACCAACTGTACAATAAATCACCAAAGTGTGGTGTGTTAGATTAATATTTCACCCCAGAAACGCTAAATGTAGACTTATCTGGCAGGCGAAGGGTTAATCTGCAGAGGAGAGAAGAAGAGTCCAAGCCCTGCGTAGGATACTCACTGAGAAAAGCTCACAAAATGGCTGCCGCAACGGGAGCCAATCAGAAAAAAAGGCACAAAATGAGCGCTCATGGGAAATGTAGTTTTTGCCAAAAAGTACCCCAAAGCAGTGCCCAAAGCCCCCCAACACACTTGAACTATAAATCGGATGATAGAGCAAGGGTAGACAATTAAAATGAGCCCACTCTGAAGTTGCTGTGTGAAGCGGTTGCAGAGGTACGTCCCAAACAGTGTAGACCCATAGAGAGTAAATGAAGCAATGGCGTCTATGCGATAAAGCGCGCCTTAAAGGCACGGTACATAAATTTAATAAAAAGTAAAAGTATGAGGTAAAAACATGAAAAACATACAGGGAACATGTGTGCATAATAAGAAAACACTAACCCAGTAAGGAAAGTGTCAGAAAACCCCACTAAACGTGTCAAACCAGCAGACAAAGGGTTAACTTACCACATAAACCTGCTCCAAATACCCAATAGACATACACATATATACCCAATGAGTGCAGGAGTGCGCAATGAGAACTCCCAAATACAAGCCCAGCAAAGGGGCACTGTGGGACAAGTGGACCTGCAGCACTCAAAGGGTAGCTCACCTCTCCTGCTGATCTTCTGTCTTCAGGTTACCATGTTGTAAGAATTACCTCAGTGGGTAATCCATGGGGAAGCACTTGTACCCAAGATTTTCCCCCTCAGGGCTTAAGGTCCACCAAAAACCACCTGGACACTGAGCTAGCCACATTGAAGGGCATTTGTTAGTCATGGTAACCCGCCTAATGGTGGTATTCCATATCTGACAGAAAAAATAAAAAAGAAATTAAAAACTAATGAGAGATGTTCTCCACCTGGTGTGTTCACACCCAGGAACAAATCATTTTGAAGCTAGCTGTCTAGGATGCAGCTGAAGAGGGAAGGGAGGCTCCACCTCCTGCATACATTTAGAGAAATGTTCCTGCCTACTTATAGGGGCGGATCGCCTCCCAGAGTTACCAGTAACCTGTATTGGACGACAGAGAAAATGGATTTAACAACCAAGAGGAGTTTCTTTTAAGTTAAAGCCCAGTCTTTTACTAGTCAATCTCTGTTATGCCCACCACTGTGAGAAGCAACATTAAACATAAAAAACCTGTGACTGTCTACTCCCCTGAGCTGATTTTGTGTTTTTGTCTGCTTAAGGATGATTATTGCCAAGTCCTTTGGTTTCAGACCATCTGCATTACAAAATATGTGGGTCTGTCAATTAAGTTTCATTGCTGACTGTGTGCTCTGTGTTTCCATTTATCTGATTTCAAGCTCTCTTGGCCAGTTTCAACACTGTAAATAAATTGTATCTGTCACCCTAAGATAAGTTCACGTCTTTTTAAACAATTAAAAACTATATATATATTATTCTAGCCAGTTGTCTGTACTAGAAATGGTTTTTGAGAAATTAAACTTTATTTGTTGGTGGCAGAAAGTGGCACTTTATGCAAATCATTCCCTGTGTTATTAAAGACTGCAGACAGAACTCTCAAGTGGAGGCAATGGTGATAACACAGTGATTGATACTTTTGGCCTTGCTCAGAACTAAAAAAAACTAATTCATTTGAGCCCTAGGGTAACTGGTTAATGAGTCCAAGTAGTAAAGGAGAAGGGTAACGTGAAACAGTTGACAATCATCATGTGCCACAGACCAAGGTGGCAGCAGCTTACAAATGTACAGATTTGGGTGTGATTAAGGTAAGTTTTACAAGAAAAAGTACATATAAAACACAGGGGTTTAACAAGCTGTAGATGCTCTTAGAAAAACCGTTCAATAAAGTAAGTCTTGCCTTATTAAATACCTTTCTTTCTGTCTGGTGTGCGTTTTATTTAATACAATTATGTAGGGGTCACATCGACCCATAACCTGACATAAAATGCTTTTTGCATTGTAACAAAATGCAGATATGATTAAACAAAAACTCATGTTAACGTTGAGAAATTCTGTTCCATAATAAAAGGTTCTTCCCAGCAAACTGGGCACCTAATTCAAACATTAGTGGTTTGTGCTGGGACGACTCATCAAAACCACCTGGAGATATGAGGATCAATAGGAGTATTGTGGATAAGTCATGGAAACCAGTAGCATTTGCCAGGTTCTACATTATGATGTATTTACAACAAAGTGTATATATTAATTACAAATTAAAGGTATTATTCCACTGACATCCATTTCAGACCAGTAGCTATTGTATACTAGTTAATTACATACCTTCTCCTGGAGTTTGACCCTTTGAGTGCCAGAAAGGTACCCAACTCCCTGCTTTGTAATGCACTGGACACCGCACTGGCACTCAAAGAGTGAACAAAACAATGCAGAATGTTTCTCCAATCACATTACAAGCTCCACTTAAAAATAACATCACACCCTTTACTAAATTTAATTTGCTAGAAAAGAAGTTCTTAATTTATCTTCTTATCGCCACCAAAAAATCATCTAATTCAGAAGGTAATAGGCATCCCAGAGAAATATAATTGTTCATTTCAGCAGCACTGGTGTTACAATAATATTCCAATGTGTGTGCAACTGAAGTCAGATAAGGAAATGCTGAAATACACTCAGGCTGTGTGAAGAGGGTCTTTGTGCCTCAAAGGAGGATGAGTAAAGTGACTTCTGTTTCCCCAAAGCCTCCCCTTGAAAGCTGACTGCTCCTGTCACCAGTTGCAGAGAACCAGGTTAAGAAGCAGTAACCAGCTGTGGTTTGGGCTTGTTTTTGATGACTTCTCGATCTGTGAAGATAAAGGACGAAGAGGTTAAAGACAGATAAGATTTGCTGGAAGTTGGTTGAAAGCTACTCAAAATGGAAATGCAGTGGATCAATTTATAGAGAACTGTATGGAGCACAGAAAAGTGGATCAGATTTGGAGCAAACTAACTCTATCAAGAATTTGCTGAAAAAAACACACAAAAAAAAGTCAACATTTCCATGGATGTGACTAGGACTATTTCATACCTTAAGGCACAATTTCAAATGTAATGTTTCTTACTGTGTGTTTAATTAAAACAGGTTTCAACAGTTTATCCTTTATTGTACCGATGTAGACTCACTCATGCCATATCACCCCTGTTGATCCAGTGGAAGACAAAAATAAAAACCCCACTGAAGCCCCAAGTGGGTAAACAGTTCCTTCCAGACAGCAAATGGTAGTCAGATATTTTTCATGGATCAACATTCTATCTTCTTTGAAGCCAACTGTCATACATATATACATCAGACTCTCTCCCATCAGACTCACCACAGCCTTCAGATCGTCAGACGGTCCCTGAAAACTCACCTCTTTAGGGAAGCCCTTTAACTACCTCCATAACCATTATCACCAAGAACCACCCCTTCGACCACTGCACTCAACAGCACTTCTCTCTCCCACCCAATGACCGGCAGTTTATGTGGCAGGAGGCACTTACACCCAATAGCACTTACTCCTTCTGTGTCTAACCTACCTTCCTCTAGACTGTAAGCTCTCACAAGCAGGGCCCTCTGATCCTTCTGTTCTCCACATTTGATTTACACTATTTAATATCTCTTTATGTCTATTCTCTATTGTACAGTGCTATGGTATACGTTGGTGTTATATAAATAAAGGATAATAATATACAGAAAATATTCGAGTGGCGGAGAACTCACTGTCTATCGTTAACTTGCCTCTGTGCATGTCACAGAAGAATGTGTAGATAGTCGTGTGAAAAAGAAAGTACACCCTCTTTGAATTCTACGGTTTTACATATCAAGACATAACAATCATCTGTTCCTTAGCAGGTCTAAAAATTAGGTAAATACAGCCTCAGATGAACAACACATGACATATTACACTGTGTCAGGATTTATTTAAGCCAAAATGGAGAAGCCAAATGTTTGGGCACTCTCTTAATTAGACAGTCACCAGTCAATGATAGAAGTCGTATAGGGAACTTTCAGAAATGACAACACTCACAGGTCTTGATTGGTGATCAAAATTGCGCTCTTTATTGACCAACGTTTTGAACCTCACTTGGGTCTTTGTCAAGGTTTCAAAGACCCCAGTGAGGGTCGAAATGTTGGTCAATAAAGAGATCAGTTTTGATCACCAGTCAATACCTGTGAGTGCTGCTGTTTCTGCAAGCTCTCTCTCTCCCTAGAAATTATATATATATATATATATATATATATATATATATATATATATATATATATACATATATATATATATATACATATACATATACAGAGAGAGAGAGAGAGAGAGAGAGAGAGAGATGCACAAGCCTATCACTTAAATGAATGAGAATTGTATTTGTATCCTTGAGTGCAACTGGTTTGTTCCAAAGTTGCTCCTCTTTTTCACTGTACACATGGCCCATTCTGTAAACAGTGATTATATACAAAGATATAAAATATGATTACCTGGTGTAGAGTCTGGAAGAGGTTCTGAAGGGGCTTCTGGTAGCTCCAGGTCTTCCTGTAAAGAAATTAAGGTTAAATAAATGGCATAGTCTGTGTGAAAATTCCACCTAAATCTGCCTTAGCACTCCACAAAGGACATACAAAGGCATATGTAGAAGGAAAATGTGGAGCAATTTTAGGGCAAAACAACTACACCATTACAACATAAAATATTTTTTTAGATTAAAACAAGGCTTTTAAACCCCCCCTGGATGGTACAAAGATTTCTAATGCATTAGACATTGATCTACCAACTAGCGGTGTTTCTTTTACAAATGTTGTGCACTTTTTGTTGTTTTTTTTTACCCCAGAATTAACCCAGGTTTCCTTTTTTTACATATAAATTGATGCAAGATACTGCATTAGATCCTACCACTTCTTCAGGCCTGACGTGCCAGGACTACCAACACAATGGTCCCGATACTTAAGGAGCGGTAATGGTCCTGGTATGTCATGGAATCCTGGGCTGGCAGCACACCTCTCTGCCATCCCAGAATCCATTGAGCAAAAAAAAAACAACTGGATTGGACAGTCATGATAGCTCTGGAATATCATGGGTTTTGTGTTCAAAGCACTCCTGCAGGAGCACTGTGTTGTGAGTGTGTGTATGTTGTGTGTGTTTATTGTGTGTGTTGTGTATGTGTGTACTGTGTTGTGCATTACATAGGAGCGTATAGTGTGCATTTGTATTGCATGTGTGTATTGTTTGTGTGTTTTGTGAGTGTGTTGTGGTATATTGTGTATGAGTTGTGTAGTGTGCGTGTGTTTGTATTGTTTCATGTATGTGTGTATTGCATTCATGTGTGTACATTGTCTGTGTGCATTTTGCATCTTGTGGGCATGTGTGTGTTGTGCCTGTGTATTGCATGTATGTGTTGTGCGTGTGTGTGTACTGTGCATCTGTGTATTGCGCATATGTATGGTGTGTGTGTTATGTTTGTATTGTTTTTGTGTTGTGTGAGTTTTGCGCATTTGTAGTACATGTGTATTATGTGTTGTGGTCTATTGTGTGTGTGTTATGTATTGTGTGTCTGTGTATAATGCTTTTATGTGTGCGTGTTGTGCATGTGTATATTTTTTTGTGCATGTGTATAATTGTGGAAATGTTATCTGTGTTTTGTATGTTTTGTGTTTATTATGTGTGTGTATTACCTGTTTGTGCTTTGCATGTGTATTGCATGCATACATGTATTGTGTGTGTTTTGTGTGTGTATATATTGTGTGCATGTATTGTGTCTGAGTTATATGTATTGTTGTGTGTATGTGTATTGAAAGCCCCTGCAATTCCTTACTTAGATTATCACAGGAGTGGCAGGGGGTGGAAAGGTCATGTTTGTTTTTTGGAAGAAGAGATAGTGGGCGATGGAAACTCCTTGCAGAGAAAATCACCCCCCGTATGTCATGGACAGGCAATATACAGAATACCTGAATATCTCCTCCTTACTACCTACCCTGGGTGTGTTTTTCCACCTAGGGGTGTGTCTCCTTTTATTTGTGGTCGGGGCTTCCAGCGACTGGAAGAGTGGAGAGGTTTGCCATACCCGGAGCTTACCGTAAGCTCCGGTAAATGTCGACGAGGTAGGCCTTAATAGAGGGCCACCTGTTATAAACATTGAAATAATGGGTGATGGAGGGGGGGGGGCACATTTGACGATGCGTCCCGTGGGAGAGGCTGCGGACGGTATTTATGGCTTGCAGCCCCTCCCACAAATTCAGGCACAGCCTTCCACTTGTGGTCGGGGCTTCCAGCAACTGGAAGAGTGGAGAGGTTTGCCATACCCGGAGCTTACCGTAAGCTCCGGTAAATGTCGACGAGGTAGGCCTTAATAGAGGGCAAAAAGAGCAATTTATTATTAAAATGTTACACAAGATGACATAACTTAGATAAGTTCCTTAACGCTTGCTGAAATGTAGCCGAAGGTTTTGGTAAGTAATGTGAGAAACCTTAATGTTTCCCTCGGCCAAGTTACATAAGAAATTGGAAATCTACTTAAAAGAGGAGAATGCCGCTCCTATACTAAATGCGTGACTTGAGAATAGGTAATGAACCAGACCTACACGTGAGGCTGGTTAGGATTTAATAAATTAATCAAGTTTGAGAATTGACCTGACTATAAAGGAAAACAAGGCTGGCGGCCGAGTGATGCTGGTAAATGTTAGAAGCTAACTAGCGTATAACCCGGAACCGAAGAAGCAGAGTAAGGAATGAAATGCCTACGTGTGCTTGTTCCATGAATCAGAAATGATAAAAGTGAAGTAGTTAGTTAGCCAATGTGTGGGTGCCCTTGAGGGCACCGGTCCCTGATGCCAGGAGCCTTGCCCGGCCAGGTAAACCCAAAGAAGGCAAGGCTGTTGGCAACAAGGAAGAAGAAATCTAAGGGGCAAAAAAAGGAGTGAATCAAAATCCTCGGCTACTGCGAAGAGGTAAGGTAAGCCTTTACAACAAGGTAAGGTATGAAACTAAGGAACCTTCGGCCTCTACGAAGAGGTAAGGTATGAAAACTAGGGAACCTACGGCCTCTACGAAGAGGTAAGGTATGAAACTAGGGAACCTTCGGTCTCTACGAAGAGGTAAGGTATGAAAACTAGGGAACCTTCGGCCTCTACGAAGAGGTAAGGTATGAAAACTAGGGAACCTTCGGCCTCTACGAAGAGGTAAGGTATGAAAACTAGGGAACCTTCGGCCTCAACGAAGAGGTAAGGTATGAAAACTAGGGAACCTTCGGCCTCTACGAAGAGGTAAAGTATGAAAACTAGGGAACCTTCGGCCTCTACGAAGAGGTAAGGTATGAAAACTAGGGAACTTTCGGCTTCTATGAAGAGGTAAGGTATGAAAACAAGGGAACCTTCGGCCTCTTATGAAGAGGTAAGGTATGAAAACTAGGGAACCTTCGGCCTGTATGAAGAGGTAAGGTATGAAACTAGGGGACCTTAGGCCTCTATGCTAACTAGGGGACCTTCGGCCTCTATGAAGCGGTAAGGTATGCTACTAGGGACCTACAGCATCTATGAAAAGGTATGATACAACTAACCTTCGGTCTCATGCTAAAGGTAAGGGAAGATACTAGGTCACCTATGGCCTCTATGAAAAGGTAAGGTAAGAAAATAAGGGACCTTCAGCCTCTATGAAGAGGAAAGGTATAAAACTAGAGGGCCTTCAGCTTCTACGAAGAGGTAAGGTATGATACAAACTAACCTTCGGCCTCTTACTAAGAGGTAAAGGATGATACTAAGTCACCCTTGGCCTCTACGAAGAGGTAAGGTAAGAAACTAGGGAACCTTCGTCCTCTACGAAGAGGTAAGGCATGAAAACTAAGGAACCTTCGGCCTCTACGAAGAGGTAAGGTATGAAACTAGGGGACCTTAGGCCTCTATGAAAACTAGGGGACCTTCGGCCTCTATGAAGCGGTAAGGTACGCTACTAGGGACCTTCCGCATCTATGAAAAGGTATGATACAACTAACCTTCGGTCTCATACTAAAGGTAAGGGAAGATGCTAGGTCACCTTCGGCCTCTAAGGAGAGGCAAGGTATGAAACTAGGGGACCTTCAGCCTCTACGAAGAGGTAAGGTAAGCTGCTAGGGGACCTTCGGCATCTAAGAAGAGGTAACGGTATGATACAAACTAACCTTCGGCTTCTAGCTAAAAGGTAAGGGAAGAGACTAGGTCACCTATGGCCTCTACGAAGAGGTAAGGTATGAAACTAAGGAACCTTCAGCCTCTATGAAGAGGAAAGGTATAAAACTAGAGGGCCTTCAGCCTCTACGAAGAGGTAAGGTATGATACAAACTAACCTTCAGCCTCTTACTAAGAGGTAAAGGATGATACTAAGTCACCTTCGGCCACTACGAAGAGGTAAGGTAAGAAACTAGAGGAACCTTCGGCCTCTACGAAGAGGTAAGGTATATTACTAAGGGACAATCGGCCTCTACGAAGAGGTAAGGAAAGATACGAATAGCCTTCGGTCTCTTACTAAGAGATAAGGGATGATACTAAGTCACCTTCAGCCTCTACAAAGAGGTAAGGTAAGAAACTAGGGGACCTTCGGCCTCTATGAAGAGGTAAGGTATGAAAACTAGGGGTTCTTCAGCCTCTACTAAGAGGTAAGGCAGTGCTATGGGACCTTCTGCCTCTACTAAGAGGTAAGGGTTTAGACTATGGGACCTTCAGCCTCTACCAAGAGGTAAGGTATGAAACTAGGGGACCTTCGGCCTCTACGAAGAGGAAAGGTATGAAAACTAGGGAACCTTCAGCCTCTACGAAGAGGTAAGGTATGATATTCCAACCTCTACGAAGAGGTAAAGTATGTACCTGAGGAGACCTCCGGCCTCTACTAAGAGGTGAGGTACCTATGAGTGTGACCTACAGCCTAAGTGGAAAAGTATGGACCTAAGGTGACCTCCGGCTTCTGCGAAGAAGTGAGGTACCTGTAATGGAAAGAACATGGACTCAGGACAATATACTACATAACAAAGTATGAATGGTGATATGACCTATAACCAGGGTGGTGATACACTATAACTATATATGTACAATAGAGCATGGAACCAGGGCCCTGAAACAATGTATGTATGTTAGATGGAACAAGGAATCAGGAAAATGAAACAATGCAACTATGAATGAATGTAACAAAGAACTTATAACCGGATACTGAAACAATGTAACTATACCTGTATGTTAGCACGTGGAATCAGGACACTGAACAATGTAACAATGTAAGTATGTTAGATAGAACTTATAATCAAGACACTGAAATAATTTAACTAAAAAAATTATATTAAATAGTATGTGGGATCAGGACACTGAAACAATGTATCAATGTATGTATGTTAGACAGAACGAGGGATCAGGACACTGAAGCAACGTAACTATGTATGTATGCAAGATAGAATGTGGAAATAGAATACTGAAACAAAATAACTATGTGTGTAAGTAGGTAGAAAGTGGATCAGAACAGTGAAACAATGTAACTATGTATAAATGTTAGACAGAATTGTGGAATCAGGACGTAGAAACAATGCAACAATGTATGAATGTATGTTAGCTAGAGCATGGAACCAGGACACAAACTATGTAACTAAGAATGCATGTTGATAGAACGTGGAATCAGGATACTGAAACAATGTAACTAATTATGTATGTATGTTCGATATAATGTGTAATCAGGATACTGAAACAATGTAACTATGTATCCATGTAGATAGAACGTGGAATCAGAACACAACCAATGTAACTATGTACGTATGTTTAATAAAACGTGGAATCAGGACACTGAAGCAATGGAACTATGTATGTATGTTAGATAGAATGCGGAATAAGGACACTGAAACAATGTAACTATGTTAGATAAAACGTGGAATCAGGATACTGAAGCAATGGAACTATGGATGTATGTTAGATAGAAAGCGGAATAAGGACACTGAAACAATGTAACTATGTATGCATATAAAATAACATGGAATCAGGACACTGAAGCAATGGAACTATGTATGTATGTTAGATAGAATGCGGAATAAGGACACTGAAACAATGTAACTATGTTAGATAAAACGTGGAATCAGGATACTGAAGCAATGGAACTATGGATGTATGTTAGATAGAAAGCGGAATAAGGACACTGAAACAATGTAACTATGTATACATATAAAATAACATGGAATCAGGATACTGAAACAATGTAACTATGTATGTTAGATAAATGTGGAATCAGAATACTGAAACAATGTAACTATATATGTAAGTTAAAATGCGGAATAAGGACACTGGAACAAAAACTATGTATGCATGTAGATAGAACGTGGAATCAAGACACAAACAAGGTAATTATGTACTCATGTTAGATAGAACGTGGAATCAGGACACTGAAAACAATGTAACTATGTATGTGAGTAGATAGAACATGGAAAAAGGATACTGACAATGTAACTATGTACATATGTTAGATAGAACATTGGCATCAGGACACTAAAACAATGTAACTATGTATGCAAGATAGAACGTGGAGTAAGGACACTGAAACAATATAACCATGTACATATGTTAGAACGTGGAATCAAAACACTGATACAATGTAACTATGTATGCATATAAAATAACATGGAATCAGGACACCGAAGCAATGGAACTATGTATGTATGTTAGATAGAATGCGGAATAAGGACACTGAAACAATGTAACTATGTTAGATAAAACGTGGAATCAGGATACTGAAGCAATGGAACTATGGATGTATGTTAGATAGAAAGCGGAATAAGGACACTGAAACAATGTAACTATGTATACATATAAAATAACATGGAATCAGGATACTGAAACAATGTAACTATGTATGTTAGATAAATGTGGAATCAGAATACTGAAACAATGTAACTATATATGTAAGTTAAAATGCGGAATAAGGACACTGGAACAAAAACTATGTATGCATGTAGATAGAACGTGGAATCAAGACACAAACAAGGTAATTATGTACTCATGTTAGATAGAACGTGGAATCAGGACACTGAAAACAATGTAACTATGTATGTGAGTAGATAGAACATGGAAAAAGGATACTGACAATGTAACTATGTACATATGTTAGATAGAACATTGGCATCAGGACACTAAAACAATGTAACTATGTATGCAAGATAGAACGTGGAGTAAGGACACTGAAACAATATAACCATGTACATATGTTAGAACGTGGAATCAAAACACTGATACAATGTAACCATGTACATATGTTAGGATGTGAAAACAGAATACTGATACCATGAAACCATGTACACACGTTAGAACGTGTAATCAGTGTACTGAAACAAAGCAACGATACATTAGATAGAGCGTGAAATCAGGACACAAACAATGAAACCAAGTACATATGTTAGAACAAGGGATCAGGATACAATGAAACCTAGTACATATGTTAGAACGAGGAATCAGGACACTGAACATCTGTAACCGTGTACATATGTTCATGTAACCATGTACACCCGTTACAACATGAATCAGGACACCTAAACAACAAAACCATGTACATATGTTAGAAAGAGGAAATAGGATACTGAAATCATGAAACCAAGTATATATGCCGAACGAGGAATGAGGATACTGAAAATTTGAAAACCGTGTACATATGTTAATGTGACCATGTATACATGTTAGAACAGGAAACAGGACACTGAACAACATACCAATGCACGTATGTTAAAACTGAAACAATGTAACCGTGTACAAATGTATGAACGTGGAATCATGAGCTAAAGGGAAGGGATCGTGGAAAAGGTAAGGTGTGAGGGGAGAATTTAAACAAATGATGATGGGGGATTTATAGGGGCTGAATACTTATGATGGCTGGATTGAAAAATAGAGTGGCACTTGTGAGGGAATAGATGGCTGAGGAAGCTACGAAGAGGTTGGGGGATTAAATGAGGCGGTGTAATTTCGCTGTATTGCACATACGATTACAGCTTAAATGAGTGGATGAAGCGGAAGACGGATGGAAACACGTGTGAGGGCTATATCACCCGCAGGTTTAGATGCGGCGGCTATCTAAACCGATGCTGGGGAGGACATGTATGGGGGGGGGTAGTGGGTGGATTGAAAGGAGAAATATAATAATCTTATACTAAAGGGAGTACTTGCTGTGGTCGATTTGCAGGCGAGATGGACGATTTTTAAATGGAAGATGGATGTCTGCTGTAATGACGGAGTGGCTCGAAATGTGGTTAAATGAGCGACCTGATGTACAAAGTTAACGGTAGTTGCTTGAGCTCTGAGACTAGGTTTGGATACAGGAATGCGATTTGAATTGGCGCGTATTCTCTCGTGACGTAGGGCACATTTGACGATGCGTCCCGTGGGAGAGGCTGCGGACGGTATTTATGGCTTGCAGCCCCTCCCACAAATTCAGGCACAGCCTTCCACTAATACAGATATGTGTATGTATCTAGGTTTGCATGGCTTTGCTGTGCGGTTATTAACCCTTTGAGTGACAGAGGGATACAAAAAGCATTGCTTTGCAATGCATTGCGTATCTCTCTGGTATTCAAAGGCTCATAAACAAAAGGAAGCAAAACGTTTTCCATGTTTAGCCTTTTCAGCTCAAAAAAAGTGTGCAATGCATCGCAATACAATGTGTTACTCAACTCTCTAGCAGTGAGCGTGTGCATATACACCCTGTTCCAAATTATTATGCAAATAATATTTAAGTGTCACAAAGATGAAATATTTTGCTTTTCAGTTTAACTCATGGATGGCATTGTGTCTCAGGGCTCTTTTGATCACTGAAAACAATCTCGGACACCTGTGATAATTAGATTGCCAGGTGAGCCCAATTTAAGGAAAAACTACTAAAGTTGGGTGTTCCACATTATTAAGCAGAGCACCATTTTCAAGCAATATGGGGAAGAAAAAGGATCTCTCTGCTGCCGAAAAGAGTGAAATAGTTCAATGCCTTGGATGAGGTATGAAAACATTAGATATTTCACGAAAACTTAAGCGTGATCATGGCACTATTAAGAGATTTGTGGTTGATTCAGAGGACAAACGGGTTTGTGCAGATAAAGGCACACTGAGGAAGATTTCTGCCAGATCCATGCATCGAATCAAGAGAGCAGCTGCTAAAATACCATTATATAGCAGCACGGACATCAACGTGTAGAGTCCTCCAGAGTCTTGCAACTGTGCATAAACCTTCTATTCGGCCACCACTAACCAATGCTCACAAGCAGAAACGGCTGCATTGGGCAGAAAAATACATGAAGACTAATTTTCAAACAGTCCTGTTCACTGATGAGTGCCGTGCAACCCTGGATGGTCCAGATGGATGGAGTAGTGGATGGTTGGTGGACGGCCACCCTGTTCCAACAAGGCTGCGACGTCAGCAAGGCGGTGGTGGAGTCATGTTTTGGGCCGGAATCATGGGAAGAGAGCTGGTCGGCCCCTTTAGGGTCCCCCAAGGTGTAAAGATGACCTCTGCAAAGTATGTGGAGTTCCTGACTGACCACTTTCTTCCCTGGTACAGAAGGAAGAACTATGCTTTCCGTAATAAAATCATCTTCACGCATGACAATGCACCATCTCATGCTGCAAAGAATACCTCTGCATCAATGGCTGCTATGGGGATAAAAGGAGAGAAAGTCATGGTGTGGCCTCCATCCTCCCCTGACCTCAATCCTATTGAGAACCTTTGGAGCATCCTCAAGCAAAAGATCTATGAGGGTGGGAGGCAGTTTACATCCAAACAGCAGCTCTGGGAGGGTATTCTGACATCTTGCAAACAAATTCAAGCAGAAACTGTCCAAAAACTCACAAGTTCAATGGATGCAAGACTTGTGAAGCTGCTATCAAATAAGGAGTCCTAAGTTGAAATGTAACGTGACCTGTTAAAATGTTTAAAAAGTTAAAATGTTGTTAAAAGTTTGATTGAAATAGCTTTTGAGTTCAGTAAATATGCTGCAAACAAATGAAAATTTTCAGTTCTTTACAACCTATAAAGTGTTTTGAAACTTACTGTGCGTAATAATTTGGAACAGTGCATTGTAAGTTTTTTATGTTTAAAAAAATACTGTTATCATTAGGAGGTTTGTTCAATAAAATTTGAATTGTACTCTTAATAGCTGAAAACATGAGAATTATGCTGACTGTTATTTACATCAATTATTTAGGTAAATGAGAAAAATATAATTTGCATAATAATTTGGAACAGGGTGTATATTGTTTGTGTGGTTATTGTGTCTGTGTGTATATTGAATGTGTGTATTGCACATCACTGCATCCAGGGTTGACACCAGTCTGCCCAGAAGTCTCCTGTTCTCCCAGAGTGTGGAAGAAGGTTAATCTAGGGCCTGAGATACTTCCTGTATCACCGGAAGACCCTTGTCTTCCTGTACCAAGATGTTCCCTTGACAGGCATTGAACCTCATCCCCAGAAATAGCAGAACCTGGGAGGGTACTGGAGAGGACTTGAGCATATTCAGAATGCACCCATGGTGGACCAGAAGCCGGGCGCAGGTCTGAACGTGACGTGTCTAGAGCTCCTCTGAGGGAGCCTTGATCAATATATTGCCCTGGTAAGGTGCCACCAAGAAGCCTTGGCCATAGATGAAGGGCGCTAAGGCCGCCATGACATTGGTGAAGATACGAAGTGCCCAAGCCAGGCCAAATGGCAAAGTCTTGAACCCATAATGATCTGATCCTGAAGCAAAATGTAGGTATGTTGGCTGTCCGGGTGAATCAGGATGTGCAGATACGCATCTTGAAGGTCCAGATAGACTAGATACAGCCCCCTGGGAACGTTGCCAGTATGACAGGATGCAAAGATCCCATCTAGAAACGAGTAGTCACCACATATTTGTTGAGACCGTTGAAATCCAGAATGGGACGACAGCTGCAGTCCTTGTGTATACTGTGTCTGTGTGTATATTGAATGTGTGTATTGTGCATGTGTGTGTATATTGTGTGTGTGTGAGTAAATTGCGTGTTTTGTGTGCGTGGTGTGTGTTGAGTGTTTTATGTATTGTGTTTGTATTGTGGATGTATATAATATGCTTTATATTGTGTGGTGTATATTTCTTTGTATATTGCGTTCCTTGCTCGTGTCTGCGTTTTGTGTACTTGGAACCAGTCTGACTGAGGACAAATACTAGTTCATCATTTTTAAATAACCTCCAATTAAAGCTGCCAATCTGCCCTTTATCCTTAGCCATGCTTTCCTTTCAATTCCACTGAGCTGGAGTACAGAGGAAAAACAATAAAACTTGAAATACAGCATTGTCTGTGCGAGAAGAGGCAAGTAGAAGGGAGATCTATTTCACTGTGTACTGGAAGTCAGAGACCCCCACATACATTATTATTCTTTATTTATATAGCGCCAACTAATTCCACAGCTCTACATTATCAATATGCATTTGTAATAACTGAAAATAAACAAAGCTCCACATTTCATAAACTACTTTGTCAAATAAAAAATTGTGCTTTTTAAAGCTCATTCAAAATCACCTAATTCTTCAGTGGCAGGAGGACATTTCCTCACTTGATACGGATGATTGGGGGATAGGATTCTGGACTGGATCCATAGGGATGACCTATTTCACTTATTGGGGTCCTGTCCAACATGGGCACAGTGTTACATATTCTTTAAATAGTTTTAATTTTTACATTATCTGCTAACCAATTAAAGCGTGTTGGCATTCTCTCAGACACTATTCTTTCTACTTATTATTTTTCTTGAACAGGAAACCCATTTCTCTGAATTGGAAATCTGATTCACCTCTTAGGCTTAAAGCCTTTCTGAATATCATTAACTCAGCCCTCCTAATTTAAAAGTAACTGCTTGAGTATGGGTTGCCAAAATACAAATTTCTAAAATCTTGTACAATTGTCTGGACACAAACTCACCTCTGATCTGTGAATGTGTCTTGTTATTGGACTACTTGGTTTGATACAGTTTTATATATATCCTCCTGTATATCAAATTGTAGTAACTGACCCCTTCTATTAGTGTCTCTCTCTATATGTATGCAAAAACAAGAATGAAAAAAAAATGCAGCCACTTTCAGCATCTCCTTAGAACACAGGTACCAAATATGTAAAAGTTTATATACACAAACTTGGCTTACACAGTGTCAATGTTTGGCTGAGCTGATCTTACTCTGCTGCTTGATTCTGTTGTCTGAGCTAATCTAGAGCTCTGCTATCCATTGCTACTGCCTTCCTGTTCTGAGTCTGGCTGAATCAGCTGACCTTTCTGTCTCTCTAACCCACTCACATTCAGGTCCTCTCTGTGTCTGCTCACCTGACTGCTATCAGCCAACCCTCCCAGGGTACTTAAAGCAGCTTGGCTCACTTCCTGATTGCCCTTGTGTTTGCTTCTGGCTGCAAGAGTGTTCTACTGCATTCCTGATTTCCTGTGCATGAGCTGGCTGGCTTCCTCTGACGTCCCTTCTGGTTCCTGACTCCTGGCTTGTTCCTGACATCGCTGATCTCCATATTCCTAACCCCGGCTTGGCTAAGTACCTGCCTTGGTTCCTTCTGGATCACGATTTTGCTTTATTTGCCTTTGTTATTTTACTAAAGGTGTTTTACATTTTACAACTTTTTGTGTCTGTCTGGTTCCTGGTCCCTAACACACAGACCCCCAAATAGTCAGGAATGCAGAAGAGTTACTTCAAATTTATAAAGTCAAAAGGGACATTTCATGGCTTAGAAGTTCACGCTACTCTTTAATATATCATTAACCCTAAAAAGCATTTAGACAACAAACTCAAAAACTAATAAATTGTTTATCTACACAGAATTATGAAGTAGGAAGCCTTTGCACAAAACAGTGGACTTTGAAACCTTTTCAAAAGGTGCACAAATGCCACAATTAACAAGACAATTTCACACAAGTCTAAATCATAGACTCAATGGATATGTCCCATGCAAAGCAGCACAAGAAACAAGAAGAACGAAGAAAGGAAGGAAACCCTCTGAACAAAGACCCCAAGAGGACTCCTCTTCCCGGGGAGTTAAACACAAGGTTTTGTCCAGTTGGGAGCCCTGTGTTTCATATGGACTAAGAGAAAAAGATTTACCAGTATCACTAAAATCTTATTTTCTTTTACATGCTATATAAAACACAGGAACCATAGGGATGTAGCAAAGCACCCACTTCCTGGGAGGAAAAACAGGAAAAAACATTCTCTACCCTACCCTGAACAAAAATCAGAATAATATTCCTAATTTCAAAAGCAACCAAAATGAAAATCAAAATGAATTATAGATTTCACTTTGGTGTTTAAGCATTTGAATGCTAGAGGGCTACTCAACACATTGCATAATTATCTGGCATTCAAAGTGTTAAGACAGTATACTCCTGCTCAGACAGGGAATAAATGCAGCCATATTGTACCATTAAAACCATATAAAACATACACTTCCTTGAAGTTTTATCTAGAGTGAAAATACGACCGGTATGGCTTACTACATAAATTTATCAAGGAAATAATTAATTGTTTTCAGAAATTTCCAAATCATTGTAATTATTCTACACATAATCTTCATCATATGAATAAAAAGCAACCAAGTATGAATGTTGCATAGCTCCTTAATGCACTAACACCAAATATGTATAGGTTTTCCTAATCAGACTACTCACACAGGTCCCAAATGAGTAACAGCTTAAATTAGTATATATATTTTGCATTTCATAGTTATATTAAAAAAACAAAAAAAAACCCAAAAAGATTGTTTTATATAGCTTAACTGCTCCATTACCTCAACAACACCCTAACATATTTCCTAAAAACACAGATAATTCAAAACTAGCCAACTTCTCTTATTACACAAACTCTTCAAAAATGTACAAACAAATCACAATTTATCTCACAAAATCTCACAGTGTAACAAACACCCATACTGACATCTGCTAAGTACAATAATACCATGTATGTACAGGTTCACATATTAATTGGATTGTACACATACCCCAAACTGGTGATAGCAGCTTGATTTTGTTATACGACTTAAGAAATGGTACAAAACATGGTTTAAAAATACAGCTTCCCATACCATCAATTTAATCATAAAAAACACTTTTACTGAAAGTAGACAATTCTAATAGAGCGCTCAACTGTCCAGTGTGTCTTCCTGCACTAACCGGCCAAAGAAGAGATTTTCATATATTTTGAGATTTTCAGAAATTTACACAAAAGTAACAATATAGCACAAAAACCTTACAGAGCCTTACTTGAAGAAAAAAACATAGAAAATTAGTCACCTTTTACCCCTGAATTGTAAAATATAATGAAATATAAATTACAATAGGCACATACATTATTGGGTGCCCATTAATGGAAAAGCTCTGCTCTTCATCTATTAGCCGCCGCTTACCTGAATGATAGCCTCTAATTCCTCTAGGATTGCCTCTTCATCCTCTACAGTCAAGCTTCCTGAAAGCATCTCATCGATTTGCTGTAAACAAATATATAGTATATATTCTGGTTTATTATTAGCCTTTATTTATAAAGCTCCAATTTATTTCTACACATCATCTAAAATCAAGAACTCAAGAAATGACAATCTGCAAAATCTCATTCACATAGGAATTGAAAATCTCAAGATACTGTAGCTCTTACCCGCTGGTATTCAATGGACTCCTGTGTCTCATCCATGATCTTCTCTACCTCTTCTATGGACATAACCTGAAAAAGGGAAAAAAAGGGACATTAATTCTTAAATACACAGAAAAGGAGTAGATTTTGATGGCAGGTAAGAACCAACTTGCTCATAGAATGGCAAATAAGTTTTAGGCAATCCTCAGAATAGATAGGTTAGTGGTACACACTCCCCACTCTCACAATGAACTGCATCTTATACTGGCGGGTTTCTTCCAGTATGTTCACAATCATCTTGAAAGACGGAAAGCACCGACACAAATGTTCAAGACAGATTAACCCTTTCAGATGTTTGGGGGTTTTGTTTTAAACCCTCGAGGCCAGATATAGTCTAAGCTATTCCCCTAAGTGCTTTGGTATGATTCCCATACATAGGTTTTCAGGTATCTTAGAGAATATTAGTGATCCTTATTAAGTAATTTTTTTATTAGACCATATGGAAACATGGGGTAAAGCTCCCTTCATCCAGAGGGCAGGGCACTTCAAAATAGGTAAGGGCCTTTGAGGCAAAGACTCCACTCTCTTCCTGCAGCTTTACCCCATGCAAAGTAGCACAAGAAACAAGAAGCACGAAGAAAGGAAGGAAACCCTCTGAACAAAGACCCCAAGAAGACTCCTCTTCCCGGGGAGTTAAACACAAGGTTTTTTCCAGTTGGGAGCCCTGTGTTTCATATGGACTAAGAGAAAAAGATCTAACAGTGTCACTAAAATCTTATTTTCTCTTACATGCTATAAAAAACACAGGAACCATACGGATATAGCAAAGCACCCATTTCCTGGGAGCAAGAAAAAAACTCAGGACTACATTGGCAACATGTAAACCTCAGGTATCAATGGACACCAAACTAGCACAGAAAATAAACAAACAAGAACCAACAGGATTCAAAAACTCTGAATGAGCTAGGAAAATAAGAAACAGGCTTTTAAAGTGTTTAAGTCAGACAGGTCAGATTCATCATTTAAAAAATATAAAGACTGTAATAAAATTTGCAAATAAGAAATCAGGCTAGCTAAAACTGAAAATGAGAGCGGTACTGTAAAAGTGAGCAAGAAAAATCCTAAACAATTCTTCAAGTATATAAATAACAAAAAAGATTAAGGTTGATATTTGGCCTCTTAAGGCTGAGACAGGTGAATTGATTAGTGAAGATAAGGCTATGGCTAACACGTTAAAAACAGTCTTTTCTTCTGTATATACAAAGGAATCAACAAGGCAGGCTATGGGCAAACAGGCAAAACCACATAATTTCCTCCATCATGTACATGGTTTACTGGAAAAGGTTATTGTGATTAAAGTACCTGGACCTGATGGTATACACCAAAAGGGTACTTAACCCTTTGAGTGCCAGGGGGTATGGAACACATTGCAAAGCAATGCGTTCCATATCCCTCTGGCACTCAAAGGGTTAAGGAATTAAGATCCGTAATAGCAAGACCATTATACTTAATATCTATTGATTCACTTACATGAGGCATAGTGGTCTGTGATTGGAGGAAAGCTGATGTAGTCCCATTGTTCAAAAATGGGCAATATCCAAACCAGGAAATTATAGACCTGTGAGCTTGACTTCCATAGTGGGTAAGATATTAGAAGGGTTACTAATTGACAGTATTCAGAACTACATGAAGACAAACAATATCATTAGCAGGATTCAACATGGTTTTATGAAGAATAGATCATGTCAGACTAATTTACTTGCATTTTACGAAAGGTAAGTAGTAATTTGCACAAGGGAATTGTTGTTGATGTAGTATACTTGAATTTTGCAAAAGCCTTTCATACAGTTTCTCACAACAGGTTACTGCTGCATAAATTAAAAGACTTTGGTTTGGGCAGTGATATCTGTACATGGATTGAGAACTGGTTAAATGATGGATGGAAGAGAGTTATTGTAAATGAAACCTTTTCAAGTTAGTTTAAAGTTGTAAGCGGGGTGTCAAAGGGTCCTGGGCCCAATGCTTTTTAATTTGTTTATTAATGATCTAGAAGTGAGAAAAGCAGAGTCTCAGTCTTAGCTGATGACACCAAGCTGTGCAAGGAAATACATACAGGGCTGGATGTTTTTTCTCTGCAGAAGGATTTAGATAAACAGAGTGAGCAGAAAAAGTGGCAGATGACATTTAATGTAGATAAATGTAAGGTTACATATTTGGACTGTAGAACAAACAACCTACATAAACTCTAGTTTGGAAACAAGTTGGGGAATCATCAAAAGAGAAAGATTTATGAGTATTGATAGACAAAAGACTTCACAGCAATCTGCAGACTCACTCAACTGTGGCAAGAGCAAATATGGTACTAGCCTGCATAAAAAGAGGCATAGATACATAGAATGCGTATATATTTCTACCTCTATATAAATCATTGCTTAGGCCTCATCTAGGATACAAAGTACAATTTTGGGCGCCTGTTCTAAAAAAGACATTACTGAACTGGAAAAGGTGCAGAGACGTGCAACAAACTGACAAAGGGATTGGAGGATCTGAGTTACAAAGAGAGACTAGCCAAACCGGGTTTGTTTACATTACAGAACAGATGTCTAAGGGGTGATATGATTACCTTTTACAAATACATTCAAGGTCAATACACAGAACTATCCAATGAATTATTTACAAAAAGAGCGGAGCTAAGAACAAGGGGTCACCCATTAAGACTAGAGGAAAAGTGCTTTCGACTAAAACAAAGGCATGGATTTTTTTTACAGTAAGGGCAGTAAAGTATTCAATTCTTTGCTAGGGATGTTGTGCTTGCGGATTCTGTAACTGGTTTCAAAAAAGCAATGGATACCTATCTAACACACAACAATACTGAGAATGATGACAGATGGCTACAATGCAGAAAGGTTATTGATCCAAGGAACTACCTGACTGCCATTTGGAGCCAGGAAGGAATTTTGTTAATCACTTGGGGTTTAATTAGAAATGTCTTAAGTTTTTTTTTTTTTTTTGCTTTTGCTTTCCTATGGATCAACTGGGTTGTTTTGGCATGGGCTGGACCTGATGAACGCGTGTCTTTTTTCAGCCTCGTCAATTATGTCATGTTACTATGTTAAAAAACAAAAACAAAACAAAAGCGAGCAAAACAGCCTGAAGCACCTTTTGACCAAAGCCGGCCTCAACTGAGGACAGGACACTGACATGGTATTGTTTGGTGAATGTGTAGAAGGACAACAAAGTTGCCTCTGTCAAGGCCAATCTTTCCACCTGCTGGTAGCCAAATGGACCTGTTTCCAAATACCTGGTCTCAGAGGGGATGATTTGACTCCTTGATGAATATGTTGTAAAGATACAAGAACCAGGACAGATAGAGCCAAAAAGGTGTGATCAGGATGGTCTAAGTGGTCGCCATCAGGGGCATGACTGGTAACACAAAGCTCAGATGAAAGTTCCATGGGATGGACATAACGTCCACCACAAAAGCTAGAGGTTTCTTTGTCTTTGTTCAGAACAGCAGACCTTCCTGTTTTTGCTGGTTGCTATGAGGTCCACTGATAGAAGGCCCCAGCTGTGGACAATCTGCTTGAATACCTCCTGGTTGAGTTCCCAGTTTCTGGGATCCAGATCTTGACAACTCAGGAAGTCTGCAACTATGTTCTACATGCCTGGTATATGGATCACTAAGATGGCTGATACATGGGATTCTACTCTTTGAAGAAGCTTTCAAACCTCCATCCATGCTGATTCGTTTTGGGTTCCTCCTTGATGGTTGATGCATGCGACGGCTTTCGCATTGTCTGACTATAGCTCCCACCAGTACCTGGAAGCAGGGATGAAGCACCAAGAGAATGGCCTGTATTTCCAGGATGTTGATTAAAAGGAGACTCTCCTCCCCAACCTTGTGGAAAAAGGTTGGGGAAGCAGACAGTGTAGGGGGGAGGGGGCATCAGGATGGTCCTGATGCCCCTCCCAATGAGGTCTGGAAGAAAATAAATAAATAAATACATACATACATAGGACAAGGAGACTGTCAAGCACATGCCCGTTACATGCTTGACCATTTAAATATACACAGCCAAGGAAGCAAGGAATGTAATCAAGCTTATTCAATTTATCAAATATATGCAGTATTATTTTCTTTTTTATTTGAAAGGTGGGGTTGAGCAGCTATTAATACTTGTTAATGTATTCAGCACATAAAAGACTGCAGATAGGAGTTCAGAGAGGGCTATTTCAAGATAGCTGAGGGGTGAATGTGACCTTCTAGACCTAGTATGTATCCATGTGGTCCACTACAGCCATCTCTTTCCCACTTTTCTGAGTTGGAAACATCCCAGGGACCAGCTAGAGCTGTCCATGGTCTACCTTGGACCACTGAACCACCAGCAATGCTGTAAGCCAAAGCCAGGTTAACCCCTCCCATCTGTTCTTTGCTCTTGATACAGTGATGGCATAGCATTTCCCATACTTTGGTTGCAGCTACATCTTCACTGAGGGGATGAATAGATCTGTTGACTA